>NW_021011611.1:431482-501978 GCF_003987935.1 Bombyx mandarina
TTTTCGGGCCGGGGGCCGAACCTCCTACGAGGTCCCCGCGCCTAGGGGGCGCGCGGGGTATGTGAGACTCAACGATCTGCAGGTGTTGAGAGCAGATCGCGGGCCCAAGGATTTTAGGGCCCACCCACTAAACGACTCCCCTGCACTCTTACACCCGACGTCCGATCTCCGTCCGGGGTCAGAACCCGTTCAGAGTAGGGGGGTTCCCGCGGTCAACACTACAACCAGACACGCGGCGCCACCCCGAGGACGCCCGACCGACGGGTCGTCGAGGCGATAGTCGACGACCAACGACGTCGGTCTCCGCGGTACGGCGGCCCTACCAGGCCGCCCGGGCGGTGCCGCTGGTGTTCCGGGATACCCCGCTGGGCCAGAACCAGCCTGCCGGGTCGGAACGCGATACACCGCCGACCGGGTTGCTCTTCAACAGTATGTTCGGCGACGACAGCGACGACGAAAATGCGGACCGCATCGCAGTCCGCAGCCGCCGACGCGCCGTCCCGTCCTCCTGGTGCCAGCGCGCTAGAGTGACGGTAGCGTGCGGCGCAGCCTCAACCCCCTTAGGTCGCCCCGTGACCATCAAAACAAATATTACTTGCCTCTAGTTTTACTGGTAGCTGGGATGAGTAGTTTGCAGTGTGACAGCCGTAATGATTGAAGCCCTGCGACTATGGAGGGGCAAAGCTTGTCTTGCTGTTTTGTACCCTATGTTTATGGTTTGAGAGGAGCTCTCTGTGGATGGCGGTGGCTTGGCGTTCTCCTGGCATTGAAGATGCCTTGGGGGACGACGACCACTAACCATCAGATAGGTCGTGCGCTCGTCTCTAACAAACGTACGGCTCAACGGATAATATGTACGCTCATTAGGTTGGTCACTACGACTACTATTCAAAAATTATGTTTATTTTGTTTTATTTTTCAGTTGTTCTTGAAGAAACATAATTCCATATAATATTACATTACTTTTAGTAGCTCACGACACAGTAAGATGCAGCACATAATTTCGCAACGAGCGCCGCGGCAAGTTTTACCGCAATCCTTTCACTAAAACGTTCGTCTTCAGATCATTGTTGTGCAACATCTATAATGACACCTTTTTATAGTTACGCTATTTCTTTCCGGTACACATCGACACATTCTTGCAGTTATATGGTTTCATTTCGTAATATTTGATGAAAAGCCTCCGTTGATTTTTGGTGTTTCACAAGCGCTTATCTAAGTTATTGTTATATATCTTTATGAATTAAAATTTGAATACCTCATTTTGTCGTAAATCAGGCAATGGGTCCGATTTGAAAGGTGGGATAGTGCAGTCAGAATTGAAATCTCGATCCCAAACTTGATTTGAGCCCGTGGACCGCGTGATGGGTTACCGGAACCCGTAGTCAATACCACATGTATGCCACCACCTTCAGTCAAAAAAGTTGCCCCATCTTTCAAATCGAAATGCATTTTCTAGTTTTTAACAGTGGAGGTGTCACCTATCCATGCGTGCTCTGTGAAGCCTTAACCTGGAAGAGAAACATGTGTGGCGGGTAGCCATCATACAACGCAAGATAATTGACAGATGCCTGAATCTCGCTTACGACATTTTCAAGATAAGGCGCATATAATAATATACAAGTTCCGAACAACAACATTTGGAACGTCGGTCTACCGAGCAATATCACCCGCTCATGTATTAGGTCGCCGACGATAAGTAGCCAGTATCGTTCATGGACATCAGCAATAGCAGAGGCATAGACAAGCCTGCCTAATGCTAAAAGTATGAGGCCACCGAATTAAACATTGCAGCAATCTCTCACATAGTTATATTAATTCTTATTATCAAATCAACATCGTTATCCCAATGTAATAAAACCATTATTACATCCTCGCACTGCGCTAAAACATACACCTCGAACTCAATCTCGTCGTTGCGATCAACTGCAAATAACAGCATTGGCACCCGGACGGAAACAAGCAATCACGAAACGAACTGTGCTCACATATGAACCGTAACTCCAAACTCCCACGAGTCTGGGAAAACTGAACAATGGAATCCGACCTCCAAAGTGTTACACGTTCACAAGATACCACATCGGGTGTTTTGAGAATCTGAAATGTTCCTGCAATTCGTGTTGTAAGAACGGCGACGAACGTAATTGCTTGTGAGAGAATTGTTGTTCTTGTGAGTAAAATTTATCGGGACGAATGGAAATACGAAATGAAGCGACAGTGGGACGATAGTCAGTCAGTCAAGCGAAGCAATAATACGATCCGGTTTGAGACTTGGACTTCATACTTTTAGACAAGTAGCAAATACATCAGTCAATCAGTCTACAGACGTCCACTGCTGATCATAGGCCTATCAAGCTGTGACATATTGACTGGTGATATTTTTTTTTTTATTGCTTAGGTTGGTGGACGAGCTCACAGCCCACCTGATGTTAAGTGGTTACTGGAGCCCATAGACTTCAACAACGTAAATGCGCCACCCACCTTGGGATATAAGTTCTATGGTCTCAGTATAGTTACAACGGCTGCCCCACCCTTCAAACCGAAACGCATTACTGCTTCACGGCAGAAATAGGCGGGGTGGTGGTGGTACCTACCCGTGCGGACTCACAAGAGGTCCTACCACCAGTAAAAAAAATCTACACAATTCGCCACCCGACTTGAGACATTTCTTTTCATTATATGAAATCGAAACACCACCGATTACTTCGCACCAGAAACAGGCAGCTTTTAATATAGCAAATTTCCTTTGCTCCGTAAAAAGTTTCATTAACATTAATATTATATTAACTTTAAATATCAAACCGAATGACACCTTGTCATTTACAATTACCACGTTTGTTGTCTACGTTTACCTAACATTTTTGTTTGTAGTTTATCAAACAATACAGCTGTGTCAACGTTACTAAATTCTTGTAAATATGACGACCGAAGACCCCAGCAAAACATGCCCATATATTTGTCCAACAACGATAAAACCAGCAGGAGAGACTATATCTTATCTGGAAGCTGGAATGTCGCGAGGTCCAGAAAACCCACACGCTTCTCCTTACGTCCCTGGCTTGATACAACCTCCTGAGAAAAAGATTTATCCTCCAGGAGCACCGCCAAGGTATCTACCGCAGCCTACAGACTCTACCAGTGGGGATATTCTAGGCATGGGCCCAATTGGACCTTGGGCTCCAGGACACATCGACTGGACGCCACACGCGGGAACAACAGGTGTTCGACCTGTGGTAGACAAATACTCTATTACTAGATATTCGACAGGCGAGTGGAGGAAGAACAATGAATATGTTTTAACTCCAAGAGCGACGGATAAAGCTAGAAACTGGGAAACGACCACAAAAAAAGATTTAGCAAATGCTTTCTCTGGAATGGATAACAAATTGGCAGACGTCAATAACAAATTAGAAAAACGAGTTAAAGATTTGAGCCATTGGAAGAGAGAAGTGGAAAAAGCAGTTCTGGCTATTACTGATGAAATAAACGTGTTAGATCAGGATAGAGGTAGGCTTAAAGGTGCTTGTAGGATCTTGATGCTTCCTGAAGCTATTTCTAGAGAATGCCTAGAGCTTAGGACCAATAGATATGAACCAGATTTAGTAAGAGATGATGCTGAACAAGAGTTAATCAAAGAAGTGGCTATAGTTGGAGAAATAAGGCGAGTGTTCATGGACACTTTAGCCAAAGTTGAGGAACAAATGTCCATGAACAAAGCGGCTAAAGCAAGCATTGAATTTGATTGGAGCGACAAAATGGTTTCCTTGAAATTGGATACGCAGAATTTGAAATTGTCACCAGATTCGAATTTATTGTTATGGCACCCTGGTGTCGCCCGGTGGCCAGAAAACGCCACAACCTTAGAATATTGGGAGCATTTCTGTAGTGAAAGCATCAGAAACTGCGAGGAAGTTCGACAGAAATCTGAAAATTTACGAGGTGATCTCATGACTGCGATCGTCAAAGGCTCTCAAGACATGAAGATTCAAGCCGAGAGAACCAATGCAGCACTCGCCGAAACTGTGTCTGCTACCGAAGAATTGTGCGAGAAGTTAGAAGAAACTTTAAAAATCAACTTACAGCAACTTGCACATATAGAGAATTTGATAGATGAACTTAAAGATTCTTTAAGGAAGGTAGACGAAAGAAATAAATTGGTGATGACGAGACTACATGCTAGGAACTATGACCGTCCTAATGTCGAAAACTGCAGAGACGAGGCCCAATATGCTCTGATGGCTGAAGCTAAGTTTGTAAGAGAAACATGCGAGTCTCTATCTGGGAAACTGCGAGAGGCCGAGATCATTAGATCGGATTTGATGAAGTACAGGGGCGAATTGGAAAAGCAGATCGCTTGTAAAAGGAAAAGTTTGAATATTGATCTAGACAGGTGCGCCAGAGTTAGAGCTCACATGCCCACTCCTGAAGAATTTGCAGCTGGATGACTTATTATTAAAATTGGAAAATTTTGTGGTTTAATGTTGTATTCACAATTGATTTTTATTAAACGTTCGAAATGGTCCATGCTGTGTATTGCTCGTTCGACCTCGAGAAATCTGCACGAGGTCCGAACACGAATGACTATCGAAAAAGTATTCGTATCGTGAAAAAATGTATAGAATTTAAACAACGCCCGCACCGTTTTTTACTGGTGGTAGGACCTCTTGTGAGTCCGCACGGGTAGGTACCACCACCCTGCCTATTTATGCCGTGAAGCATTAATGCGTTTCGGTTTGAAGGGTAGGGCAGCCGTCGTAACTATACTGAGATCTTAGAACTTATATCTCAAGGTGGGTGGCGCATTTGCGTGATGTCTATGGACTCCAATAACCACTTAACACCAGGTGGGCTGTGAGCTCGTACCATCCATCTAAGCAATAAATAAATAAAAAATATCAACCCGACCGTCCGTAAAAAGAATAAATTTCAGCAGCGCGAATGAATTTATTTACTTTCATTTTACAATTGATTCGTCACATTCTCGAAACTCGAAACTTATACTCATGATCGAGAGCACGAAAATTGTTTTCACATACGTATAGCTTAGTGTGAGTTTTTTAACGTTCTGGATATCGCAAAAGCTATCTTGGAGTTGGAACGTTTGTCTACGTTTCGCGGGGCGCTGTTCCAATTGCATACAAATTTGAGTTAACTTTTACGCTATCGAGAACGTTAAAAAACTCGCACTAAGCACAACGATAAAAATCTCGAAGGCTGGCTATCGAGTACTACCGTATAATGTAATGATCCGTTATCGTATCGAGAACTCGATACATTTACATTACGAATTCGATAGATTTCCGTGTTTGACCTACAAGAGGCCTATAAAGCGGCACGACACGAGAACCCTCTCAACGTGGCCGCCGGTAACTACATTCCCGATCCTTCGGACAGAATGGAAAGCAGTCGACGTCGTCCCAAACGTCGTTTCGGATCCACCCGATCCACTAACGGTGCTTTTAGGTACCTCAAGCACCGGTCATCGTTCTCGTCGAACCCGTTGCTTGCGACGAAGGGCTCGACGAGTAAATTAACCCTCAGACACAGTCCACTGAGTTTCTCGTCGGATCTTCTCAGTGAGTCGCGTTTCCGATCCGGTGGTAGATTCTGCGAAGCACTGCTCTTGCTAGGGTTCGTGTTAGCAACGTCAGGTTTGAGCCCTGTGAGCTCACCTACTAGTTAAGATTACGCTGAAATAGCCTCCCAAGGCTCTTAGCTAGGCAGGAACAAAAAAAAGGAGGCCTAATGAAGTCAAATGTGACTCTAAAAGCAACAATTTCATTTCCAGCGTTTAATTTTCTCTTTGGAATTAGCGTAATACGATTGATACTCAACCTCATGTCTCAAGCTGAGTAGCAGTATGAACATTGCTTAGATTTTAATGAGATAATTCTTAACAAAAAAAAAGAACACAATATTCCTAACCTAAAAGTACATGTTATTATCCGCAACACGCTTCGTCAGATTACAGAAATAGAGTTATCAGCAACATGCTTCGTCAAAAAGTACAATACATACTTTCAGCTGCAAGCGTCGTCATAAGTAAAATATATTGTTTAGATTGTGTTATAAAGACAAGAAGGAGATCCTTCCAAGACTTTCAGGAACACTTATAGACATTAATATGAAACGACACAGTAATATAAATATAATAAAAATCTTTGCAACCCACAAAATGCGGAAATCCAAATGATAATTCGCACATCGCAACTGTATCACGTACGAGTATGTAATGTGATTTGTAATTGCGAAATTATTCAATTACATACGATGTGATTCTGTGAATGACACCTTTCACTACATGCCGGGGAAATAATTGCAAATGTGCTTTTATAGTTACGTGCGTAGTAGCTTACATACATACATATGTGTAACTAAGTAGTACACGAGCCAAAGGGAACTGAAGGTTTGATCGCTAAACGAGCTCACGGGCCACTGGTGCGAAGGAGTTATGGAGCCATAGACATAAACAGTCTGAATGCCGACACCCTCCTTAGAGGCCGAGGCTAGGGAGAGAGCCTTGAGAGGCTATTTCAGCGTAACCTTAACTAGTAGGTGGGCTCACGGGGCTCAAACCGGAATGTTGCTAACACTGACCCTAGCAAGAGCAGTGCTTCGCAGAATCTACTACCGGATCGGAAACGCGACCCACTGAGAAGATCCGACGAGAAACTCAGTGAGCTGTGTCTGTGGGTTAATTTTCTCGTCATACAGACACAGACTCTGAATATTGTCTGCATAGCCGTGCTTATGTGAGTTCGCTAGTGGACTTCTATAATAAATAAATAAAAAGAAATTATTTATCTACTCATCTTCCATATAGGTATTTTCGGTGTAACCATACGTATGACACGTAGGATTTATAAATTGGCAGTATATGTATAATATGCATATATACTAGCTTTTGCTCGCGACTCCGTCCGCGTGGAATAGTTACTTTGGCTAACGCTAAATTTTACCCCCCACTTCATTTACGTAGAAAGTGAAAATATTTTTGAATTGTAGAATGTTAAGGAGCTATTTAAACCCTTATTTTGAAACATTCTTTATTGGTGCTCCACTTGTATTGGTCTTACCGTGATGTTATATAGCATATAGCCTTTCTCGATAAATGGGCTGTCTAACACTGAAAGAATTATTAAAATAGGACCAGTCGTTTCTGAGATTAGCGCGCTCAAACAAACAAACTCTTCAACTTTATAATCTTAGTATGGATTTTATTTTCCATAAAACATTGCATCTACCACAGCATTCTTTATTGTTGTCACTTTGGTTGAGTGATAGAGAAATTAAGCATTAAATCCGTAAAGATACCCTTTGCGCATAAAGTTTAAAAAAAGTTATCAGCAAAATTACATTGTTACCACTGGCAACACTGTCCGGTATTACGAAGTTTTCAACATAATTATAGTGAAACTGAACGCAAATCAAGCGTCCCATTGAAAACTTTCCCTTCTGATAGTTACTAAGGTCCAGTGCGTCATACCAATAATTCTCGTCTACATGATTTCTGAACTCATGCTTGTTATAAGTAGTAAATACAATTAAAAGAAATCTGAAGGAAGCCTTCTACTGCTTACGTAGAGATTAGGCTATCCCTGTTTAGGAAGAATTCCTTATTAGTGACGCACAATGACAAAACTCCATTGTACAATTTTTTATTGTTTCTGAGATAACATTTTCATAAATGTCTTTAAATTTTAATCATCTATATATTATATACGCGAAGGAAAAACTTTGTATCCCTCTTTACGAAAATTGCGCGGACGGAGGAATATGTAATTTCCCACACTTATAGAGAATATAGAGACGGAGTGCAGAATGTAAATATTTTTTAAAATTATGCTTAAAAACTACATGAAATCAATAAAAAAAACATTACACACACTACCACGTATTTGACGCACACACGCATGCATACTATATAATTATTGTCAAACTTTTGTTCTTGACGTCTGTGGTCAAATTGAGAATAGTGGAATAGATTAAATATTGTTTGTCTATTACTTAATATTTTTCTATAGTGTAGTCTTGGCGAAATTTGTGATTATGAAAGTATAATAAATAGTCTTTGAAAATATAATATTAATAGTGTACAAACTTACAATTTCAATTAATTATAGTCGAATTTCGATTACTGCGGGACCACTAGTAGATTACTAACAGGCGCAAAATGAAAATAGTAGGCAACAGATTTACATTAAACAGATGATTTTTAACATAGATTAGGCACTAACATTTTAATTAATATAATTTAAAACTAGTCATCAAGTTTTTAATTTAGTTATATTACATATTTTCACGAATTTTGAATAACGGTATCTACACATTCTTTCAAAATTCGAACAAAAGTATTGAAATGTAACGTCTGATCATGAAGCGGATAAAATAAGTTGTTTTATTTTTTTAAAGCAATAACAATGTATTAAGACGAAATGCAGTCTTTCACAACGTTGTAATAAAACGGTAATGAAGAAACCGGTATGTGTGTAATGGTTACCTATGTTGTTTTATTTCAGCTCTGAGTCTGGTCGGCGGAGTGGCGGTGTACCCGGCCGGCTGGAACGAGACCTCAGTCCAGGAGACGTGCGGCCCCACAGCCGACCAATATAAACTAGGTCAGTTATATTAACTTTTAGGAATCGTTCTACCTTTACTGCTGGTAGGACCACTTGTGAGTCTGCACGGGTAAGTACCACCACCCCGCCTATTTCTGCTTTTTTTTTGATCGTACCTAATCTGAGAGCCTTGAGAGGCTATTTCAGCGTAACCTCAACTAGTAGGTGAACTCACGGGGCTCACTTGATGTGAGTGTTAGCAACCTGACGACGTTGCTAACACGAACCCTAACAAGAGCCGTGCTTCGCAGAATCTACTGAGAAGATCCGGCGAGAAACTCAGTGGGCTGTGTCTGCGGGTTAATTTGCTCGCTGAGCCCGTCATCGCAAGCGACGGGTTCGACGAGAACGATGACCGGTGCTTGAGGTACCTAAAAGCACCGTTAGTGAATCGGGAGGATCCGAAATGACGTGTTTGGGCGACGTCGACTGCTTTCCATCCTGTCTGCAGGATCGGGAATGTAGTTACCGGCGGCCACGATGAGAGGGTTCTCGTGTCGTGCCGCTTTATCGAAGTGAATCTCGTGGCGCCGGTCACACTTATATCCATTCTGTTCCAGGCGGCTGCCACATACGCTGGGCGTACATCTTGGCCGCGATAGGGTGTCTGGACGGCGCGGTGCTGTCCGCGCTCGCCTTCATCCTGGCCACGCGGCACGTGCGGCTGCGACCTGATGCCGGGTACCCACCGCCGTCGCTATACAAAGGTAAGCGGAACTCATCGACAGCCTTACCCATAACGTGACTTCTAAAGCCTTTAGAGGCTATTTCAGCGTAACCCTAACGTTTGTAGGTGAGCTCACGGGGCTCAAACCTGATGACGTTACTAACACGAACCCTAGCAAGAGCCGTGCTTCGCAGAATCTACCACCGGATCGGAAATGCGACCCACTGAGAAGATCCGGCGAGAAACTCAGTGGGCTGTGTCTGAGGGTTAATTTACTCGTCGAGCCCTTCGTCGCAAGCGACGGTTTCAGTGAGAACGATGACCGGAACTAATAAATAGTGTTTTTATTGATTATGAGAAATGTTCACTTTGGTCTATGGACATCGGTTATGTCAGTACCGTCGAGGAATTCTGAGTGGCTACTGTCCCCGTTGTGCCAACAGTAATACTGGTGGTAGGACCTCGTTTGAGTCCGCACGGGTAGGTACCACCACCCTGCCTATTTCTGCCGTGAAACAGTAATGCGTTTCGTTTTGAAGATTGGGGCAGCCGTTGTAACTATACTGAGAGCTTATAATCTCAAGGTGGCTCGCATTTACGTTATAGATGTCTATGGGCTTCGGTAACCGTTTACTTCAGGTGGGCTGTGAGCTCGTTTACCCATCTAAGCAATTAAAATACTGTACGAAGTTACAACTCTGGGTGTGTCCTCCCGCCCCCCATACTTAGGGGCGGTAGAGGGCGAAGTGAACGGAAATATACACTCATAAACATATTTAAAAAAAAACCAATAATCCTTTAAACAAATAAGCATCGAACTATCAAGATTGTTTGTAATTGTAACGTTGCATTTAAAATGACGATCAAACAAACTTTTAAATTAATAACGCTTCACGGTTTATTCTACGCTTTTATTATTTTCACTTTAATATTTCCTGTGTAACGTAACGGAGCAGTCCATACTTCTCGTGGTCACTAAAATTAAACGCTGGTTAAGTATGGACATTATTTTTGTGGTAACGTTAAAATCAATTGTGTTTGTTAGGTATGCATATCTGTCTACCCAAAAAATATGGAAAATTTGTAACTTTATTTTTTACTAGCTGACCCGGCATACTTCGTAGTGCCTCAATAGATAAATAAAAGACCTAAACTTTTGTATAAAATAAACTTAAAACAAACAAAAGGAATCCGTCCGACGGGGACACATCAAAGGAAAATCAAAATTATTTTTATTTAATTCCGAGCATTTTCATATTTATCTACCTTTTAAACCTTCTCTGGACTTTCACAAATAATTCAAGACCAAAATTAGCCAAATCGGTCCAGCCGTTCTCGAGTTTTAGCGTGACTAACGAACAGCAATTCATTTTTATATATATAGATAGATTATTCAGTCAGGTAAATAAGCTCGCGGCCCACCTGGTGTTAATTGGTTACCGGAGCCCATAGACATCTACAACGTACCTGAATGCGGCCATTCGCCTTGAGATATTAAGTCGAAGTAACAAATAGCCTATTAATTACGCAAATTATAATGAATTATTGCGGTTTTGATTTTTATTAAACGACTTTATTCCTTCATCGTGTAAATGAATCGTGAACAGTTGTTAAGTGGTTTTTACTGGTGGTAGGACCTCTTGGGAGTCCGCACGGGTAGGTACCAACACCCCGTCTATTTCTGCCGTAAAGCAGTAATGCGTTTCGGTTTGAAGGGCGGGGCAGCCGTTGTAACTATACTTGAGACCTTAGAACTTATATCTCTAGGTGGGTGACGCATTTACGCTGTAGATGTCTATGGGCTCCAGTAACCACTTAACATCAGGTGGGCTGTGAGCCAGTCCACACATCTAAGCAATAAAAAAAGTGTGTATTTGATTTCAAAAATAAGTTTGTCTGCGGGATCCGAACAAGCACAGTGGTATTGCTTGATATAAATACACCGGGCGTCTTATCCATTAGGCCACGACGACTTCTACCTCTTTCGAACTTCTAACCCGAGGGTTCGCGCGTCTGTCTTGTCGCAGGTACCTTTGCACAAATCGTATTCTTTCGAAACGCCCCGAAGTCCGACCGCACCCACCAGAGCGCTATTACTGCAACACATTATCGAAATTCCTAAGAATTACATAAAATCATTTTACGAACGCCAATTAAATTAGAAATTAGAATATTTGATCGGAATTAGAGTCGAGGTTTGAATCTTTCGGAGATTAAGTAATAGAAGCGTGTTAGTGTTACGTGTCACGCATAATAAAATGCTTAAAGGAGCATACGACCGGTGGCGACCTCAAATGTGATATATGAATTAATATTTTTTCCCGTCTAACTCGCTGTTCAAATGTTTGTGGGATAACTTTACGATTTCCCCATTATTTTTTTCAATTCACTCATCCTCTATTTCTATTGTTTTGTTAGCAAATGTGATATATACGGTCACCGTCCTCGTCGAACCCGTCGAACGAATTAACCCATAGACACAGCCCACTGAGTTTCTCGCCGGTTCTTCTTAGTGGGTCGCGTTTCCGATCCGGTGGTAGATTCTGCGAAGCACTGCTCTTGCTAGGGTCAGTGTTAGCAATATTCCGGTTTGAGCCCTGTGAGCTCACCTTAACACAATAGGGTGAAGCTGAAATAGCCTATCAAGGCTATCAGCATAGGTAGGATAAAAAAAAATATATATAAATTAATATTTTCTCCCATCTAATTCGCTGTTCGAGTGTTTGTAGGTAACTTTAGCGTTCCCTCATTTTTTCAATTTACCCATCCTCTATTTCTATTGTTTTGTTGGCGTAATGGTTGTTACTAGGACTAAACCCGGTACCCCCAGATCGGAGACAGTTTTCTGTTCCAGATAAGGGGTTCTGATCTGGTATGTATGTCTGGTAGTCTGGCGTGATCCTCCCCCTCATGTCCGAGGATCGTGACCTTCGTGTGTGATTTTCGTTGTCGCGATGTCATGCTCTAGTTTTGTATTCGGCTACTGAAAGAGTGTCGTTAAGGGCGGCTCCGAACGCGGTAAAGACCTGGTCAGACCATTACATGGGTCTGGGGTTCCGCGACCTATCCCTTCCACTCTACCAGTAACCACTAAAATACAAGTCGTCGTGGCCTAAAGGATAAGACGTCCGGTGCATTCGTGTGTAGCGATGCAACGGTGTTCGAATCCCGCAGGCGGGTACCGATTTTTCTTATGAAATACGTACTTAACAAATGTTCACGATTGACTTTCACGGTGAAGGAATAACGTCGTGTAATAAAAATCAAACTCGCAAAATTATAATTACTGGTGGTAAGACCTCTTGTGAGTCTGCATGGGTACCAACCACCACCGTGCCTATTTCTGCCGTGAAGCAGTAACGCGTCTCTCTTTGAAGGGTGGGGCAGCCGTTGAGTACAACAAGTGAGACCTTAGAACTCATGTCTTTTTTTATTGCTTAGATGGGAGGACGAGCTCAACCGTGATGGGAGCGGCCGCTGACGTTTGCTCCTGACCCAGATACGAACCAGGCCACTTAAAGTTTTCTTTATTTCATAGATGAGTGGACGATCTCACAGCCCACCTGATGTTAAGTGGTTACTGGAGCCCATAGACACCCACAACCTAAATGCGCCACCCACTTTGAGATATAAGTTCTAAGATCTCAGTATAGTTACAACTCGAGGTGTCTCAAGCTGGGTGTCGGCCTTTACGTTGTAGATGTCTATGGGCTCCGGTAACCACTTAACACCAGGTGNAAAACAGCTATTTTCATTTTTTACTTATTTTTATTAAATAATAATCTAATAAAATCAACATAAAGTCCAACATTTCATAAAACCGAAAAAACAAACGACTAGTTAGAAAATAATAAACGATTAATTATATTAATTTTTAATTCACATACAAACTTTGCGTTTTAGTATTTTAAATTTTAACATGTGACGTCACAAAAGTATTGACCCCCTCATGCCCCTTGCCACACGATGTCACACTTCGGTGATACCCTCCCTCCCCATTAACGTGTGACGTACTTTATGGATGGCCCCCTACTCATCTTCCATATAGGTATTTTCGGTTTAACCATACGTATGACACGTAGGATTTATAAATTGGCAGTATAATAATATGTATAATATGCATATATTATAATACTAGCTTTTGCCCGCGACTCCGTCGGCTTGGAATAGTTACTTTGGCATAACGCTAAATTTTACTCCCCACTTCATTTACGTAGAAACTGAAAATATTTTTGAATTGTAGAATGTTAAGGATCTATTTAAACCCTTATTTTGAAACATTCTTTATTGGTGCTCCACTTGTATTGGTCTTACCGTGATGCTATATAGCATATAGCCTTTCTCGATAAATGGGCTGTCTAACACTGAAAGAATTTTTTAAATAGGACCAGTCGTTTCTAAGATTAGCGCGTTCAAACAAACAAACTCTTCAACTTTATAATATTAGTGTAGATTTTATTTTCCATAAAACAGTGCCACCACAGCATTCCCTATTGTTATCACTTTGGTTGAGTGATAGAGAAATTAAGCATTAAATCCGTAAAGATACCCTTTGCGCATAAAGTTAAAAAAAAGTTATCAGCAAAATTACATTGTTACCACTGGCAACACTGTCCGGTATTACGAAGTTTTCAACATAATTATAGTGAAACTGAACACAAATCAAGCGTCCCATTGAAAACTTTCCCTTCTGATAGTTACTAAGGTCCAGTGCGTCATACCAATAATTCTCGTCTACATGATTTCTGAACTCATGCTTGTTATAAGTAGTAAATACAATTAAACAAAATCTGAAGCGGCCTTCTGTTTACGGAGAGATTAGGCTATCCCTGTTTAGGAAGAATTCCTTAATAGTGACACACAATGATAAAACTCCATTGTACATTTTTTCATTGTTTCTTAGATAACAATTTCATAAATATCTTAAATTTTAATCATAGATTACTAACAGGCGCGAAATGAAAATAGTAGGCAACAGATCTACAATAGATGATTTTTGACATAGATTACTAACATTTTAATTAATATAATTTAAAACTAGTCATCAAGTTTTTAATTTAGTTATATTACATATTTTCACGAATCTTGAATACGAGTATTAGTATCAGTACCTACATATTCTTTCAAAATTAGCACAAAAGTATTGAAATGTAACGTCTGATCATGAAGCGGATAAAATAAGTTGTTTTATTTTTTTAAAGTAATAAAAATGTATTAAGACGAAATGCAGTCTTTCACAACGTTGTAATAAAACGGTAATGAAGAAACCGGTATGTGTGTAATGGTTACCTATGTTGTTTTATTTCAGCTCTGAGTCTGGTCGGCGGAGTGGCGGTGTACCCGGCCGGCTGGAACGAGACCTCAGTCCAGGAGACGTGCGGCCCCACAGCCGACCAATATAAACTAGGTCAGTTATATTAACTTTTAGGAATCGTTCTACCTTTACTGCTGGTAGGACCCCTTGTGAGTCTGCACGGGTAAGTACCACCACCCCGCCTATTTCTGCTTTTTTTTTGATCGTACCTAATCTGAGAGCCTTGAGAGGCTATTTCAACGTAACCTCAACTAGTAGGTGAGCTCACGGGGCTCACTTGATGTGAGTGTTAGCAACCTGACGACGTTGCTAACACGAATCCTAGCAAGAGTCGTGCTTCGCAGAATCTACTGAGAAGATCCGGCGAGAAACTCAGTGGGCTGTGTCTGCGGGTTAATTTACTCGCTAAGCCTTTCATCGCAAGCGATGGGTTCGACGAGAACGATGACCGGTGCTTGAGGTACCTAAAAGCACCGTTAGTGGATCGGGAGGATCCGAAATGACGTGCTTGGGGCGACGTCGACTGCTTTCCATTCTGTCCGCAGGATCGGGAATGTAGTTACCGGCGGCCACGATGAGAGGGTTCTCGTGTCGTGCCGCTTTATCGAAGTGAATCTCATGGCGACGGTAACACTTATATCCATTCTGTTCCAGGCGGCTGCCACATACGCTGGGCGTACATCTTGGCCGCGATAGGGTGTCTGGACGGCGCGGTGCTGTCCGCGCTCGCCTTCATCCTGGCCACGCGGCACGTGCGGCTGCGACCTGATGCCGGGTACCCGCCGCCGTCGCTATACAAAGGTAGGTGGAACTCATCGCCGACAACCTTTATTTTATTTAATATGTATTTCTTATCTATGTATCTTTGTATGTATGTATCTATGTATCGTAGAAGTCGTCGTGGCCACGAAGACTTCTACCTCTATCGAACTTCTAACACGAGTCACCCTCAGACACAGCCCACTGAGTTTCTCGCCGGATCTTCTCAGTGGGTCGCGGTGCCGATCCGGTGGTAGATTCTGCGAAACACTGCTCTTGTTAGGGTTCGTGTTAGCAACGTCGTCAGGTTTAAGCCCCGTGAGCTGAACTACTAGTTAAGGTTCCGCTGATATAGCCTCTCAAGGCTTAAAGCTTAGGCAGGAAAAGAAAAAAAAAACTAACCCGAGGGTTCGCGCGTCTGTCTTGTCGCAGATACCTGTGCACAAATCGTATTCTTTCGAAACGCCCCGAAGTCCGACCGCACCCACCAGAGCGCTATTACTGCAACACATTATCGAAATTCCTAAGAATTACATAAAATCATTTTACGAACGCCAATTAAATTAGAAATTTGAATATTTGATCAGAATTGGAGTCGAGGTTTGAATCTTTCGGAGATTAAGTAACAGAAGCGTGTTAGTGTTACGTGTCACGCATAATAAAATGCTTAAAGGAGCATACGACCGGTGGCGACCTCAAATGTGATATATAAATTAATATTTTCTACCGTCCAATTCGCTGTTCCAATGTTTGAGGGATAACTTTACGATTTCCTCATTATTATTTTTCAAATCTCAGTAAATGACCACAATTTTACTGCGATTATATTTCATCCCATATCATCTCATTTCATTTAATGTCATCCCAGTTGATTAATGCCTCAAATTAATCATCTTCATTTCATTTCACTTCATATTATCATTTATCATAAAATTAAGAATATAAATTAAAATAAGACATGACTTAAAGGTCTTAGTTACCAGGTCATAAAATCCATAAAAAAATTTTTTATTATTTTTCAATTCACTCATCCTCTATTTCTATTGTTTTGTTAGCAAATGTGATATATACGGTCACCGCCCTCGTCGAACCCATCGCTTGCGACGAAGGGTTCAAAGAGCCCTAATTATTAAATATTAATTATTAATTAACCCATAGACACAGCCCACTGAGTTTCTCGCCGGATCTTCTCAGTGGGTCGTGTTTCCGATCCGGTGGTAGATTCTGCGAAGCACTGCTCTTGCTAGGGTCAGTGTTAGCAACACTCCGGCTTGAGCCCCGTGAGCTCACCTACACACAATAGGGTGAAGCTGAAATAGCCTATCCAGGCTATCAGCATAGGTAGGATAAAAATAATAATATATAAATTAATATTTTCTCCCGTCCAATTCGCTGTTCGAGTGTTTGTAGGTATCTTTAGCGTTCCCTCATTTTTTCAATTTACCCATCCTCTATTTCTATTGTTTTGTTGGCGTAATGGTTGTTACTAGGACTAAACCCGGTACCCCGAGATCGGAGACAGTTTTCTGTTCAAGACGTTCCAGATCAGAGGTCATGACCTGGTATGTGTGTTTGGTAGTCTGGCGTGATCCTCCCCCTCATGTCCGAGGATCGTGACCTTCGTGCGTGATTTTCGTTGTCGCGATGTCATGCTCTAGTTTTGTATTCGGCTACTGAAAGAGTGTCGTTGAGGGCGGCTCCGAAAGCGATGCAGACCTGGTCAGACCATCACACGGGTCTGAGGTTCCACGACCTCTTCCTTCCGCTCTACCAGTAACCACTAAAATCTAAGTCGTCGTGGCCTAAAGGATAACACGTCCGGTGCATTCGTATGTAGCGACGCACCGGTGTTTGAATCCCGTCAGTCCACTGAGTTTGTCGCCGGATCTTCTCAATGGGTCGCGTTTCCGATCCGGTGGTAGATTCTGCGAAGCACTGCTCTTGCTAGGGCCAGTATTAGCAACACTCCGGTTTGAGCCCCGTGAGCTCACCTACACGTTAGGGTGAAGCTGAAATAGCCTCTCAGGCTATCAACATAGGTAGGAGAAAAAAAAAGAATCCCGCAGGCGGGTACCAATTTTTCTAATGAAATACGTACTTAAAAATGTTCACGATAGTCTTCCACGGTGAAGGAATAACAATGTGTAATCAAAATCCAAACCCGCAAAATTATAATTTGCGTAATGACTGGTGGTAGGACCTCTTGTGAGTCCGTACGGGTAGGTACAGTACAACGGCTGCTCCGCCCTTCAAACCGAAACGCATTACTGCTTCACGGCAGAAATAGGCAGGGTGGTGGTACCTACCCGCGCAGACTCACACGAGGTCCTACCACCAGTAATTACGCAAATTATAATAATGCACTCGGTCTGGCTGCTACCAAGTGAGGAGTCCTGGCATTAAATTTTAATGTATATAATATTATATGGTCCTGGCTCTCGTCATACAAAATGTCATATTCTCAATTGCAGGCGAGGTCAACAACGGCTACGTGACGGACGCGACATCTGTTAGCGGCTCTAGGAAGTCTCTGGCGCTGCAGCCCGTGCTCATCATGCACCCGCACGCGCCCATGGACATGGACACATACTCCCACTACTCGGGACGGACCGCGCGATCCAAACACGGAATGTACGCGAACACGATGCATAATTATCAATTATAATTCAACTGTAAAGCGTTTAAAATTCTGTCCGAACATTGGCACTACCGCTAGATGGCGCTTTACTTTTTAATAAATAGTACCGGTAATTTCCGCGAGATGGCGCTTTTATAAATTATTTTTAAATCTATATACTAGAGAAGGAAGAAACAATACAGGTGTAGTTTTAATGCATTACAATATACTTTTAATTGTAACATCTAGTACTTAATAAGTGAAGTCTTATAAATAAACTTGTAACGTACAAAACGGTTGAACAAATTAAATTAAAATTTTTAAACTACACTTATATTTTAAGTATATATTTGTTAAACTAAAATGTAAATAATTTAGATTTAGCTGTAAGATTTTGTACCTAACATTTGTTATTATATTTAGGTAATAAAAACCATCGGTTATATACTTTAACACTAGATCTTCGGATGGTATGGTAAATTTACTTAAATTAATGAAAAAAAGAACGGATTAAATTTATGGTAACTTCTGAGAGGGAGCGGTAGAGGTTTTCTTCGCGTCCTACCGACTAGTGCATAAGTACGAACTATGTGAACTGTGTGTGACTTTACAACGTAACGAAACCCAAACTAACCAACTAGTGCCTTGTAGAAAGCCTTTTGTATTTTGTGAATAATAAAAATTTTTATAAGCGTTTTCTTTGTCTAACTTTGAACGTGAACCTCAAAATAAAATATCGGACCCCGCTTTCCTCCCGCGCCTCCAGCGCTATGGACCATAGATATTTTTTGTCTTGGTAAAATTTTTCCTTATTAGGAAAGGCAAGGGGATCTAAGCTCAGAACCATAGATAATACACTTAATATTATCTATGGTCCGTAGTAGTCCGTACGAACGCTTGTGTGTAATTGACCACACCATGGCTGAGCCTTTGCTCGCCCACCTGTCCTAGTGAAATCGTAAAGGCCTTCCGGCCACCGATAATACTTTAAACAGAAAATAAATAACAGTTTAAAAAAATACGCTTTTATCGAAAATCCAACTAAAAAATAGAGAATAAATTTTAATAAATTTGAATTAAAAATAGTGTGATAAAAAATGATTTTATTATAAAAAAAGCGTGGGGTGGGTGGTATCAGTAGTTAAGAATTGCTTGGCGGCCGAAGCGGACTGGATCAGGAATACGTTGAAAGAAATAAGAAACCAGTTCAAATCAATTTATTTAACTTCCAAACTTTAGTCTTCGTAAAACCGTTGTTCTCCTCTTGGCTTTCCCGTGGCATTTTGTACTCGGCGAGCATCTGCACGTGTCGTCTACGCTTCTCTGTCAAGCCGTGACGACCTGGATCTCCTATTAGTATCTACAAATATTCACAATTGACGCAATAAAATCTCTCATGAACGCCCTGTTCCCCGGATGCTATTGTTCCTCTTCAAACGTGAATAGAAAAGAGTTTCTAATGAGAAATCCAATGACTAGCTAAAGACTACAAATAATATGAAGGTGGTACCTAGTCGCCGTCTGTTATCAGCGATGATGACTATGGTAAGGTCTTGAAGACTACTTGTTTTTTACAGATTCGGAATGAAGTTCCACGACAGAGAAACCGTAAAGAAACTCAAGGCTTGCTCCTCTGAGAAGGAAAGGTTGAGGGATTAAACAGTCAATCTGGTATCTTGTAAATTAGATTCTTTGACTCGCGGATAGAACTTAGACAATCTCAGGGATCACCCTACGTCAAATGGTGCTGGAGTTCCAGCTCGAGATAGCCAACGGACTGATTGACAGACATAATGATCGACAGACTGACAGACTTCCCGAGGTGTGTTCTCTTTGAAAAATTTGACTATCGAAAAATGTTAAAAAATACTATTTTTTTATTTTTTATTTTTTTTTATTGCTTAGATGAGTGGACGAGCTCACAGCCCACCTGGTGTTAAGTGGTTACTGGAGCCCATAGACATCTACAACGTAAATGCGCCACCCACCTTGAGATATAAGTTCTAAGGTCTCAATTATAGTTACAACGGCTGCCCCACCCTTCAAACCGAAACGCATTACTGCTTCACGGCAGAAATTACTAGATTTTATTTTTCATCAGAATATAGTCGTAGCCATATCACTGCCAGTTCGGAGCGCATAAAGCTATCTATATTCAACAAACTATAATTAGACTAATTAGTATGTATTAACACAACATTTTGCAAATGATTCCTGTCACTTTTCTGACATTGCACACAAAATTTGGTAATATCGGGTTTACTCTATTGATACAGGTATACCTAATCATTAAGTAATACAGTCAAAACCGTTTACTGCGACATCGTTTAATACAACATGCCGGTTATAATAACCAAGAACAAAGGTCCCGGCTGAATGCCATATGACCGCCTTATTAAAAATATTGCTTTCTACGACATTGGTAATAACGACATACCTCATAAAACGACGACATTTAACTAATATTTCGGAGAATTAGATCTGTTAGAACGACCGGCTAAGCTGTATTGTAAACAATTTGAATAGGTATCCACATTTGTCTTCAATGGCTTTTAAAATTAGGAAAGAAAACAATAGGATTTAGTTTAGTGTAGGGTCTTTTCTAATTCTTAGAAACAAAACACGTGCATGCGGTAGTCAAAGCCCACTTCTTCATACCTCTTCAGTTAGTTTGTTACTTATCTATACACAAGACGCACCAAAACTTTGTGGAGTTATTCGTGAAACTTTCAAAATCTCGCAAAGAATAAGAAAACAAATTAATATTAAAGAAAAATCGCGTATTATGTAAATATATTTTTCCAATAATTCCCTATCGATTTGTTTGTACTTGCACGATACACATTAAACATCACCGGTTGTTACGACTATCGGTTTTTACGACTGAATATGAGCAGTCCCTTCGATGTTGTTATAACAGATTTTGACTGTACTATTAAAATCGCATTAAAATGTCATCAAATATTTATGAAACTATCATTTATCAGTTACCCGATTTAATATCAATTACGCTACATTCTTGTATTGTCTAATATAAGTATGTACTTAATGTTTTCAAACAAAACTGGTGCAGTAATTAAAAAGCAATCGATGCAAATATTCAGGGAAATTTAAAGACTCTACAGAAGCACTCGCTCCTTTTAATGTTTTATTACATAAGTTTTATTGTTTAAAATTAAATTTTTGAAGTCGCCACGGTTCAAAGGACATCACTTCGGTGTACAAAACCATAACAAGCTACTGTGTCCGGTGTTCGAAGCCCGCAGAGAGGCACGTACCTACTTACCACGGGATCATTTACGTTCTCCGCGATAAATTAATTATGTAGCCTGTAAATTTATAATAGGTGGCGGGCGTATAGCACGCCTGTCCGGATATGTACCACAATTCTACCTAGTTCTGCCGTCCAGCTGTCCTTAGTTAGGTTTTTTTCCTAGCTATAGACTTGACAGGCTATTTCAGCGTAACCTTAACTAGTAGGTGAGCTCACGGGGCTCAAACCTGACGACGTTGCTAACACGAACCCTAGCAAGAGCCGTGCTTCGTAGAATCTACCACCGGATCGGAAACGTGACCCATTGGGAAGATCCGACGAGAAACTCAGTGGGCTGTGTCTGTGAGTTAACTTACTCTTCGAGCCTTTCGTCGCAAGCAACAGGTTCGTCAAGAACGATGACCGGTTTTTGAGGTACCTAAAAGCACCGTTAGTGGATCGGGAGGATCCGAAATGACGTGTCCCTTAGTTACAGTTTGAAGAGAGCGACAGTTGTTACATAATACAACTTGAAGCTTTGATCTCATGTCTGAAGATGGAGGCGACATTAGAGGTAACACTAGCTAGAAGCTGTCGAGTAGGTACCCCTATTCTAAGGTCAGTCGGACTGTGCATTGCAAGTATCGGCTCCTCTGTACTAAAACTTTATCAATGACATTGGCAGTTTCTAAAATTCAAGGTTCAAATATCTTGTACGGGAATGTCGGGGTCAATGACCGAAGTACTATTCCTTACGAGCGCAACTACAAATATGAAACTTACCGTTTTTCCTGCTTCGTGCAATTTAATTAGCCATTCGAATAGTGTGTGAGAAAAATCGTCATCGTAAAACATATCACCGATCAAAATCACATTGAACTCTTCACATTTTGTACCAATTAAATTCTTGGAACTAGTATCAATTAGTACTCCATTTAAATTTGCATTCAGATGTGTTGCTGCAAGTGCATCTGAAATAAATTAGATATTTCATTCTGTGCCTTAACAGGGGATGTAGCTCAGTGGTAGAGCGTTCGCTTTGCATGTGAAAGGCCCCGGGTTCGATCCCCGGCATCTCCAAGCTTTTTGTAATTCTTTTACTCACAGTGGTCAATGTCGTTGGCCAAAACATATTTTGCCTTCATTTTAGCGGCCGCAATTGATCCCGCTCCGCAACCACATCCAATGTCTAATACATTACGATCTTTTACCAAGTCTTGGTTGTCTAGTATGTACCTGTAACAAGCAGCATAAATCGCTTAATTGCAAATTTCGATTGTTTTGAACAGGCAGATGTCAGAAGCGGCTTTACCCATTATACAAGGTGTGGGCGTAGCGGCGACAGGGGACGCTAGCGTCGACACTTTCAATGAACCTGTCATGGGAGGGTGTGCACACGGACGAAACATAAGCCAAAAAATAGCCTATTTTTTAAATGTGCCTTGTGAATATCCCAATGAGTGCTGTTTTAACATACAACAATCTGAATTTTTTACTGAGAACCAAAATAATTTCAGTACAAAACTGATTTTCTGAATTATATAGGTACCTTTAAAATTTATTAAGGTTCGATTTTTCTTGTGAGTCTATACAGGCATGGAGCTACCCTATCTTGAATAATATAAGACTTGTTGAATTTTAAGGTTTTTGAAATCTTGCGCCATCTGTTGTCAAATAGTTAATTAAAATATTTGTTTTATTTACTACTAGATGGCAGGTTGCATTTTACAGCTGATTTTTTTGTTCTAATAATAATTGTGAATCGAAAACACAAGTGATTGTAAAATAATAATTACGTAGTGAACATTTATTAAATAATTTCTACAAATTTTCCTACAAAAAACACTATACTCAACTGATAAATACAAATAAACAGGAAAAATTAGTCAATTTGCATAAATACAAATTATATAGCAAAATTTAACATTAATTTAACTATTATTAAACAAAATTAATGTGATTCCAAGTAAAATTCATACCAATTTGTGTTGTTAAGGATATTAATTAACGTGTTTTCATGACAATGCTAATTAGCTTCTCGTTTGAAAAAACGTTTTTGGTAATTCCGAAAACTACAACGACCACTTTGTTTAATACAGGTATTATTAATTCTGTTGTTTTAGTAAATTGAGGTCAAAATGTTTTGAGTATACATTTTCAACGAATTCAGTGACCCGATTCATTTTATTGGAAACCTATGCAGCATACATAATTACGCAAAAGTTTATGATACGTTAAAAAAAAAAATTGAGAAAAAACAAACAAAAAGCCCGCTGAGTTTGTTTCGCCGCCGCGCCGGTTCTTCTCACACCGGTCACTCACATGCGCACGAATACGCAACCCGCAAGTGTAGGACGACATTTGCGAATGATTATGCAAAGTTTTCGCTGCATTCGTGGTTTTCCAAGCTGTGTCGGTTTTTTAACAGACATCAAAGCGCGCGAACCTCGAACCTCGAACCTTCGCGTAGTCTCCCACACATTCGCTTGCGCAGTTGCGCCGACGATTGCGAAGGTAACGGACGTATCGCCATTTTCATCGTTCGTGACGTCTACCGTGTAGCGTATCTTCATCAAAAGAAATCCCATAAAAACAGCATGGCTGTTAATGATGTCTGGGAAAGAATTCAAAACTCTTTTTCTTTTCAATGTTCTATTGACGAATTAAAAAGGAGGAGAAATTCGTGAGACATTCGTAAACAAGTGTAGGAGGAAGCGCAAACGGGTTCGCAAATTGAGTATGCGAACCGATTTGCACAGCCGCTAGGTTTGCGAATGAATGTTTGACGGCCCTTCACATGCGCGCAAACATTCGTACAATGTACGAATATTAGCGCGCATGTCAGTGGCCGGCATCAGGACTGTGGCTCTTTTTGGAACCGGTGGTAGAGTTAAGATTTATATTTATATTTTGACATTCAACAAGTGTTATGCTGACATCTAAGTTGAAATAAATGATTTGAATTGAATTTCAAAAGACCTAAGTCGAACTGTGAATGCAGTTGGATACTTTTTGTACATACTACATACTCTGTCAAGAAAGTACCGGGAATAGAGGAATATTTCACAAAATGTTAGTTATTTATCCAATTTCATTCTATCACCTTCAAAGTAAGTATGCTCCTTTAGAAACGATATAATTACGTGAACGAATAATCCAATCATAAAAACAAAAAATGTGTTTTTCGGGAATTGAGTTCGGTTTTCGCCGCGAATTCTCTTTGATGTCTTCTAACGAATGAAAACGTGATCCACGAAGTGGTGATTTGAGTTTAAGATAAATGAGTCGACTATTATCAAAGCCGGCAATGTGACTTTTGGAAAATTATTGGTAAATCAGAAAAACGAATTATTGACTTTGTATTCCATTGGCAGTCACAAAACTCTTCGGAACGACATCTTAGATAAATAACAGGTTAAGTTAATACTTTATTTAACGCAGGTTTTGAACCGTATTCTTTGAAAGAGACAATTATATTCAAATCAATCTGTATCGCCATATCAATAACATTTTTTTGTCCAAATGCACAGATTGCCACCTTTGATAATAGACGACTCAAATAAGAAATTCGGCTGTGGAGCCTTATCGATGGCATTCGTTGAGTTTTTGATTCGTTCACATTGATGGCATTTGTTAAGTTTTTGATCAACAATTCGTTCACAATGATGGTCTACCAGAGCGAGGCAAATCTTTCATCACATCTCGACAGCATTTGAACGCTTTGTACCATTCATGAGCACGTGTTTTTGAAAAATTCGATTCACCATAAGCCTTCTGCGACTCGAAACACGAAATCTCATTGGCGATGCAAAGGAGATTGCCCATTCTTGGTTTCGTGTTGTGCTACGATCAAATATATATTAAAAATTAAGTTTTTATTTTTAACAATTTCCTCAAGAATATTAAGTTATAACTTCGCCGGGTATAGAAGATTAAAATAATTAGTAACTTAAAAACTTCTAACCTAGTAGTAGTTCAATTTTCTCAATGAAAAGGCAAAGGTAATATATCATACAGCCTAATCTTTAAAAAAATATGATATTATGGAGTGATATGAAATCAAGTTGATTAATTTGAGACATTAATCAATTGTTATGAAATGAAATGAAATGAGATGAGATGATATGAAATATAATCTCAGTAAAATGTTGGTTATTTACTGAAACTTTTTCAGTGGACTTTTTGGGGGATGCCCAGAAGTTATGTCCAGCGGCTTTGGTTAATTTTCGCACATTTGTGCACTTTCACAGATACTAAACAGTTAATAAACCACCGTTATTACGCATTTACACCTGAAGAAACACTAAATAGACAAAATAAAACAAATCACACAACTTGACTCCTCGCCTTCCCGCCAAAAAGTCCACAAAAGCCTCAGGATACCGTGACCGTGACTGTTAGTCGGATAAGGGAATTCCTTAATAATTTAATTGGCAACTACTTATCACATACCTAATTATGGTTCTTTCGTAAAAATTAAAACATTGAATTTCTTTATTCAAGGTTGCAACTATTGAATCTGAACCTTTAAAAGGAATAGAATAGACAATTAATAACAATAAATGTTCCTTATTTTCGTATTCCATATTAAGCGGGGGTGAGTTGTGAACAATCTCTAGTGGCAAATAAATCCGTATCTGTTGAAGAAGCGATGTGAGTCACGCTTCTGAGAATCCATCCCTCGGAAGACACAGCCACCCTCCAGACGGCTGAATTCGTGGAAATAAGATTATCCGCAATCCCTTAATGAGATTCCAGTATTTTTCGTCGAACGTATAGTTTCCCCGAAACGCTTTTATGTTACTCGGAATTTAATGTTATGCAGAAGTTTGTTTATTGCTAAAGTTAACACTGAAAGATACAATGCCAGCATTTCACGTGTACTGGATGTGTTATTACAACTAGAGACAGATATGGTAGTCCTTGTGACTGAGACGCCATTTTTAGCGTTTGTTTTTGTACAAACGATATTGAAACACAATTTTCAATATGTTTATTTTTTTAAATAATTATAAATAGACGACATGCTTTAACAAAAACCGACTTTAAATTAAAAAAAAGATATTCCAAAACAAATTAATATACACTAAAAACAATAATCATCGAAATCGGTTGGCGTGATATTGAGTTATTCATCTATTTGTCGCGCACGTACTTAATGCAAATTTTAGACTTATATGGTTTTCTCATGGATACCATTATCAGAACTAAATTGGGACCATAAGGGGAAGCGTCTGCTTTCTAATAATAAAAGAATCATCAAAATCAATTCACTCAGTTAAAAGTTATGAGGTAACAAACATAAAATAAAAATAAAACATGCACTCGAATTGAGAACCTCCTCCTTTTTTGAAGTCGGTTAATAAAACTGTGAATGCAATAACCACAAACCGCCATAACTACCGTGTTATGGAAAATCTGAAGTTTTGTACGTTGTACATTGCGCGTCATGAAATATTAATGTTGACATTTTTAAGACAGTTAATTTCTATTTATTATTATATTACAAGTGTTCTGGTTTCGGAGAGCTCTACGCCCTGCACTGTAAGAAGTTCAAGGTTGTCTTGAGTGAGTCAAGGGCATTAACGGGCGGGTATTAACCTGAACGCGAATGACCTTGGGTGAATAATTCATTTTGTGGTGAGACATCTAATTTACTGTTTTCGGTCGCACGTGAGGACGACAGGTGTATCGTAAGTATGCGCCGCGGTTTTTTCCTCTACCTATTCGTTGGTAGAAGTCGTCGTGGCCTAAAGGATAAGACGTCCGGTGCATTCGTATCTAGCGATGCACCGGTGTTCGAATCCCGCAGGCGGGTACCAATTTTTGTAATGAAATACGTACTTAACAAATGTTCACGATCGACTTCCACGGTGAAGGAATAACATCATGTAATAAAAATGAAACCCGTAAAATTATAATTTGCGTAATTACTGGTGGTAGGACCTCTCATGAGTCCGCGCGGTTAGGTACCACCACCCTATCTATTTCTGCCGTGAAGCAGTAATGCGTTTCGGTTTGAAGGGTGGGGTAGCCGTTTTAACTATACTGAGACCTTAGAACTTATATGTCGAGGTGGGTAGCGCATTTACGTTGTAGATGTCTATGGGCTCCAGTAACCAGTTAACACCAGGTGGGCTGTGAGCTCGTCTACCTATTTAAGCAATAAAACTAAAAAACAAAGAAAAAAATAGCCTAATAGGTCATTCCAGCTACGCCCAGATGGGTAGGTGAGCTCACGGGCTCAACTTGAGAGAATTTGCTAACACTCGTAGCACTGGCAAGAGCAGTGCTTCGGAGAATCTACCACCGGATCGAAATCGGGCTGTTTTTTTTTTTTTTTTTTTATTGCTTAGATGGTTGGACGAGCTCACAGCCCACCTGGTGTTAAGTGGTTACTGGAGCCCATAGACATCTACAAAGTAAATGCGCCACCCACCCCGAGACACAAGTTGTAAGGTCTCAGTATAGTTACAACGGCTGCCCCACCCTTCAAACCGAAACGCATTATTGCTTCACGGCAGAAATAGGCAGGGCGGTAGGCAGGTTTATGGGTTAGTTTGCTCGTCAAGCTCTTCGTCTTAATCGACGAGGACGGTGACCGGTGCTTGAGGGACCTAAAAGCACCGAGAGTGAATCCGGGGGATCCGACAAGACATGTTTTGGGCGACAGCGGCTTTGTGTTGGCCCGTCTTGAGTTATACTTTACGAGGAATTAAGGTTAATTCGGTAGCGCGATGGAAGAATGAAACAGCGTCGGTATCATCTGATCCTAAATCGGTATCATCTAAATCCTCTGTCGTCTGGTTACTTTACCTACAGACCCTGTGTCACTACATCTGGGTTCGTTTTCCGGTCGAAAAAATTTAGTTATTTCTCATATGTTTATTGTGTATATCAGTGAAGAAGCTCACGGACTAGTGTAAATGCGTTACCGGAGACTTTGGACTTCACAACAGAAATGCCACTATCTATCTTGATAATTGAGTTCGAAGTCTTAACAACAACAAGCAGATAGGCAAAGCTGTGAGGGTACTCATAAATAAATGTTGATCTTGAATAAAATATCAAACAATTTCTACGTAGTGAAATGGGTGACTAATCCTGCAGGCATTCCTGGATGACTCACAGCAGCCGTCCCTTTCTTTGCACATTCAAATGTATATTGCCATCTTTCTCTATATTTCTTCTAATAGTTTGTTTCGATCGCACCTCGGCGTATTTGTATCGTTTATCTCGTTCTACGTTCCGATATTGAGGCTTTCCTTGTGCCCAATTTATAGTTCGATATTTTAAAATCACCACTAAGCTTTGGCGGGAAACGTTTACTTGAATGACAATTATAGTTGCACAGAGAACTTTTTGGTTATATTAAAATTTTGTTTAATCAAAAATTCAACAAAGGGCATGGATAATATAGGAGAAAGAGTTCTGTGTAGTACGTTAGCAGCAGCAGCTCGGCTGTGCTCCTAGGGTTGCTGATGTCCATGATGGTGACTACTTAGGGTGTAGGGTGTAGGTGTGATAGGGTGGGCTGTAAACTCCCCTGCCTACCAAAGCAAAAAATATCTTTCCCAAGACAAAAGGTCTATCCATCTGGAGTTAAGTGTTTTCTGTAGCCCGTGGACACCATGCTGCTAAAATCGACCTTCTGACATGAATTAGAAATCTCATGGCATTGTAAAATGAACAGCAGACGAGTGTCCACGAGGATCCACAACAAAACTGAGTAGAGCACCTCATAACGGTAACCTTTGCAGTACTTATTACCCAACTTTGAACCATGAATTGGATAACTACCAGAAGATGAGGTATCAGAACCAACCGCTTCAAGATCAGGCTCAACAGGTTCTTCAAATTTCAAGACATGCATATTTGCTTATAAAGCAGTTAATGTGGTTAAAATTTAACGATAATATTACTACTTTGCGGTGAAACTAGGCTGTATGTTGTGATCTACCAGTGAAGACCTTAGAAGTAGTCAAATACCATTGCTCTTGCGGTCTAATACATCTACAAAATAATGGATTTAAAACAATATAAATTATGTGTGCAGTTCAGAAGCGGTGGGACTGAAATCTTCGAAAGGTTTCTATCTCATTCCCTCTCGGCTAGATTCTTTAGATGTTTGTTTTAGTATATCTTTGTCTCTTTTCAGTGTCGGGCGATCAAGTTTTCACTTGAAATATTGTACTATGAATAAGGAAAGGTCAAATTCTTCGTGAAACATTTCGAATGAGTCACATTTTTCTCCACGATACGATTTAGTTACAAAAGTAGTTATTGAATTGAAAAGAAGTAAAAATAATAATCCTTATGTATTTGTGGTTAAGAATTAATTTTGAATGTTATTATTCCGGTTAATGCTATTAATCAAATATGTATCAGTTTGTCATATTGATCTTGTGTTTACTTGGAATAAGTCTCATTATTAAATGACATACATTGACCATCAGCTTGACAAAGGTGGAAGATTTCTATAGTTGGGTCAGCTCGAAAAAGACGTAACTCAAAGATTTTTGTGTAGTGCTCCACATTTAGGGCTCATTTTCGGATGTCGTTCTCAAGTCTCAACATAAAATCCTGTAATATTGTAGTGACACCACATTACTAAGCATGAGACTGCAACGGTTTTAAGTATGTGGGCTTCATCCAATGTGAGTCAATCATCATCGAAAGAATCAATCTTGTCCATTTTTTTTTCATTCGCGGTTTTATATTCTTTCGCGAAGCAACTGTTCTTGAGTTGTTAGGTCTCCTTCGGAGGCGCAGGTCTTCTTCAGGCAGCTGAGGGCGATGCTCGACTTCTGCGAATGCACCATCTCGCAGAAGGAGGCGGCGGGGCACGTGAGAGACGTTGCAAATTTTCATATTTATCAGATATCTTAACAATGACGTTTAAAGATTCCGTTAAATACAAACAAACATATAAGAGTATAAACACATGCTAAGCTAAATAAAACCATGTTAAATACGGAAACACGACAATGAATAACACGTGTCTGTTCTATATTTGCTACAATCTATGCACATTTTGGCGCCATCACGCATCGTGGTAATATATCGATGCCATCACGCGGCCCGTCGCCATATTTGTGTTTTAACGTTATTTTCAAATTATCCTATGCTATAAATATTTCAATTTGAGCTGTTTTTTTTTATTGTGTATCTAAGGAAAAACACGAAATTTCCTTATTTTGATAATGTAATTCTCAACTTACGTTTATCGTTTGGTATTGCGAGGACAAATGTAAAATATAGAGGAAAATGGAGAAGAGTAAACAATGATTATTTATTGATGTATTCAATATTTACCGCGCAGTAGCCTGACCTCCGGGCCAATAGAATGCCCAGAACGGGTCTCTGAAAGGCGACTCGTCTTCTTTAGCCCTCCATAGCGGACATTCCGGTGTGATGAGACGCAGAACCAGCTCGGGAGTCAGGTGTCGTCGGGATAAGGCCGTGTGCCTTATGATGGCAGCCGAAATGTCTCTCAACATCTGAAATTAAATTATAAATTGAGATAGAACTAAAATAAATGAAACTTAAATAAGAATTGTAAAATCTATTTTATATAAAAATTGCTGTTCGTTAGTCTCTCTAAAACTCGAAAACGGCTGGACCGATTTGGCTAATTTTGGTCTTGAATTATTTGTGGAAGTAGGAGAAAAAAGTAGAACCATTATACAACGAGTATACAAATGATATTAAGACCTCATATCTAAGGTGCGATGTTTAAGGACTCGGGTAGCTAAGTAGTAGGTGGCTTGCGAGTTCGTTCACCTATCTAAGCAATAAAAATGAACCAAAAGAGGTTATGACATCAGATAAACATCTATAGTAATACAAAAATTAGGAATGCTTGTAGATTTTATTGAAGATTAAGTAAAATACATAGAAAGTGAAACAAATATCGATCTTATCTGGCGATAAGTGTACGTACCACACACATATTTGCGAAACTAAATATACAACGATAAGTAGTTGGTTCTGCAGAAACACTTGTTTGTTGTTTTGCAATATTTATATTATCTTGAAGCTCAGATGATGAAATGTGGCGTTTTCTTAGAAAATAATATTTACGGTCTGGTCTAAACTATTTCAATTCTATTTTGAATTCCACGGCCATATGTTAAATGAGGAGAATATTTTTCATTGCCTGCAACTCTGTGTCTATTCGCGTGTCGCTATACTCGGAAAGTATTTTTTTTTATTTATTGCTTAGATGGGTGGACGATCTCACAGCCCACTTGGTGTTAAGTGGTTACTGGAGCCCATAGACATCCACAACGTAAATGCGCCACCCACCTTGAGATATAAGTTCTAAGGTCTCAAGTATAGTTACAACGGCTACCCCACCCTTCAAACCGAAACGCAATACTGCTTCACGGCAGAAATAGGCGGGGTGGTGGTACCTACTCGTGCGGACTCACAAGAGGTCCTACCACCAGTAACATTACAATTATGTAGATTAAATTTGGACAATATAGGACAACGGGTCTTACTAGCCAACGGTACTTGATGGTGAGTGGTCACCGTCGTTGTTTTAACCCATAGACACAGTCCACTGAGTTTTTCGCCGGATCTTCTCAGTGGGTCGAGTTTCCGATCTGGCGGTAGATTCTGCGAAGCTCTTGCTAGGGCCAGTGTTAGCATCACTCCGGTTTGAGCCCCGTGAGCTCACCTACACGTTAGGGCGAAGCTGATAAAAAAGTCGTTCTTAGATATTCCCGAGAACTATTTTTTCAGCGTTATCTGAAGACGATGAAGTCAGTCATTCTGCTTTCAATGTAAAAAAAAGTAGCTCCTAGAAACCCACCATGAATTAATCGGTCCAAAGTCAAGTCAAAATCGATCCAGCCGTTCCAACCAGAGATTAGCCGGAACAAACAGACAGACAGGCAGACAAAAAAATGTCGGTTATTTCAATATTACAAACAGACATTCCTATTTTATTTATATGTATAGATGTTATTCCTTCACCGCGAAAGTCCATCGTGAACATGTGTTAAGTACGTATTTCATTAGACAAATCGGCCCCTATCTGCGGGATTGGAACATCGACTTGTCAGGTGTATCACTAGATCGGGTGTCTTGTCCTTTAGTCTGCGCCGATTTCACGGACTGTATTCAAAGATGGAGAATAAATGTCAGTTGAAAAGATAAAAATCCTATGTTGTTTTGAATATTTCGCATTGTTAGTAAACAATCTCGACAGTTTTCCCAGTAAGTGATAAGAGCTATCAATCGGGTTTGGCGCCGCGCGGTGCTTAGCGCCGATGTCACCGGCTGACACTGACTGTCTGTTTGTTTACTNTGCGCCGATTTCACGGACTGTATTCAAAGATGGAGAATAAATGTCAGTTGAAAAGATAAAAATCCTATGTTGTTTTGAATATTTCGCATTGTTAGTAAACAATCTCGACAGTTTTCCCAGTAAGTGATAAGAGCTATCAATCGGGTTTGGCGCCGCGCGGTGCTTAGCGCCGATGTCACCGGCTGACACTGACTGTCTGTTTGTTTACTGCGCATTTTTGATTATCGGATTTTTCAGAATCCCCAGTATAGGATTACAAAGGCGTTGACAAGATAAACAGCAGGTGCAGCAAGCTAGGAATTTAATACATGTGTTTTAGATGTACTAGTTTTTTTTTTTTTTTTTTATGATTGAAGGATTACTGGTGGCCCGGAGGCCTTTCCAGTTTCACCAGGACAGGTGGGCGAGCAAAGGCTCAGCCAGGAGGGGTGGGATTTGCTAACAGCTGCCCGAGCGCCTCTGAAGGAGACCTAACAACTCAAGAGTAGCTGCTTCGCGAATGAATCTACTACCGGATCGGAATCGCGACCCGCTGAGAAGATCCGGCGAGAAACTCAGCGAGCTGATTCATGGGTTAGGTTGCACGGCGAACTCTTTGTCGAGTTCGACGAGTACGGTTACCGAGGTCCCTAAGAGATGTACTAGTGGTCCACGGTAGTCGAAATTCGACTATAATTAATTGAAATTATAAGTTTGGTATGATTCTATTGTCAAAGACTATTATGGTTCCATGTCATTACCGATCCTCCCGATCCACTAACGGTGCTTTTAGGTACCTCAAGCACCGGTCATCGTTCTCGTCGTCTATGGTCTCTCTAGGTAATAGGTAAAATATGCTTCTATAATCACAGATTGCGCCAAGACTACATTTTAGACAAATATTAATAAAGACAAACAATATTTAGTCTATTCTCAATTTGACCACAGACTATAAGCAATAAGAAAAGTTTGACAATAAACAAATAGTATGCATGCGTGTGTGGGCCAAATACGTGGTAGTTGTATGTAATGTTTTTTTTTATTGATTTAATGTATTTTTTATGCATAGTAAATAGAAATATTAACATTCTGCACTCCTCTATTATCTCTATAAGTGTGGGAAATTTCATACCCCTCCGTCCGCACAATTTTCGTAAAAAGGGATACAAAGTTTTTGCTTCACGTAATATATTGAAGAGTTCGATTACTATGAAATTCAAACATTGTCGCAAAACAAACTTGGAGCACGACCACTACAAACCTACTCATAAAGAAATGTTCTGATGTCCTGGTGGTACTGGTGGTAGTGCCTCTTGTGAGTCCGCGCGGATAGGTACCACCACCCTGCCTATTTCTGCGATGAAGCAGTAATGCGTTTCGGTTTGAAGGATGGGGCAGCCGTTGTAACTATACTGAGACCTTAGAACTTATGTCTCAAGGTGGGTGGCGCATTTACGTTGTAGATGTCTATGGGCTTGAGTAACCACTTAACACCAGGTGGGCTGTGAGCTCGTCCACCCATCTAAGCAATAAAAAAAAGACCACGCGTCGTTACATAGCTACTTTTTTCCAATTCCAGATATTCATCAGAACTGAAGACTCATCATGAACCATCCCTCCGACTCACCATCTAAGCCGAGACCAATATTACAGATTGCTTGAAGATTCATTGGTCCAGCGCGGAACTAGTCAATAATTAAGCAAGTAGGCTAAAGAAAATGAGCACGTCGCAATATATTATTTGGTAAATGTGGATTTAAGTGTGGTTAGTTAACATAATTTTCACGTAATGAGGTCGTTGGACTAAAGACGCTAGTGTGTGTGTGTGTATGATCGCTGTGAACCGCGTGAGACATGGCACGTCTCCTTCCAAATATTTTACTGTAATTCCTGATGCTGGTGGATTCTGTGGTGGTAGGGCGTTTTGTGAGCCAATATGGGTAAACACCACCATCCCAATTTTGTCGCGAAACCGTCATACAGTACTACCGAGAATTCCGCCCCATGTCTCAAGGTGAGTCGGGCATTCTATCCGAGATGTCTGTGGACTCCGGTGACCATATAACACCACAATAGTCGTGAGGAATTCAATAAAAAAACCGTTATGGTTCTACTGTACTTAGACAACTTTTCCCTTTTGTGGTATTCCCAAGGAGGTATGATTTGTATGTGAACTTAGACAGCATCGTGATTATGCTGGTATTTCTGAAACATTGTAGTAATGATAATTCTACCAATTGGGGATCCCATCGTGATTGTAATTTTTTTCCGTAAAATCCAGAGTTGGTGGCAACAGATATGTTTTCAACAACAAAAGGAAAATAATGTTACCTCTCTTATCTGTAATGAATATCATTTAAATACCCAACTAAATATTATAACATCATTTGGTAGGACCTCTTGTGAGTCCGCGCGGGTAGGTACCACCACCCTGCCTATTTCTGCCGTGAAGCAGTAATGCGTTTCGGTTTGAAGGGTGGGGCAGCCGTTGTAACTATACTGAGAACTTAGAACTTATATCTCAAAGTGGGTGGCGCATTTACGTTGTAGATGTCTATGGGCTCCAGTAACCACTTAACACCAGGTGGACTGTGAGCTCGTCCACCCATCTAAGCAATAAATAAAAATAAAAAAAAACCGAAAAATAAAACAAAAACTCATAAAAAGTGTTTCGTTCACTAAGTAAGTTTCGACCCGTCAACCGTCAAAATAAATTTCAAGTTTACATTATTATTAATATCAATAATAAATTAATTTTAGTAAATTTTTCATCGGAATGTAAATATGGTGACTGCAATTATTAAATGTTTTATTTTATTTTTATGTATATTTAAACAAGTAAGGCTATTTAATTATGCAATCTGTAATTTGTTTATTGAGATCAAACAACGCTATATCAATCCAAGTAATGTCATCAAAAAGACTTCTATTAAACCTTATTCGATCTTACGGCCATTGTAACCTATTTACACCATAACAACATTGCTGAGGCCCGTTGACCTATTGCCGAATTATATACTGGAGCTGAAAGTTGGTTTAGAGTAAGAGTTATTTTAAGTAGGCCCGGTTGAGGCGTCCATGTGCTTGTTTCTGCTGCAAAGTGTGTTCTAGTTTTGAGGGTGGGGGACAGCTGTTAAATAATACAGTTGAGACTACGGCGTCATGTTTCAAGGTGAGTGGCGGCATTCACGTTGCGTTATTCATGGGCCACGATAACCAGATTAAACCAGCTGGACCGTGAGGTCGTACACCCATCTTAACGGTCAATAGAAATCATCAAGCTTAATTGATGACTTTATTAATAGGGAGTATTGTGGTGCTAACTTGTGCAGGCTTAAAACCAGTTCAACTGCTAACACGTCAGTTCCGTGATGTATTGGTGTACGGTGTACCTAATGGGACACGTGTCGAAAACCACGGTTTCATTCTCTATATAGCATGACGCGTGCCACGTAGGTACATATCTCGCAATATTACGAAAGACAAAAAGAAAGCCTTGCTAGCTGCAGTTACAAAAGATCCTGTAGTCGAAAATGTCAAGAGTACCAACTTTGTCGATAAACGGAAGGATTGTTTCTCATCTCCCTTGTGACCTTCAAACACATCTGATTTCCAGTGATCGGCGACGCTCAGCGAATCTATCGCTGAGGACTCTTTTCGGATCTCTTTTGAGGAATGACAGACAGTTCCAGAAAATTATGATAAAAAATGATCTCTGAAAACGTACTGTATATTCGTTGTCAATTGTTACAACTGGTAACAAAGTATGCGTCCTTCTACACGTGAAATGCACAAGAGATCATTTAGCAGAACTAACGTGACCATACGTCCCGCTTTGGGCGGGATTGTCCCGCTTTCAGGCGGTCCGTCCCGCTGTCCCCAACAAGAACAAAAATGTCCCGCGTTCATTTGTCTGTTGTCCATGTGTCTATTAGAAACTTACCGAATACTTACTTATCCCAAATTCTTATTGTATTACTAAATACATACTAAAGTAACTCTAATTTTATTGTAGGAAAGTAATTTTTTGTTTGCGAAATTATTTACAAATATTATTTTAAGGGCATGTTGGTGTAAGAATTAAGATGTCAGTGAGGGTAAAATATCATAATAAATTATTTCAAGTAATTTTTTAAACCATGTTTTTAATTTTGCACTTAAATATTACATCTTAGCCCGACAGGGTACTATATATGTATTTATTTTATATACGAAATCCCGTAGGCGTCCCGCTTTGACACGAAAAGAATATGGTCACGTTAAGCATAACCCAAAATTACTTTTTTATTGCTTATATCTAGTGTTAAGTGGTTACTGGAGCCTCTAAACGCTGCCACCCACCCTCCTTGACACATGAGTCTCAGTTTTATAGTGTAAAGCAGGAGTTCCTAAACTTATTTTGTTTATTGCCCACTTTGAAAATACATTATTTTTTAACGCCCCCATTCTTTGACCTACTAAAAACCACTATAGCGAGAGCTTGGTCGGTGTCTAGAAGTCCTCCTAGAGTTACAAATCGCCTCCCAAGCCTCGACACAACGTCCGCATTTTTTTCAGGGTCTCTTACCGCCCCCCTTTAGGCCTGCAACGCCTACAAAGGGACGTTATCGCCCACTTTGGGAAAGGTTGGTGTAGAGACTACCCCTCCCTTCAAACCGGAACACATTACTGCTTCGCATAAAAAATAGGTAGAGTGCTGGTACCAACCCGTGTCGGCTCACAAAATGAACCTAGATCTCTAGTCGCGATGACAGTATCTAAAAATTTGATAATATGTACTGTATTCCATTTTTCTAGAACCCGGTCAATATTTAGCTGGGAAGATCTTAGTGTGATACTGCCGTTTACTTGTGGTATGGCCACACGAGTAGTTCTACTATCTCACGGAGTAACCACTCCTTTGGACCCATTCAATAGAGAGACCCATTTAATTCAATAGAGACCTCAACCTTATGTCTCAAGCTAAGCAATCTGTTACAAATGGTATCAACTGTATGGCTCCCGAAAAGTATCTGAAATCGTGTCGTGACAAAGGGAACCCTAAATTCCTAAAGACGTTCCAAAGATCAGTTTTCGTTATAGAAAAAATCTACTTTACTTTTTTACTTTTAATACTGATAATAAATAGTTTTATTTATTTATTTATGTACACACAAAAAAGAAGACATAGTACAGAGAAATAGGAAAATTATGTACAAAGGCACTGCTTATTTCTTTAAGAAATCTCTTCCAGCAGACCTGCGAGAGGATTATGAGAATAATAATTAAAAGTGATGAGTGTGTGTAGAGCAGCTAAAATAACAAATACAATATGAGAATCATAGTAATACACATACACATAGCAAATATTGTTAAACTTGAATACAAAATAGTTTTTATGACCCTAAATTTTTATATCGCCTGTAAAATATCTAGGCCGGACAGCCCTGCCCTACTTATTCAGGGTACCAGCCTTCGCAACGAGGGAGGGAACCATTCACGCAACTTGTACACTGACGTCAAAAACAGCAACAGCTTAGATCCGGGTGAGCAAATCGGTATAACAAAATAAAATTTGCGTAATCAAATCAATAGTAAGCGGAGATACCTGTTGACTTTCATTGATAATAGAGGTCAAATATTGTTTGATATTATATACATACTAGATATTATCTTATATACTAGATATTATCTTATATATGGCAAACGTTGTTTTGCCATATATAAGATTTCTAGGGAATTTCTAGTGTAGAAAAATAAAACTAACTTATTGTAAGCGTGTAAGGATGTGGTAGATGAGTGAAAGAGGCATGTAGCGCTGTGAACGATGAAAGAATATAAAAATAACAATACCTCATTCAACCACATAATGTCTCATTATAACAAAAAAAAAATTGTCCAAAAAATAAAAAATAAATCTTAGGGGTGGACAACCCTTATCACTTAAGGGTATGAAAAATAGATAGTAGCCGATTCTCAGGTTTACTGAATATGCATAAAAAATTTCATGAGAATCGGTCAAGCGGTTTCGGAGGAGTATGGGAACGAACATCGTGACACGAGAATTTTATATATTAGATATATATCTTAAATTTTTAATGTAAGGCTTATTAATGCATGCCAACCTGACGACAGCCTTGACGACAGACTGCCTTTGATATTAACAGTGTCTGTTTATAGCTGTCAACTGTATAGCACTCTTAATTATTAAGTAAGTAGATAGTATTTTCACTGGTGGTAGGATTTCTTGTGAGTCCGCGCGGGTAGGTACCACCACCCTGCCTATATCTGCCGTGAAGCAGTAATGCGTTTCGGTTTAAAGGGTGCGACAGTCGTTCTAACTATACTTCAGACTTTAGAACTTATATCTCGAGGTGGGTGGCGCATTTGCGTTGTAGATATCTGTGGGCTCCAGTAACCACTTAACACCAGGTGGGCTGTGAGCTCGTCCACCCATCTAAGCAATAAAAAAAATGTGTAGGGCGAATCTATGAGTGCCTTTAACTATATGAGAATAGCTTGGCATCGGTATAGATCTGCGGATGACTGTATCAGTAGCAGTGTAGTACTGTGTATGTAAATTGTACAGACTTATCTTTATAATTACACGCCGTTACATCATATTAGCACAATAAACACAATTATTACATACATCCCATTTTAGTATGATCTATTTATAAACTCAAGAGTTCAATGTACTGGCTGCGTCACCCGCTTATGAANAATAGCTTGGCATCGGTATAGATCTGCGGATGACTGTATCAGTAGCAGTGTAGTACTGTGTATGTAAATTGTACAGACTTATCTTTATAATTACACGCCGTTACATCATATTAGCACAATAAACACAATTATTACATACATCCCATTTTAGTATGATCTATTTATAAACTCAAGAGTTCAATGTACTGGCTGCGTCACCCGCTTATGAAACTAAATAAATAATTGAATTTATATTTGGATTTATGTCCAAACCATGCTAAGGGTTCATGAGCTTACTTAGTCACTTATCACTGACCACAATCCAGTTAACAACAAAAGAATTGCGAGCATTTCTATATATCTTAAAAGTTAAAAGCACTCATAGATTCGGCCTACACATTTTTTTTATTGCTTAGATGGGTGGACGAGCTCACAGCCCACCTGGTGCTAAGTGGTTACTGGAGCACGCATACATCATTCATCATCATCAGACACATTGAGGTATAAGTTCTAAGGTATAGTTACAACGGCTGCCCCACTCTTCAAACCGAAACGCATTACAGATTCACTGCAGAAATAGGCAGAGTGGTGGTACCTACCTCACAAGAGGTCCTACCGCCAGTAAATAGAAATCTCTCCACTTTTATTGCACAGTATAATAAACAACAACATAAAAGTGCAAGTGGCTACAACACAGCTAATAACATAAGCAGATAATACGTATAATTGCATTAAACCAACGGTTGGGGAAAAACCATATCGTTCCATGTTTAATACAAGCCCCAGTACTTCCCGTGAGTGATTCTTTGTTATCTATTTAGGTTAAAATGCTATAAAACTTTACGAATTAGGCTTTTATTTGTTCAAAGAGGAATGATAACATTGACAATGTCATATAGTTCGTCCTAGTAAAATTACTCGGGAATGTCGGCTAGAAATAGGTTGACGGTCATATTTCAGTCTTTTACTATACGAGAAGATTGGGATCAGTAGGTCACTGTAGAGGACTGTCTATAGTAATGCAGTGTAGGATTCAATATTCTTTACTGGTGGTAGGACCTCTTGCGAGGTGAGTTTCATTCGCGATAAATTCGTTGATGAAAGTTTTCCTAATTGTAGGAAAAAATCCAAATCTTACATTGTTCTAGTCGTCCCGTGACTTTTGTTGACCTGTTCCTTCATCTTATTAGTGTTGATGGCCATAGCAGGGCAAACTGTTCAATTTCTGAACGTCAAAGTTTAGCGGCGTCCGCCATGACGGCAACTGCCTTTCAAATCCAGCCGTCAAGAGCGTCGCATCGATTTTATATCTCTTTTAGATTAAGTCTTTAATTAGTAATGTAAGGGCAAATAAATATCTCAAAACAATAAGTACCATACAGTCCACGCTCAATTGCCACAACGCAACACAAAACGACAAGGAAATTTAAAATTTAAAGAGTTTTAACACGGTTGTGACATTCTGATTATAAGAATTATTAATACGTGAAGCAAAAACTTTGTATCCCTTTTTACGAAAATTGCGCGGACGGAGGAGTATGAAATTTTCCACACTTATAGAGAATATAGAGAAGAAGTGCACAATGCTAATTTTTTTTTTAAATAATGCATAAAAGATACATTAAACCAATAAAGAATACATTACACACACTACATACCATGTATTTGACGCAAACACGCATGCATACTATTTATTGTCAAACTTTTGTTCTTGACGTCTGTGGTCAAATTGAGAATAGATTAAATATTGTTTGTCTTTATTAATATTTTCTTAGTGTAGTCTTGGCGAACTTTGTGATTATAGAAGTATAAAATACAATCATAATAGTGTACAAACTTATTATACAATTCCAATTACCTAATTATAGTCGAATTTCGACTACTGCGGGACCTCTAGTAAGAATTATTTGCGTACCACCACTACTTCTACTACTACTACTACAATAAACAAAGAAACAACTGGTGATAGGACCTCCTGCGAGTCCGCACAGAACCGGTTCGTGCCACAGAATACCGGTTTGAAAACACTCTTCCTGCTGTTTCTCTTTTTAAACTAAAAATATGCGAATACGAATGAAAACCGTAGCCTTGAATTTCAAAATATACTGGTGATAGGACTTCTCGTGAGTCCGCACGGGTGGGTACCACCGCCCTGCCTATTTCTACCGTGAAACAGTAGTACGTTTCGGTTTAAAGTAAAGGGTGGGGCAGCCGTTGTAACTATATTAAGACCTTAGAACTAATATCTCAAGGTGGGAGGTGGCATTACGTTGTAGATGTCTATGTCCTCCCACCGCATCCACCCATGTATGCAATAAATAAAAACAAACAAAATACAAAATAGCCGCCAACGATGACATGAAAAGGTTTTTTTTCCCCAAGACTTCCTCGTTGTTTAGATCGTTCCAAAGCCCAGCCCGGTGTGACTTCCATCAGGAATTTTAATCAAATGGAAATACCTTGTACCTGCGTAGCGAGAAAACCTAATACCTCTGTATCTAGTTACTGACAGGCGGCGTCATTACCTATCGAGTTACGAAACACGTATTATGAATGAATCCGCTGACGTCACAAGTGACAGCGTACACAGACACACACACACCACACACAAATACACCACGCAACACAACCTGTACACTTGGTGACACTGACCTGTCGTTTATGAATCCGTCTGGCGAACTCTTGTCACAGATTCGATAGTGGTGATTTTTTTTATTGCGGAAGGTGTATTTGTATACGATTTATATTGTTCATGTTAATTGGTAATGTCAACTGACATTAACACCGACAGTTGACGAATCATGTTTAAAAGTATAGTTGTCGAGAAAATACTTGTGTTTAAGATACAGAATTTCGAAATATTTGATTACAGGACCTATGAATTTTTTTTCCCGTTAAGCGGGTTATGTGGAATTTGACAGTCTGCAGACGTTGGGAGCAGACCCAAAGATATTTTTAGAGTCCTAACGCACCAATCGACTCCTCTTGCACTCTATCACCCGGCAAACAATTTCCGCCCATGGTCAGAAGATATGTTATGCAGCTACAGGTGTCTTTCGCCAAATGAACCCAGTTAAAAAAAAGTACATTGGCATGTCCATCAATGAATCATCTGCTTTCGTTGGAGATTCTCAGTAAAAACCCAAAATAACGCATTCGAAGTGACGACAACACTTGCGTCGCCTTGACACCGTTTATCTCGAACGTAGAGAATACAGATCTGTGTGCTCAGTGCGAGTTTTTTTACTTTCTCGATATAGTAAAAGTTAACTTATTAACGTATGGAGTTAGATCGTTTGCCTACGTTTGCCGCTAGGGGCGCTGTTCCAACTGCATACTTTGAACGAACTTTTACGAATTCTGTGGCTATAGAAATATAATAGTCTTTGACCATATAACCATAGAACCTTAATAGCTCAAACGTATAATTTCAATTAATTATAGTCGAATTTCGACTACTGGGAGACCACTAGTATGTATAAAGATGTGTATCAGTACACATAGTACAAGGAATCATAGCGTGTTTTTAAATTAATATTCTTGGGATGGAGTGGGTGGTGGTAGTCATGTTGTGATGTTTATGCGGGGTGGTACATAACACCAAGTGAGCCGTGAACTCTTGTATGCACCTATGTAACACAACCCGCAATGTATCCTGAAGGTATGCGTGATATCCACTGATCTTTTAACGTAAGTAATACATTGAATCTATACTTATATACAAAAATGAATTGCTGTTCGTTAGTCTCGCTAAGACTCGAGAACGGCTCGACCGATTTGGCTAATTTTGGTCTTGAATTATTTGTGGAAGTCCAGAGAAGGTTTAAAAGGTAGATAAATGTTCGGAATTAAACAAAAATCGCCCGTCGGACGGATTCCTTTTGTTTGTTTTAAGTTTATTTTATACAAAAGTTTAGGTCTTTTATTTATCGATTGAGGCACTACGAAGTCTGCCGGGTCAGCTAGTAACTGAATAAATAAATAAATTGCGTCGAGTGTACATCAGCAAAATACTATTTTCGGTACCTCATTATCGATCGCATGAAATCAAACAAAAATCATTACTTATATTCCTGCGGCTACAACACATTGTGTATTTAACACCGCGATATAACAATTCGGAGGGCGCAAGTACAATAAAATTATGTTATCGGTTATCAATCCAGTTTATCATGATGGAGCTGAATAACTAAACAAACATTGTTTTCATAGCCGACACGAGGGCCGGTGATATTTATCTGGTACTAAAGCCCTTTTTTTTATTGCTTAGATAGGTGGACGAACTCACAGCCCACCTGGTGTTAAGTGGTCACTGGAGCCACAACCACAACCTAAATGCGCCACCCACCTTGAGATATAAGTTCTAAGGTCACAAGTCAACGGCTGGCCCACCCTTCAAACCGTAACACATTACTGATTCACGGCAGAAATAGGCAGGGTGGTGGTACCCACCCGCGCGGACTCACAAGAGGTCCTACCACCAGTAATTACGCAAATTACCATATTCACCGAGTACTATGTGACGCAAGGTCGGAGCCTCAATAAGCCATATCTCTTGATTCATGTAGCTCCTTATATGTAAATAAGTCATACCTTCAATATAGAGGGGTGAAATGCTATTTGGTTTAAGCGACATTCCACTTAACATGCGACTTTGTAATTAAAGGTGCGTTTTATTTGGTATCAGCATCAACGGTTCGATGTTTTTAATTGAACTTCAATTAAGTTATTGGAATAGTTGAAGAAGTTGTTTTTGTTTTGATATTTTTTACAAATTACAGACTTTAAATGGCTCCGTAAAGTTGCTTTGTCGCCTTCACTCCTCAATATAATGTTTAAAGACATATCAACAATTTAGAAAAAGGCGCCGGTCAATTAGGACATGTAGCTGTCTCTTTCGTCAGCTGACACTGATGCACCATAGATCCAAAAAATATCTCATTCATTCATTTTTTAACATTGATTTGGAACCGTTTATCTAAATGATTAAATAGTTTTTGACGATAAATCTGGATTGATTCTAATAAAACGGCTACTACATCTTATATAATATATAAAATTCTCGTGTCACAATGTTAGTTACCATACTCCTCTGAAACGGTTTGACCGATTTTTATGAAATTGTATATGCATATTCAGTAGGTCTGAGAATCGGTTACTATCTATTTTTCATACCCCTAAGTGATAAGGGTTGTCCACCCCTTAACATTTATTTTTATAGGGACAATTTTTTTTTTGTTATAATGAGGTATTACGTGGTTGACTGAGGTTTTGTTATTTTTATATTCCCTCATCGTTCACAGCGCTACATGCCTCTTTCGCTCATTTACCACATCCTTAAACACTTACAATAAGTCAGTTTTTTTTTCTACAATAGAAATTCCCTAGTAATCTTATATGCGCAAAACAACGTTTGCCGGGTCAGCTAGTAGGTATTAGATAAAATTGTTTACGAAGGAAAAATAGAAGACTTTTTGTATTTGAGTTTACCGCGGCTCATTGCGGACGAAACGCTACTCTATCTCTATCTGCATCTTCTCATTGCAAACGTCTTCTAAAGAAGAGTCAATCAGTCTTCAATTCGAGAGGTTCGTTTCAATATTATGTTACAAATCTGATGCAATTTCAATGAATGTTGAATGCATTTCTTTCAGCGATAACATTTCGATAATCGGATGTCTAGTTGTCATTATCGATATCAAATCGATAAGCTAATAGGGTCATCGTTGTGTTCTGTAGAATGTCGTTAAAATTTATTTATCAGTTTATTTTCTGCATAATTTAAAAGTTCAGAGTATCGTACTATGACAGTATTTAGATCAGGGGACACGAATATGACACCTCATACCGGGCCAGTAGACTCTATTTTCCCAGCAATGTCATCATTTCTCAATTGTCTTTTCAATTCTAGATTCTTACTGCCCCCACTTTTGCTGGTCGCATCAGTGGGTACCTTAGCAGAATCGGCCGTAATAGGTGACGTGCAGGACATATTCATAAATGCTGATGAATTATTCACACGGATTATGTTCATCCATCAAAATCATATCAAATAATTAGGCAATTCAAATCTTATCAAAATATTACATATATTAAAATCAAAACACTGTCAAATACACAGCAGTGTCTGTAACTTCTATCAGTCACTATCGCAAAGAGCCTGGTGCCCTTGATTCTTGTTGTATTATTGCGCACTAGAGGATACCTCTGATGATTGCGTCTCAACCATCAAGGGTCTTCAACTTTAGACATTCTTAGTTAGTTAACTATGTATATTTTGAACTTAGAGTTGTGTAACTTTTTACGGAAGCTTGTTCCAGCAGCAGCCATTTTTAAATTTTCTATATATACAGCCGGCCTGTAGGGATGGCGGATTGTTGGTATTAAATTTTCATCTTCGAACACGTCCCATTTTTATTTTTGTGGTCTCATTTTTATCACTCTCTTTATTTCGATTGGAATTTCAAGCCAAAACATTGACTATCACCCCTTAAATCCGCAATAATAAATTCACTAATGATTTTAAATGTTGTATCTTTCGAACTTCATTGAATCATTTTGTCCATTGCTCAATCTCTATGTGCTAAGTGCCAAACAATTCTGGACGTGAGTTCTTCTAGGACCTTTCGGTACAAAAGTCCTCGTACTGTGAAAATATTTCGTGATGAATGAACCCAGAGTAGCGTTAGTCCTGCGCCCTAAACAAAATTATAATGATCAAAAATGATCCTATTTAAATTTTGTATGATGTTATTTGTGGTAAAAAATTTAAGAAAAATACTTAGTCAACCGAACGAAAGTGGACAGTGAATCCGGGGCAGCAGTGCAAAGCGTTGTTATTCTTAAAAAGTATAACGTCACAGCTCACAATCTTATCAAACCACACACCTACTAAACGATCTCAATGCGTAAAAATAGAATTCCGCAGAATTCGTTTTCAAAGTACGCACGTACCTAGTCTAAAATAGATAAAAATTATCACTTGATGATCGTAGTGTGTAGGTATATTTAGGTACGAGTTAGCGGCGCCGTCTAGACGGGCTTAAGATAGGAAGTCGACAGAGACACCCAATGGTCGAGGCACCAGCCACTTCGGCATCCCGTAGCGGTAGCTTGGCGGTGAGGGTTCTGTCTCATACGAAGCTCGGATGCTGGTTGTTGAGCGACAGAGGATTATAGTCGGCTCAACTCCGACGGGCCCCGGATACCGACTCCAACGCGTAAGCAAAGGTCCGGTGATTTCCTTTTTTTTTTTCCTACCTAAGCTGATAGCCTTAGGGGCTATTTCAGCGTAACCCTAACGTTTGTAGGTGAGCTCACGGGGCTCAAACCTGATGACGTTGCTAACACGAACCCTAGCAAGAGCCGTGCTTCGAAAATTCTACCACCGGATCGGAAACGCGATCCACTGAGAAGATCCGGCGAGAAACTCAGTGGGCTGTGTCTGAGAGTTAATTTACTCGTCGAGCTCTTCGTCGCAAGCGACGGGTTTGACGAGAACGGTGACCGGTGCTTGAAGTACCTAAAAGCACCGTTAGTGGATCGGGAGGATCCGAGATGACGTGTTTTGGGCGACGTCGACTGCTTTCCATTCTGTCCGCAGGATCGGGAATGTAGTTACCGGCGGCCACGATGAGAGGGTTCTCGTGTCGTGCCGCTTTATCGAAGTGGAGTGATTTCCTTTAGACACAAAATAATAAAAAATAAACTCTCATAATTCTGAAACGGTATTTGCCGCCGCCCGCCGGTCAGTAGGGGACCTGAACACGGGTGTCACTACTAAGCTCCGCCCCGGGAAACTGTCCCGCTAACCGGTGTATAATCCGGTCGTGCGATCGTCGTGCCAGAGTCGGAGACAGGCAGGGTGGACAGAGGGCCCTTCCATACCCTGCGGCAGCCTCTCACGCGAACCGGGGTCGAGCACACACTATGTTCCGCGCTTTATTCAGGTATTGGCTTTATTTCACATCGAACGTCCTACCTCTCCCAATCCCACTCTCCCAAAACAAAATGAAATAAGTATTATGAACGTTACACGTTACACGTTTTTCATCCTGTATATCAATGACATGCCCATCTATAGATGGCCCACACTACTTTGCGAATTACAGCACGGGGAACGCGCGATTTATCGACCATAAGAACCATTTTTAGGATCGTGGTGCAGGAGAGGCGATCAAAACTTGTGTTTGAAGTGAAGAACTCTCTGGGTCGAGTCTCCGAGTGAGTTGGGTCCCCTGGGTCTGTATTTTGAACCGTATGTTCCATGAGGAGTGCCCTGAGGAATTGTTTGAGTTGATACCATCATCTCGTTTTTATCATCGGATCGCCCGCCACCGGAGTAGAGTTCATCCATACTACCTGGAGCTTCTGTATTCATTCACAATGCGTTTCCAGAGATATTTTTTGCCACGTACGATCCGGCTTTGAAATCAGCTCCCCTCCACGGTGTTTCCCGAGCGCTCTGAGACATTCTTCTTAAAACGAGGCTTGTGGAGAGTGCTTAACCTTAGGTAGCGGCTTGGTTCTGCCCCTGACATTGCTGACGGTAACCACTCATCATCAGGTGGGCCGTATGTTCGTCTGCCTACAAAGGGAATAAAAAAAAAACATATTTGTATCATTGTTTACTTCAAACTAATGAAGAGGGCAGGCCTCTTGACAATACACTTAATATTTGACTCACAATTAATTTATATTTATTTAGGGATATTAAAGGCGTATTTACGGAGTTTCAAACATAAAATTCCTGGTTGCAATAACATTACAACTATCATAAAGGATACCTTCAATTTTATGTGGTCAAATATGTTATTAACTACCGCCCCATAGGCACAGCCCACTGAGTTTCTCGCCGGACATTTTCAGTGGGTCGCTAATCCGATCGGGCAGAAAATTCTACGAAGCACTGCTCTTGCTGGGGCTAATGTTAACAAAATCTCACAATTTGACCCCGTAAGATTACCTACCAGTTAGAGCGTGGCTAGAAGAGTAGGCAATCAGAGAATAGGTAGGAAAGAAATAACTACCGATCTCAAGTTTGTGTATTTTGAACCTTATCTTTCAACGCGTAGTGGCAGTAGATTCCACATTGGACACTTCATTCTTATCGTTACGTCGTACTTATAAAATTCCTATGAAATTATGAATGCGGCGATAACATTCAAGGAAAAAGCGCGACACACTTTCAACTTTTCGAATTTTCTTCGATGTTCGCGAGCTGATTACATAACTAAAGTTATTTTTACGGCTTAATCCAGCGTATTATTGTCAATTGCACAAAACGCATAGTGATGTCACGATCCTGGACACCTTCCCTGATCTTTGAGGGGCATTTGGATCGCAGAGAATGTAAACCTTCCGGCGGGTCGTGATCTCCAATACTTCTGGCCATTTCATTCGGCTTGTATTTATCCGACTAATCATGGCACCAACATCACTGGAGATTACGATCAATGAAGGGAGATACCAGAAAAAATATCGTTCAGACTAGATACTGATCCACAAACCATTGAAGGGATCGAAAGGAAGAGTCTTTGTGTGTGAAAATAATAAAATCCATTATTTTCCCCGTTTTTGCTGGTCTAGTAACATTGAACCGAACGTAGCAAGGGTTTTGTTTCCTCAGAGTTAAAGTTAAGCTCAGGAGACATTTCCTTACTTGTCACCTGCGGCCAGTGACCTTATACGAGTGAAAATAAGCATCGGGTTTCAAATGTACCGCTATCTTCGCATGGTTCGCATTCATTCGATGCAAAAGTCAAAATAAAAAAGCTCAATTTGGGTAGTAAAGACCCCTGGATTGAGATTGCCAGATTTGGTATGGTACCTATATGGTGCTCCACATTCGACACCTCCAAGTCAGGATTAAGGTATTTTGATTATTCAGTTCCTTATGTAAAAAATCCATCAATTACCGTAACAATTACCTTCTGTTCTTGTCTGTACGTAGTTTTTAGTTTTTCTAATGTAATATTAATTAATGATAAATAAATAATAATATTTTTAACAGAGATATTGACAGTGACCCGACATCGAACCATGTGACCACGATTCACGGACCTGTTCAATAAGACTTTAATGTAAAGGCGAGAGGAACAAACAACACACACAGAAAAATATTCAGACGTATTTTCCTGTATTCTCAAACACAATGATTACGTCGTAACATTTGCATACAAAATAAAATTTAAATAGAATTATATCTTGTCCGAGTTATTGTTAAGCAAATATATTCAAGTGTATTGTTTAAGGCAAAATAAATTAATATGAAAACTCTTTAAGAACTGATCTTGACTGGAAATGTAGAGGCCGAGAGGAAAGAGTTCAATGCAAACAGACCAGATTCTGCTGAGAGCTTAAACAGATAAAGGGTTGCGCGAGAAGATTGTTCTTGGACAGGTCGCATTCCCACCATCTATCCGATGAATTGAAGTAAATTTTCCCTTCCTAACAAGGTGGCTCTCTCTACAAAACTTGCATACGTCCTGACCTATGCAAGTGTAGTGTTCGCTCATACGGGCCGCGCTAATTTTAAAACCACCTTCAAGTTATCCAATCCCGTTTTTTCAGGATAGCCATCGGAGCATCGTGGTTCGTGAGGAACGTGGATCTTCATGACGACCTGGAGTTAGACTCCAGTAAGTATCTACAGTCAGCATCAGTGCCCGATTTTTAGAAAGCGGTGCGACACGAAAACCCGTCTTTTAGGTCCTCCTGATCTACTACCGGTGCTTTTAGATCACAAGCACCGGTCGGCGTTCTCGTTGAAGGCTTGCGACGAAGGGGTCGGTGAGTAAATTAACCCACAGACACAGCCCATTAGTTTTCTTTTCGATCCAATCCGAACGGCTTTCTTCTGTTTAGAGTCAAATGGAAGTAGCTGGTATTCGGGAGCCCCGGCCCAGAGGTGGGAGCAGTACTCCATGCGAGGTCGGGCCTGTGCTTTGTAAAGCAAGTCTTTGTCCAGGAGTGAAGTACCGTTTCGCTCTGTTGAGGACTCCCTGCATTTTGGACGCCAACTTGGCTTTGCCCTCCAAATGACTCAGAATTTGGATATCGCTCAAAATGTCTACCCCAAATATCCCGATACTCGTGGAAGTTTGCAGGGATACTCCTTAGAATTGCGGCACCATGAAAAATGTGTGAACGCGCAGACATCCAAAATACCAAATCTTTCACAATTCGGATATATCAACCATACCCGAGTAACTTCTCCGTTATCATTTCTTTTGATGTTGTCCAATTTTCACATGGCCCCGTTGGCTAATCCATCAGCAACTTCAATGTTGGTCGTTATGATGCTCAAGGACGAATGTCAAACGTTTCAGTAATCCACCGGTGTCTGCTAGTATTTTTTTTCTTTTCAAGTGCTCTACGTGCACTTTCAAGTTGTTCCTCGTTGTCACAACCTGAGATGAACCTCGGATATTGTCTGATTTGGTTGATTTTCTAGAATTTCTTTCTTATATTTCTCAACCGTTTGGTTGGAATAAGCCAGACGTAGGCCGGGCGATTTATACTTGCATTTTCGTCACTAATATCGCTGGTATTTTCATCAGCAATCTCCATTGAACCGTCGTTGGTTTTCGCAGCCCTCTTAGATTCCCGTTGAGCTTTTTTCCTTGCTCTATATTCTCGCTGATATTCTGCGGGTGTTTTCCTCCTTGTTGGCTTTGCAAAACCAATATCACTACTCGTTGAAGGCACAGGAGTCGTTTGTGGATTAATAGAAGATCCAGCATTCGTTTGTGGATTAATAGAAGGCCCAGCAGTTGTTTGTTTGTCTACTATAGTTGATTGATGAGTGGTAGTAAATCCCCCCGTCGAAGTTGATGGAATTACAGCTAACGAATCAATGAGTATATTGTCTCGTTTGGCTTTTTTACGTGCTCGGTACTCTCTCTGGTATTCCGCGGCTGATTTCCTTTTCTTCGATGCTACTGATCCTGCGACGTTAATTGTAGAAGAATCAGCGGTCGTAGAAGAATCACTAGTTCTATTCAACGACTCTTTTTCCTCCTCCGCTCGCTTCCGTGCTCTGTAATCACGGTAATATTGTGCATTTTTCCCTCGTGGACCTCTTGAACCAGTGGAAGTGCTTGGGGTTGTCTCATCGTCTCGCCCTGGAAAATGTATTTGTATTAATAATGTATGCGAATTGTTCATATTGAGAAAACCTAACAATCAATTGATCGTCGATCGTTCACAAGAGACGTACCTTGACATAACCTTAAATCCGTCGCATTGTCCGTGGGATTGTTGTCGCTCGTTTTTTACAATTCTTATCTACTAAATTTGAAAATAAAAAATACTACCCTATTATATTATATGTGTATCAAATCAAATAAGTAAATGAAATAATGAATATTATACTCGTAAATTAAAATAGAACAACAAGATACGTATTTCGGCTAATTTCACGACGCTCACACTGTTTACTTCGCTGCATAGCAACAATACCACGCGCATTTGTGTTTGGGATCTACCGACTCATTCTCTTTCTCTCTCCTACATTTTACCTTTGTGTATCATTCTTTCTCTCTCCCTCTTGCGTTGAAATACTGGACGCTACTCGTTGCTAACGCTCGCGCTGGCCTGTAGCTGTATACTACGCGCATACGTTCGAGCCACGCATTCACTCTCGTTCTGTCTCTTTCTATTCCCCTCCCCAGGACCGTTGAACGTTCAACGCAACCTTAATGCAAGTCGCATTAGAAGTTTAACTTCACAAAATCCTAAATCGCCCTGTCGGGAGAACTCAACCTTTCAAATCAATAACTAGCGATCCCATAATCTTGACCGATGGTCCGACACGTTCTGTTCATTAGCACCCTGATGTAAAGCTAGATAGAGCAATTATCTCGGGTGCGTATTTTCCGTACTTTGTATCTCTCTGTCTCTCTCCAACGCGAGGGCTTCAAAACAAATGTTTCCAACAGATCGGGTTACATCGCGCAATAGACACACCGGATCGAATGTCCTCAAGCTTGGAGTATGAACCTGAAAAACTAATTCTCCTACTCCACTGCATTCCTCATTCGATCATGGACAAACGTTCGAGTTGCGAGTGATACAACTGTTGGTTTAATAAAATAATATTTAATGCATATATAATCGTTTTCGTCAGAAATACGAACAAAATATGCCGATAACAACATTCCAAATTACATAACGGGATTTTTACAAAACTTCCTTATTTACACGTTTTATTTAATGACCGTAGGCCGTAAACATTAGTATTATATACTGCATCTATAACGGGCTTCATTTCAAGAACTCGGCATTAAGAAGCATCTTTCGGCGCTCGTGCTTTTGCGCATACTATAATTTTTTGGAGATGGCTCCCGGCGAGGAAATGACTACATAGAGCGCCTTGTCGTTCAGGGCAAAGTAAAAGGCACCAGACCGCGTGGAAGGTTGCCCTTGCGATTGACCGACCAAGTCAAGTCGGCAGTTGGCGGGTGTTTGCATGAGTGTACCAGCCTCACCACTAACTGGGAGGAGTGGCGATTTCTCGTGAGGCGCATAACATCTGCCAACAGCAATGATGCTGAATGACGACCACGACCGCTCTGACAAGAGTGATACGACAAAAGAAAGGAATATTGTAGCTGTTTATTGTCTAAATTGTGTCAAGGTGGTATTCGTGTTGCATTGTCTATGACTTTAGGATGCTTAACCACCATATAGGCAGTGAGCTTGTCAACGGACCAATAAATATTTGAGAATTTTTGAGTTTAACAAAGATCGGCTAAAAAGCAGGGATACCAACGACCGCAAAAAAAAGATAAAAGTTTACTTCATAAACACCCTTTGCCTATAATCTGTACATATCTCGACACACGTCAATTTGAACGCAATAAATAAAGGCGCGAACGTAAAATAAACAAACACAAGTAGTTCAATGAACTCATGTTCAAGACAAGCACATGTTGTTGCGCAATATGTCATGAAGATCATGTAGCGGCGCTCGAAGCGTTAGTGGCCTTAGTCACAGGGAGTTCCCAAAGCCCTGGGACGGAAAAGTGCATTCAAAATAACAACTGGCTTTGGTGTAATAATACTAAGGTTACACGTCTTGTTTACTTATATGCAGACGGCCCACCCGGTGTTAAATGGTAATCGGGGCGCAATGCCACTCGCCATTAAATACGAGATCGGTGTCTTTTTTTGTTGTTGCTTAGATGTGTGGACGAGTTCACAGCCCACCTGGTGTTAAGTGGTTACTGGAGCCCATAGACATCCACAACGTAAATGCGCCACCCACCTTGAGATATAAGTTCTAAGGTCTCAAGTATAGTTAAAACGGCTGCCCCACCCTTCAAACCGAAACGCATTACTGCTTTACGGCAGAAATAGGCAGGCTGGTAGTACCCACCCGCGCGGACTCACAAGATGTCCTGCCACCAAATATAGCTTAATGTACTACTTACTTAGTGGTGGTAGGACTTCTTGTGAGTCTGCAAAAAACGTAAAATTATCGTCCTATCGATCATCATATCCCAATTAAGAATAGGCAATGTCATTGTTGTTTTTATTTTTAACCTCTTCGTACAGGGCTACTTGGGAGAGACTCCCCAAGCGATAAGTCGGAATTTTGTAAGGCTTTTAACTATTTTGCGGCTCTTTGTTTTCCGTGTGGTGTTTGAGTGATGAGCTGTCTACATAATATACAGAACGGTGACCATGTCCGCGCGGCTCACAACGCACCACCAGTGACCACAAATACTCTTATGGGTTTCACTTTATTACAAGATACGAGTTCCCTCATCGTGGATAATTGGTTCCTGCCTGAGCATTCAACCCGCAACGTATCGCCGCGACGCAAAGATTATCTACCACGCACGCTTTTCAAAAAAAAAATTGGTATGCGTTACGTATTCCTGAATATCGGTATAGTAAATAAATATTTACTAAAATACACAATCATCGTTTGTCAGCGAAATAATAAGGGAATGTATCTTATATCTATAGGCACAAAGGTGATATTTGAACAACGTGGAAATCATGTGGTCCGGTCATCAAAGGGATCTTGTAATTACTTAATACCTATCAGATTAACGGTGAGATTATCTGTCACTCTAAAATGCTTTCATATTCATTACTTGCAATTCAGAATTAAATATCAACACTAAAACGTAATATCTAATTAAAGTAATTTTTAACCTTTTCTTAATTTTAGCAAATTAAGCAAATTTTAATATATTTCTTTTATATAGTCCACTTTGTATCGCTTGAACGGAAAGCCGTGCCCAGCTGTGGGACGATAAGCTTAATATTCTCTCCTTGAGGACAAATAACCTTGTCGAACTTCGTCAAAATCGGTTCAACGGTTTTGGCGCGAAAACATGGCTACGCGCGAGTAACATTGACTTTGTGATAATGGCAACCAGACATCGTTCAGCTATTACTCACGAGATCAACAGTATGATAACAACAATCATTAATAATATCTTGATAATTATCATGTTATTATCATTGTGTTTGCCGATGGCATTGCCCCTGTTAGCTTGTTAGGACACTATTTGACTTGTTCGGCGGTGATCCTTGGAATAGAACCGTTTGAAGTATGTCACTTGTGCATGGTAATATTGACGTCAATATTATACACATAAATAATAGATTTTAGTATAGTAAAATTACATAGATCGAGAGCAGTAATTGTTTCCTGGTGTTAAATGATGAATATGTCTTTTTTAGTGCACTTAACAACGTGTTTCTTGATATTGGGTTGAGTAACACGTGTTAAAGTGAATTTGTTTGTTTCTAACAGACGTGAAAAACAAACTCACTTTTGCATACAATTTGACTGCTTTGGATACACTAGAAATCATTTACGTTGCTGATGTCCATGGGCTCCGGTAACCACTTAACACTACGTGGGCCACGAGTTCATTGACCCTGCTAAGCAAAAAAATAAGAAAGAGTCGCTCTCACGTTCGACACTAACATCTCGTGTGCTATGGAAAGTAAAAACTCCAAAAAAACACGGTTTTTTCAATTTACGTTTGAGGTAAAAAAATAAGTAGCTAATGATATACTCAAACTAACGTATTTATATGAATGTCTTCCTCCTCGCTCTGATGCAGGTAATGGAATTGTGGTGGAGACTATTAAAATACATCGACTTCTGAAGTTGGGTAGGTAGGTACAAGGATAGTAGTAACATTTTCACTACCTGCCCATAACTTCAAATAAATTCTATCCTGTCGTAACACTAGAAGAAATGCCCATTAGAAGTTTTCTCATCTTGCCGTCATGGCTCTACAATAAATATACTAAAGTCCTTGTACCTATTGAAAACGAATGTTTCATTACAAATAAAAAAACAACTAAACCAGAATCAAACCCAATTTTTGTTTTCAAATGAACCATATTTCCTCTGTTGAAATAAAAACCCAATGTAGCGGGAATTCCGATATTCTCCAATGCGCTTAACGATAACAAAAAATACCTTGACCTACCGTTCTAATAGTACCTACCCTTTTCTGGCCGCATTTACTTCAAAAAAGAAGAACGGGGTAGCTCCAACTAAATTGGTCCTTAAACAAGTCGCGACAAGCCGCGCGTTCGCATTTCAGAAAAAACCACTCACACACGCGTACCACGTGCCACGTATCATTATTATTGTCTCGTATATACACTTACACTAGTTAAAACGACTCACACAACCGAAAATACAAGCGTTTTTCGAAGAAACTCCGACGAAACTGATCGGAGGATACGCACACATACAAATACTAGCGTGCGCATGCGCGGCCTTTCCAATAAAAGGGAACGCTACGTCACTTCTCCACATTCTACATTGAACATCCAAAGTGTACTAACGCGAGTTTCGTTAGCAAAGTTGTGAAATTATTGTGTCACAAGTTCAAATTACTGCGAGAAGTTTAAGTGTGTTTACATAATAGAAGGATTTTATGTAAAGTGTTAGTGCATTCTGTGAAAATTCACATTCGGATTTCACTGCGGAGTTTGGAAATTAGTGAAATTCAAGAGTTAAGAAGCATTCGTCTATCCAAAATGTACAAGGAAGCAGTTGTTCCAGTAAAAGCCGAGACCTTCAGTGTCATAGCAGCTAAAAGGTGAATAAATATCTTAATACTTTACAGCTACAACAGGAAAAAATCAATGCATAAACTAAAATGAATATTTCACAAGAATTTCACTTGACCTAGATTAAAGAACTTTAAAGTTCTAATAACTTCAAACATGCCGATTAGACTATAAATTGACGTACCTTATGCTTTTGATAATAATATTTTGTTTGTAGTATGGTAGTTAGCATTTCCGTTTGACATGCAAGACTAAAGTTTTTGGTAACATATAATTTATTAATGTATTTGTTTTCCCACAGCTCTATCGGACAATGTATCAAGACAGTGTTAAGGCGAGCCTGTGTCGAAAAAAGGTTAACAATTGGCTTACTTCCCGCCATTCAATACTTATCGAAGAACTGCAATGGTGCATTGTTTTGCCTGACCGCCGAAGCCCCGCCTGGCGATAGTGCAACGCATATGCAAGATGTCCTCCTGCAAGCATTTTGCGTTGAAAATGATATTCATGTTATTAAAGTGAGTTTCATTTTATTTCCTTCTTCATAAAACGAATTATACATAGTTATTATTAATTTTATATGACAATTTAATTTTCAACGGAAGTAAAAAATGTCATTAAAATTTCCGACTCTCTAACGAGAACCTATTAATCGAATTTATAACGATTCAAGGAATTAAGTTAAAAGGAATCAAAATAAAAAGCTAACAAATACGTTTCTTTGTACACAGGTCGATTGTGAGACTAAGCTGAGGAGAATGCTCGGTTACTGCTCTCCCATGGACTTCAGTTGCGTGCTGGTACACTATCCGTATACAGATCCATTCACAGACAGTCAAGAAATAGATTTATCAACATTATCTGAAGCCGAGAGACAGTTGATCGACCACTGCGAATCAGACTGGGGCTATTCACAAATGCCCGTCATCAAGTTGCCCGAGAAGTGAATTAAACATGAGGATATTATTGTGAAAAGAAAATTTTGCGATATTATTTTTCAAGTAGGTCGCCATTTTGGCTTAGGCACAACGCCATCTGTTGTTTGGTAGTTGCATTAAGTCTGCTTGACAATGTTTTGGGGTTTGTTTTGAATTAAAATAATTTAAAAATTGATAGAGAGCAATTTGTAAAATGTAGGTGCTAAACTGCTACTGTCTTAAAATGTAAAAGTGTTTTTTTCATTGTTTCATAAGATAGTTTAATGTAACGAAAAATGTATTTATTATATCTTTATACCAATTTCGTTTGTAAAAGTTAAAACATAATAAACATGAATAAAATTTTATTTTATTTGTAACAAAGTTTCTTTTTTTCCCGCTTTTTCCCCTAAATATAATCTTAAGTTAAAAAGAAAAAGATTCCAGAAAGAAGCACAAGCAAGATAGATACCCATGATATTGAACTGTCAATAATATCAGGACAATAAATTTAGATAAACAATTTAAATAATGAATTTATGGTAGGATCATCGTATAATGGAATTTTAATAAAAAACTTGCATAAGGTTCATAAGAAATTGAAATTTAGTATTTGCTGGAATTCTTGTATTTATCTATACTTAATATTACAAAGACCCATGATATTGAACTGTCAATAATATCAGGACAATAAATTTAGATAAACAATTTAAATAATGAATTTATGGTAGGATCATCGTATAATGGAATTTTAATAAAAAACTTGCATAAGGTTCATAAGAAATTGAAATTTAGTATTTGCTGGAATTCTTGTATTTATCTATACTTAATATTACAAAGCTGAAGTTTGTTTCTTTGAACGCGCTAATCTCAGGAACTATTGGTCCGATTTGAAAAATTCTTTCAGTGTTAAAGATAACCCATTTATTGAGGAAGGCTATAATATGCTATACAACATCACTCTAATACCAATACAAGTGGAGCACCGATAAATAGTGTTTCAAAATAGAGGTTTACATAGCTCCTTAACATTCTACAATTCAAAAATATTGTCACTTTCTATGTAAATGAAGTAGATGTAAAATTTAGCGTTATGCCAAAGTAACTATTCCACGCGGACGGAGTAGCGGGCAAAAGCTACTCAGTAGATAAAGTACAGAGTTAGCCTGGAGCAGCCATAGCAATGTCCTTCTCAACTAGAAAAGGAAATCATGGAATAATTGTGTACCCCATCCATATGAACAGGTGTTGTTTGGCTGCACAAATGTATATAATGTACTATTTTATTCACATCAAAATAAATTTTAGGCTAGTAAAACTATAGTACAAACTGAGTTTTTTGCTCTATATAAAGAGAAACAATATTTAAAGCTATAGCTTCACCAGTTTTTATGTTTTATTTATTTATTTCAATATTCAAAAATGTTTTAATATTTCTAATGTTCCTTCTTCTAATATTTCAATATTCAAATTATTATTTACGTCACCTTTATAACATATTAACCTCTTTTAAGGTTTATGTCATAAATCATATAGAGGTTACATGTATAAAATTGCATCCAGTCTATAAAAACAAATAAAATAATGTGTATAGCCATCTAGTGCCAGAAAAAAGAAACTCTCAGGTAGCATTAAGCACCGCGAAAAATTTGATATACAAAACCGATTAGGATTTGGGGTATAATTATGTTAATAATAACTAATAATTGCAATTAATATGAAAAAATAAATATTGTTGTATGTCCACATAGGATGATACTATACTAATAAAAATAAATCAAATCCGGCTTTAGAGGTAGAATTTACTTTATGCATTGTAAATTGTAATAAAAACAAAAAAAAACAATTCTATTAATTTTCAATTATGTTAATTGTTCCGTACATAACTATTTTAATTATTTTTTTATTAGCTTGCTCCTTTTTGCTCTATTATTAGATTAAAAATGTTGAACTTAAATTTCGCCAAAAAAACATTTTTACAAAATTTATTAAAGAGACATCTGTTGTCGACTAGCTGTACTTCTTCAACCAGTAGTTTAGAACAAAAGCGACTCCTCTCTCCCCGATCATAATAGATGGCGCGTTGGTGTTCCCGCGCGGCGCACACGGCATTATAGAAGAATCAATGACACGTAAGCCAGAAACACCATAGACTCTCAATTGTGGGTCCACAACAGCTTTTTTATCCCATTTCGGGCCCATTTTACACGTTCCCACCGGATGGTACGTGCTCGTAGTATAAGATCTGGCCAAACACACAATGTAGTCGTCAGTGCCCCAAGTATAATTCTTGCAAGCTTTCAACGGTTTCTTAACGAAGTACGCGCCGAGACGTTTGAACGCCTTCGTGTTCTCCAACGTCAGGAGGAACTTGACTCCCTTAACTAGCGGAATCAAGTCTGTGGGGTCGTCGAAATAGTTTGCGTAGAGTAGTGGGGCTCCGCGAGGATCCTTTGGGTTCAGTAGCAACTTGCCTCGACTTTTCGGGACCAAGTTCATCGTTCTCGGCAGCAGGGCGTTGTAGAAGGCGGATGGGAATATCGTGAGGCTCTCGTAGAGGGTCGGCTGCCGGATGTACTCCTGCCAAGTGACGCTGTCCACTTGGTACTGCACGTCGGGCGCCGGCAGCCCGGCCTCCGTCCTTATAAACGCGATGGAGTTCGTCGGCCCGTTAGCCGCCAGCGGACCTCTCTTGCGTCGGGACAATTTATAAGCAAACAGTTCTTTCAGCAGCTGGTCGTTGCTCACTTTAGTGGACGTCGCGTTCGGCAGGGCCACGATTATGCCGTTGAAGGTGACGTGGTCGTGCAGGTTCTCACCTACGGCTAAATCTTTGACCACTTCTATGCCCAACTCGTCTAAGTGGTATTTAGGTCCTATGCCCGAGAGCATAAGTAGTTTGGGCGAGTTGATGGCGCCGGCGCTGATGATCACCTCCTTCTTGGCGTAGGCCGTGTGCCATTTGCAGTTCCTCTTGTAGACCACGCCGTACGCTTGCTTGTTCTCATTGATCAGTATCTTGTGGACTTCAGCGTTGGTCCTGACGAGCAGGTTGTGGCGCCTGTCCCGGACGGGCTCTATGAAGGCGCGGTTGGTGGACACGCGCTGCCCGCCGCAGGAGAACGTCTGCGACTGCATCGTGCTGAGCTGGTTCTCGCCGTTGAAGTCTCCGATGGGGACGCCCCTCTCGTTGAAGGCCTCGGTCATCATGATGGACGGTCGGTCCACGTACGGGTATCTGGAGACGTACTGCTCTCCGCCGACGCCGTGGTACTCCCAGTTCAGACCTGCGATGTTCAAGTTCTTCTCGGACTTGATGAAGTAAGGCAGGACCTGTGAAATCGTTAGAGTCTCAGGTAGAGTTTATAACGCGATCCTCGTCGAGTAGGGCCGCGACGAAGGAATAGAATTTGTGAGTACGGGTGCGCACTATTCCGATGTACTATATCAGTTGATATTTTACTATCTTCTGTCGTAATTTATCCGACCCAGGCGATGCGGCGACGGGGCAATGCAAAGCCGCCATCGCCCGAAACATGTCGGTAGTCGGTCGATTCTCCGGTAGACTCTTCAAGCACTGGTCGCCGTCCTCGTCGAAGCCGTCGACGAACAAGCTAACGCATAGACGCAGCCCACTGAGTTTCCCGCCGGATCTATTCCGATCCGGTGGTAGATTCTGCGAAGCACTGCTCTTGCTAGGGTCAGTGTTAAGCATTCTCTCAGGTTGAGCTCACCTGGCTCGGTTACGCAGACATAGCCTCTCAAGTCTACCAGCATAAGTATGAAAAAAAAAGCAACACGGACACCTATAGTTTACAGGACACTGACCTCTTTATAGCTCCAGCCTGTGTTTCCGTTCGCAGCCCAAGTGTCGTAGTCCAGCTCGTTCCCTCGAACATAGGCTAAGGAGTTTATAGAGCTAGACCCGCCCATGGTTTTGCCTCTGGAAATGGATTTTGGATACATTCTTTTGTTTGTTAGGAATTACTGGCCCGGACGCCTTTCTAGTTTCACCGGGACAGATGGGCGAGCAAAGGCTCAGTGGAGGTAAGGGATTAGCTAACAGCTAATAGCGCCTCCTTTGTTATCAGAGTCGCTAAGCCTGCTCCTAGTGTTAGAGCTGAAGGTGTCTAATGCAATTTAATTGGACACCCCGCCTATTTCTGCCGTGAAGCAGTAATGCGTTTCGGTTTGAAGGGTGCGGCAGCTGTTGTAACTATACTTTATTTATTTATTCCATTCAATACAAAGTCAGGCTTACAGTTTGCACTAAAACGTCTTACTCTTTTAACACAAAAAAACATTAAAATTATTAAGTACTATTATTATGCTAAAAATAACATTATTTTGGAAAAAAAGTATTCCACAACTATCGGCAAATACGTCAGCATCCTGGATTTCGGACAGACCTTAGAACCTTAGAACTTATATCTCAAGGTGGGTGGCGCATTTACGTTGTAGATGTCTATGGGCTCCTTTAACCACTAAACACTAGGTGGGCTGTGAGCTCGTCCACCCATCTAAGCAATAAAAAAAAACGTTCTGATGGATCCGTAAGGCTGTGTACGATACATTACTGAAGGCTCGCAAAATTATCACAATATTATTTCAGTTCGTTAATTATCAAAAAGGGTCTCGCTTACATTAACAATAACGTAAAGACGATACGTATATTATTTGTTACATAAATACATATAGAATTATTGTTATGTTAATATCAAATACAAGTTGACCTAGAAAGATTTAGAGTAGGCCACGCTGGATTGTATAGAAAAAATTATTTATTAAATTCCGATGATAATAATAGTACTATAAGATGACATTGTGACACTTTTAGGTGCTTTTGTATGATCGTCTTCGTAAACGTTGTCTCCAGATTCTTCAAGTGTAAAAAATTGCCACAGAAGTATGTTAATTCTTGTTTTTGAGACTTTTATAACAATATTAATTAGATGATTAGGATTAGGATCGAGGATTAGGTTATCTCGATACAAACTTTACTAATGTATTTCCCCTGTTTTGGGGATAATATTAGAATGTTGTGTACTTTATATGTAATCTGTAAGGCTTGAGGCGGGAGACTCGATCGTATCTTCCTTTTTTTTATAGCATAGAGGTGTGGACGAGCTCACAGCCCACCTGGTTTTAAGTGGTTGCCGAAGCCCATAGACGTCTACAACGTAAATGCCGCCACCCACCTTGAGATATAAGTTCTAAGATCTCAGTATAGTTACGACGGCTTCAAACCGAAACGCATTACTGCTTCACAGCAGAAATGGGCGGGGTGGTGGTACCTACCCGTGCGGAATCACAGTAGGGCCAAATTATAATTTTGTAAGTTTGATTTTAATTACACGATATTATTCCTTCACCGTGGAAGTCAATCGTGAACATTTGTTAAGTACGTATTTCTAGAAAAATTGGTACCCGCCTGCGGGATTCGAACACCGGTGTATCGCTTCAACACGAATGCACCGGCCGTCTTATCCTTTAGGCCACGGCGACTTATCCCACCATTCCATTCAGATGGTTTCGCGGCCTTTACCCGTTACAATACACTCTAATACTAGTCATTACGCAAATAAGAGATCAAATAACGATAAGTTCGTGACATCAAACTGTAGCTATTAGCTACAGGGACTCAGATCGGCTCCTCAATTATTAGTCCCAATTTTACCCTGCAGGGAGGACACCGGAACTGAACTATACAGATGTAGATCTGGGCACGATACTGAGGGTCGTGTTGCAATGCCTAACAGGTCAGGATGGGTAACACATTAACAGCAGTCTCTGTTCCTCTTGCTTTGCTCTTTTAAGTCGTCGCGGCCTAAAGGATAAGACGTCCGTCCGGTGCATTCGTATGTAGCGATGCACCGGTGTTCGAATCCCAGGCGGGTACCAATTTTCCTAATGAAATACGTACTCAACAAATGTTCACGATTGATTTCCACGGTGAAGGAATAACATCGTGTAATAAAAATCAAACCCGTAAAATTATAATTTGCTTAATTACTGGTGGTAGGACGTCTTGTGAGTCAGCGTGGGTAGGTACCACCACCCTGCCTATTTCTGCCGTGAAGCAGTAATGCGTTTCGGTTCGAAGGGTAGAGCAGCCGTTGCAACTATACTGAGACCTTAGAACTTATATCTCAAGGTGGGTGACGCATTTACGTTGTAGATGTCTATGGGCTCCAGTATCCACTTAACACCAGATGGGCTCGTCCACCCATCTAAGCAATAAAAAAAAAGTTCGAATTCAAAGGTCTGCCAACGTACCTCGGCCAGCTACAGCGCTGTCCCGGCCTGGCGAGGCAGCTCTTCCCGTTCGGCTCAGTCTGGTAAGCCCAGTCTACGCTGGACTGGAGCAGCGATATAGCCAGACTCGGGACTGTGGTCACCAATGGTTGTTCGTCTCCTGCTTCCAGGAGTAGTACCTGTAGATAAATATTATTGGGTGACGTCGCGTGTACTTTTTTGTTTTTATTGCATAGATGGGTGTACGAGCTCACAGCCCACCTGGGGTTAAGTGGTTACTGGAGCCCATAAACATCTACAACGTAAATGCGAAGTTCTAAGGTCTCAAGTATAGTTACAACGGCTGTCCCACCCTTCAAACCGAAACGCATTACTGCTTCACGGCAGAAAACAGGTAGGGTGGTACCCGCGCGGACTCACAAGACGTCCTACCACCAGTAATTACACAAATTATAATTATTCAAAACATTAGTAACTTATTTGTCTATTCTAGTAGCTCTTTATTAATGGTATTTTCTTTATATTACGCGAGGGTTAGACATAATTTCTTCTGCGGCTTAATCGTTTGTTGACAACTTTTTTTTTTTTTCGCGCCGTGGCCGAACCTCCTACGAGGTCCCCGCGCCTAGGGGGCACACGGGGTATGTGAGACTCAACGATCTGCAGGTGTTGAGAGCAGATCGCGGGCCCAAGGATTTTAGGGCCCACCCACTAAACGACTCCCCTGCACTCTTACACCCGACGTCCGATCTCCGTCCGGGGTCAGAACCCGGTCAGAGTAGGGGGGTTCCCGCGGTCAACACTACAACCAGACACGCGGCGCCACCCCGAGGACGCCCGACCGACGGGTCGTCGAGGCGATAGTCGACGACCAACGACGTCAGTCTCCGCGGTACGGCGGCCCTACCAGGCCGCCCGGGCGGTGCCGCTGGTGTTCCGGGATACCCCGCTGGGCCAGAACCAGCCTGCCGGGTCGGAACGCGATACACCGCCGACCGGGTTGCTCTTCCACAGTATGTTCGGCGACGACAGCGACGACGAAAATGCGGACCGCATCGCAGTCCGCAGCCGCCGACGCGCCGTCCCGTCCTCCTGGTGCCAGCGCGCTAGAGTGACGGTAGCGTGCGGCGCAGCCTCAACCCCCTTAGGTCGCCCCGTGACCATCACCGGGAGGAGACTGCCTCCAGATGACAACTAGCACAACATTCAAATGTTGAGGAACAACGACATGGCCGTCCGTAATAGCCGCGAAAACTGTAAACTATTTCAAAGGTCGGAAATGATTTAATGAAGCTAATAAACGCGAGGTTAAGCCTTAATAATACTAGTTCTAATTATATACCTACATATTTATATATTGTTATCGTGTGCGGTTAATTCTCTGTTTTGTAGACCGGTTGTTTTATCTATATATTAATACGTGAAGCAAAAACTTTGTACCCCTTTTTACGAAAATTGCGCGGACGGAGGAGTATGAAATTTCCCACACTTAGGTATGGAGAATATAGAGAAAAAGTTCAAAACTTTTTTTTTTTTAATTATGCGTAAAAAATACATTAAAGCAATTAAAAAAAACATTACACACACTATACCACTTGTGTATACCACTATGTATTTGACACACACACGCAAGCATTCTATTTGTTTATTGTCAAACTTTTCTTAGACTGTGGTCAAATTGAGAATAGATTAAATATTGTTTGTCTTTATTAATATTTGTATTATAGTGTAGTCTTAACGAAATCTGTGAATAAAGAAGTGTAATAGTCTTTGACAATAGAATCATAATAGTGTACAAACTTATAATTTCAATTAATTATTTATAGTCGAATTTCGACTACCGGGGGACCATTAGTATAATATAAAAGAAAAGGGCCTTTAAAACGACGATTCTTACTTTCCAGTTTCCTATAGCGCTGAGTCGATTGGCGACAACACATCCAGCGGAACCGGCTCCTACAACGATGAAGTCAAACTCTCTCTCCTCTTCGGTCTCTGGAGGTCTCCTCTTCCCGCTGGTTTGACCGAAGAGTCGAACCAGCAGGTCCAAGTACACGTACCCAAACGAACTGCACGCAGTTAGATTTGTTGATCCCGGGCATGCTTGGTCCAGATTTATTGGTTGCCAAACCATTGTTAGCTGTGAACGGGAAAACAATTTATGATTGGTTCTACATTACACCGCCGCAAGGTTGATGTAAGTACTCGTCAAATAAGAAAAATAAATAAAAAATAAAAAATATTTTAAAAATAGTGTAAGAAAAAATGATTTTATTTAAAAAAAACGTGGGATGCTTTTCAGGATATTATCAAAATAACCCTTCTACTCATATCTGTTCATAAAATATTTATAACTACTGATACCATGCACCCCACGCTTTTTTTAAACAATAAAATCATTTTTTCTTACACTATTTTTGATTATAATTTATTAAAATTTATTTTCTGTTTTTAAGTTGGATTTTCTATAAAAGCGTATTTTGTTAGTTTTTTTTAAACTATTATTTATTTTTCATTTTTTAATTGAATTTCAGTTTTTTTTTTTTTTTAAATATTGATTTGTCATCGGTCCTTAATAAGTATACTAAATTTCGAGTTAATCCGACGTTTTGAAGGGGGTCAAAATCATGCTCAAAGATTCCGTTACATACTAACATACATACGTCTGAAACTAAGAGAACACGTATTAAAAAACAGCTTTAATAGAATAAGTGTCTGTAGAAGAACTTACCGTGTTTTACCGTAACCAACAACAGTGTTTTGTTTTTTTCAAATCGATACTGATCCGTCAGTCCTTGATCCGCTTGCTACTCATCCGTTATATACAGACACAATATGTTGCGCCGGCGGATGAGTCGATACGTCTGTATACCTCTTATATTGTCAGTCGGTATGTTAATTTATTAAAATTTAATGTGATAGTTACAGATAACAAAAATAGTACACTAATTAATTTTGTACTAAACTTATGTTTGTCTGCTATTTTAAATTCCTCAAGCCAAACACGTCATTATCTACATACATACATTACTGGTGGTAGGACGTCTTGTGAGTCCGTACGGGTAGGTACCACCACCCTGCCTGTTTTCTGCCGTGAAGCAGTAATGCGTTTCGATTTGAAGGGTGGGGCAGCCGTTGTAACTATACTTGAGACCTTAGAACTTATATCTCAAGGTGGGTGGTGCATTTACGTCGTAGATCTCTATGGGATCCATTAAACACTCAACACCAGGTGGGCTGTGAGCTCGTCCACCTATCTATGCTATAAAAATTTTTTACATTAAATACATTTTTCGATAGTTCGATACGAAATTTGTAGTAGAATATTGTGAGGAACTCGTGAGCTGTATGACTTGAACGTGCTCATCTTTTAATACCAAAAAAGGGCTTGGAAATAGGTGGAATGTAATCTCGTTAAAAACCACGATTTGCGAGACACAGATGAGATGGCTGAAGCAGACTGCCGCACGTAATCTTACGACCCCTGTGAACATATATATCAACTTCTGTGAAGTATATGATAGTCTACCGACGTGGATGTGCCTTGGTAATGTGATTCTCCGGTCATCGTTCTCGTCGAGCCCTTCGCTTGCGACGAAGGGCCCGGCGAGTAAACTAACCCACAGACACAGCCCACTGAGTTTCTCGCCGGATATACTTAGTGGGTCGCGTTTCCGATCCGGTGGTAGATTCTGTGACGCACTGCTCTTGCTAGGGCCAGTGTTAGCAACGTGACCAGGTCAGAGCTCACCTACTCGTTTGGTGAATCTAGTATAACCCCTTGAGGCTATTAGAATAGGTAGGAAAAAAAATGTGATTCGGATCTATTTTTGAAAACCCTCACTGTTGATTGGCAGATGAGATCGCGGTTCTCTTGGCTTAATGGCTGCGCTGTCCACGTTCACACACAAGGTCCAAGGCTTAACTGCTTTGCAGTACGGATGTAGCATCCATCGAACTGGAAACCTCGATTGCTTCCCGACGAGAGTAGACAAGACTAGGAGAATACCGCTGTCCATTCTCTGGTGAATTTCTTAGTCTCCTTTAAGGACGTCCGTGGGCAAAGTTAGGATGCCATTCCTGGCTGACAGCACCACGTATCATTTGTTCTTCAAGTAAAACCATTGTAATAAGTTAGTTAGAACCGTTTTAATTCGTTTCTACAATGTAAATAGATGAACAATTAACTATTTTACGCTTGAACTAGAAAAAAATCGGGTTTCGATGTCAAAACTATTGATAACGTAACGAATACGACTGTGGCTGGTTCTTTTAAATTCTGTTTAGCGTTTAGATACGTGAGCGAACTCACGCCGTCTGTTAAGTGGTGGCTGAATGTCGTATGCATCGATATGGAATTATTCGAGATGATACCGGCATCTCGTTTTTACCACCGCACCGCCCGCCACCGGAGTAGAGTTCATCCATACTACCTGGAGCCACTGCGGTCATCCACAGTGCGCTTCCAGAGATCTTTTTTGCCACGCACCATCCGGCTATGGAATGAGCTCCCCTCCACGGTGTTTCCTGAGCGCTATGACATGTCCTTCTTCAAACGAGGCTTATGGAGAGTGTTAAGCGGTAGGCAGCGGCTTGGCTCTGCCCCTGGCATTGCTGAAGTCCATGAGCGACGGTAACCACTCACCATCAGGTGGGCCGTATGCTCGTCTGCTTATAAGGGCAATAAAAAAAAAAAAAAAAGAAAACAAAATATGGCAACGCTGCCTTCCTTGAGACATGAGGTTTAAGATTAAATTGAATTCTATCGCGACCGTCTCATTATTGAAACCGGAACGATGACGCTACCTACTCATTCGGGATCACAATACGGAACATCACAAGTAGGTAATTGTTTAACGCTACAAATTTTGCGGGTTTGATTTCTATAGCGTGATGTCTACACATTATTGTATACTACATGAGGTTATTGCTTGATTATTGAATCGTACGTGAATACGTGTCTACTGGTTGTTGCTATATTAGGTAATTCATTAGAAAACTTCTCGCGCGTCGCATATCTTTCTTTGATTGTACTATGAAGGACATTCCTTGCAGTACCAATTTCATCATGGTTCAGGAACAGTTAGAGCTTGTACAAACAAACAAAAAAAAGAAACACGTGTGTAATTCACACGTGTTAGAAGTGAAACCTTCAAAAATTAAAATACAATTATCGTAAATGTCTAAGTATATGTAAAATTTTGTCATTAGTAAATAATTGTAAATCATCTTTTATAGTATGAGGTAGCGCCCTCTCTGAATCGATATTTTAACGTCACGTATAATCCTAAATTGAAATTCACTACAAGAGGTTTCATACGCACGTTAGTATTTAAAAATCTCATAGATGGCGCTGTATTAAAATTTTTCGACACTTCCGTTGCATACCTGCGTGACGTTACATCTGTAAAAATTTTACCCTCATGCGCCTAAAGAAGTTTCACTTCAATAATTATTAAATGTCTTAACCCTTGATATTTCACTGTGAAGTTTTTATTCTCGCGTATTAAGTTCCACGATCGGAATTACACCTATAATATACGCACTGCGAATAAAATTTCGTATTATTTTTGTCAGTTTAATTCAGTTCTCGGTTGAGACGCACGCGTATAAAATGGACAACCGAACTAAATTTTTAATTTATCTATACTAAGGCGGCGTAACAGACGTATCAAAAGATGTCATGAACATTGGGATTCAATTCACCCACTTGCGGCATTGAGATCCATGAAACTGAGCGAAACATGCGAATTTTATTCTGCAGTGCTTAGATTACTTTATGCGGGACAAAATATTCGCGCGGAAATAAATCGCACCGTCTCGCGTTGAATTTCCATCAAATTACATTTTTTTCCCGTCAGCGCGGCTACTCCGATATATACGATTAAAATATGTGTTACAGAATTACGAGGAAAAAAAACGCGCGATGAAATATGGCAGTGCGGACAAGGCCTAACTCTCAAATGGTGCTTATTATTTATTAAGTATCTATGCTAATTGAAGATTCCGAGGCATTATGCTTTTTTTTCCTTCCTACCTATTCTAGTAACCTCGAGGGGTTATTTTAGATTCGCCGAATTAGTAGGTGTGCTCACGGGGCTCAAACGTGATGACGTTGCTAACACAAACCCTAGCAAGAGCCGTGCTTCGCAGAATCTACCACCGGATCGGAAACGCGACCCACAGAGAAGATCCGGCGAGAAACTTGGTGGTCTGTGTCTGTGTTGTGGGTTAATATATATTATTGTATATACTCGCCGAACCCTCCGTTGACTATAACTGATTAATAGACGTATATTCTGTGTTATATAAGGTGGGGGACGGCGCGTACGCAGTCCCCACTACCAAAAATTACGCGTCCGAGTTACCCGCATTAGGGGTAATCGCAAGGGTCAACCACTCCGCAGTGCAATGGAGTAGCCTCGCCCTGGGGGAACCGCCTAATTGATCACGGTATCCCCTACGCCAGGTAAGTATGATTTCACTACGTCGCTTCAGGAACGTCTATCGGGCCGTGAGACATCTCGTCATCGCGATGTAGAAATTGTCAGAAAAAATTTAGTGACATCTATTGGTGTTAGTTGGAACTGGTATTATGCAGATGGCGAAGATAAATTAAAGCAAAAATTAAAATCTATCACGCATTAAGAATACCTTTTTTACAATAATTGTTGTTATTAGTTTGAAATTTTTGATTTAGCGTCAAATTTTAATATTCTTTCTAGTTCATTACAAATACATGTCTAACACGCGGATTTTGTCATTTTAATAGAAGTCTTACGCCTATGAAGTTACCATTTCCCAGTCCGGCAACTTTAAACTCCAATATGAGTCGTCTATTATCAAAGGTGGCAATCTGTGCATTTGGACAAAAAAATGTTATTGATATGTCAATACAGATTGATTTGAATATAATCGTCTCCTTCAAAGAATACGGTTCAAAACCTGCATTAAATAAAGGTTAATAGTTAACCTGTTATTTATCTAAGATGTCGTTCCGAAGAGTTTTGTGACTGCCAATGGAATACAAAGTCAATAATTCGTTTTTCTGATTTACCAAT
>NW_021011611.1:502860-885137 GCF_003987935.1 Bombyx mandarina
CAATTAAGTCATTCGTGCGAAATATAAACATGTCAGCTTTCCATTACAAACATAGTAGACAATTTGAATTAAATTTAATAAATTTGTTTCACAATGATAGCAGTTCTTGCTTAAAGTTGATCATGACAGATCATGACCTTGTATGAAAATATTACATCTATAAACACTACCTATGCTTCGTCATACAATAATTGTCATTTATACTAGCATTGTAGAGATAATACACACACTAAAGTGAATACTAAATTATTCTTAGCATTCTTATAAACATTTAGAAATTTAAGAAACGATTAACCCACAATTGTTCATAATATGTGACATTTTGTTCTGCACAAAACGTTTTATACATAATTTGAAAAAAAAAAAAATGTGGAAAAATCTGGATGATTCTGGATGATTTAAAGTACTCTTAAATATTGATAGTTTGTACTTAATGACGCTTATAGAAATCCTAGACATGATTACAATAGTTATAGTTTTATTTCCCTTCTAATTTATTTCTATTCTGACGTTTCTGACGCTTTAGCTTTGGTAATACTAGATGAAACAAACAGCAGATTGAAAGAAAATCATCTTAAAGTTAATTACATTCATTGCAAACCATTAGTTTGAATTTTGTTACAAAAGAAACTGATGTTCGTTACATGCAAATGAATTATAAACATACACATGCAAACGTAAAATGTAAATTTATCTTTTAATCCAAATTAAATGTACATTAATATTACATCTAAGAAAGGGTTTCGAAAATTTTTATTACCCTCAACGGCAGACGAGTACGCAGCCCGGCTCGTGATAAGTGGTCACCAGTGCTTATAAACTTTAGCGGTGCCATAGGGGTCGCTGTCTATCACTTAAGTTTTAATAAATTTTTAATATACTCAGTCACAGGCATATTGATTTCACAGAATGAAAATGTAAGAAACGTAATCATGTTTGGGCATTTTCGTTTATATCTGCTCATACAGAAAACACGACTTAGCTAATATATTCCACAATAATACTTTTGAATTACCATTAATTAAAATCATCTTCTCATAGAATTTACAAAAGGTTATTTACAAAAATTTATATCAGTGTTTTCATATATTACTAACTTACTAATTACAACAACTAATATAATATAACTATAAGAACTAAACAACCTATCTTAAAACAAAATTGGTATCAATTTAGTTCATATGAACTATTTCAATTATTAATTTATAAATTATAAACATATTTAAAAAAAAATTAAGATCCCTTGTGAGTTCACATTCCTTGCTGAATCAGTTCTTCTTCTGAAAAGGAGAAACAAAGTATCTTAAGTATGTAACAAATATTGAAAAAATACGACCATGAAAAATTGAGTGTTAATCTAATCATACTTACATAACCTTCTGCTTCCAATATAGTGCATCAATCTTAATTTTCATGTTTCAGACATTTTATGTGCTCCTTATAATTTTTCCATAAAATTTTGTCATTATCGAACATTTGTCTACAAAAAAATTTATATATATATATGGTAGAAGGATGAACGTGGTCACAGGCCACTTGGTGTAACTAGGTTATCAAACACCAGAAAACAAAACGTGAATGCCATCATCTAACTTCGGATGTGAGATCAATTGTGCTGTATTTTATTTAAATAGGAAACCATGACTGCTTCCCGACAGAAATAAGCAAGATGGTGATACACATCGGTATAACTTTACAATATGCCCTACCTCAACCATTTATATTACAGTCAGTAGTTGCAGTATTCTTGTATAGTAAAAATATTCTATTTTACCACCAAGAAATCAAAATGATTTATAATTATACTAACCAAGTTAATTTAACAAAATCATTTATTTTCTATATTTTTTGTTATAATAATAATATAATCTCATAGATAAAATAATTAATGTCTAAATTGTTTTCAGCTAAATCATGCATGCAGGCAGTACATCCAGTAAAAATCTTTGATTAACATTTTTTTATAATATATCCTGATACATATTTCTTTAATTCAGCATAAATCAAACAATCGCTACTTTTTAATTGACTCACCACTAATATCAATTGCTCAGTATCAATAGAATAATCTATTTTGAGAATGTCATTAGACTTCTGATTGAAAAACTTTGTAAAGATTTTCATTGGATTAGTGTTGTCTTTCTCACAATTCGCTCCTAGGGAATGAGGTGAACCAAAATTATTAATGAGCAATGTTTTAAAAGCACTAATAAATTGACTACAATTAGGATTAATATTTCTAAAACCGTTACTTCTATTACTACTAAAGAAATTCTCCAATGGATCTTGATTCAAATTTCTAGTTAGTAAATTGCAGATATTGTGGTATTGATTTAAAAAATGCCACAATTCTTTAAATACTTTGATGTTATGGATCCAGTTTTGGATTGAAAGAATTGATTTTTGTTTAATATTTACTACATTATTTTTTATAACAACTGATTTGAATTTAATAGACTCTAATATAGGCAGTAAATCATGCCATAAATTAAAATGAGGAGAATTTCTTTTTAAGCAGTTTTTGTATTGTTTTGGAGAATTTTGATAAGAATGACCATTAAATGAATCAAATAATTTGACAAATTATAATTTGAGCTCCTCTAAAATTCTGAAAAGAAAAGTATAATTCAAAATCAAATATACTTGACAAACTATTCAAATATGGGTTTTAGTCATGAATAGTTTTATGTTCAGTATTAGAGTAGTTTATTAAAAAAGACAGATATTGGCACCTACTTCTGTATGATACACTTTCAATTTTTGTCATATTATTCATACTTGAAGTCAGCACAATTCCACTCAACAACTGTGGTTGATCAATTTCGATGTGAGCTGCATAATTTAGGTCTGAAATATTTACAAACAAATAAATTAATATTGTTATAAGTCTATTTGATGGTAGTATGAAGCACTTTTCAAAATGTCTGTTGCAAAGGCGAATGTTGTTATACATATATTTTTCACTGTTTTCCTGAGATTCTGCACTTAGTACAGATTTCCATTTATTAAATCTCTCAATTTGTTCTATTATCAAACTTCATTCAAATANTGAAAAAGGCAGAAAGAGTACTTTGTCCTTTTCTAGACTAAAAGAGACTGTTTAATTTTATAAGCTGATAGAATAATATAGAAAAGAATAATAGGATACCCTCTAATCGTCACATTGGAAAAAGGTATGGCTTTATCATTTTATCATTTAAATTATTTTTTATTGCACTTATAAAACTAACTTAATTTACAATATGTAACTATATCTATAACTAATCCGTACTTGTCAAAATCCTCATAAATTGTCAATATTCTTAATAAAATTCCTATTAATAATATACAAGTGCAAATGTTGAGCTGCTTGCCAGAAATGATATAATAGTGCTTTGTTTTTTTGTTGTTTTCTTTGTAGGCTGCCAGTAATAATCTAAATCTGTGTGAAAGGCAATAATAAATGATTTTATTATTATCTACTAATGGTAGTCCAGTGGTCGAAATTAGACCATCATTTATTTAAATTTTAAGTGTAAACATTATTATAGTTCAATTGTCACCTTTCTATTATCATCATTTCTATAATAATCATTGCTCTATGTCGCCAAGGCTACATTAAAGAAAAATAATATTAAAGACAAAAAATATTAATTTATTCTCAATTTGACCACAGATTGATAAATCAATAAACAAAAAAAGTATGAATGTATGTGTGTGTGTGTGTCAAATACATGGTAATGTGTGTAAGGTTTTTTTATTGATTTAGTTTATTTTTTTATTGTTTATGCACAATTAAAAAAAAAATAGCAATCTGCACTACTTCTCTATATTCTCTATAAGTGTGGGAAATTTCATACTTCTCCGTCCGCGCAGTTTTCGTAAAAAGGGGTACAACATTTTTGCTTCACGTATTAGTTAAAATGTAGGTTCTTAATAATTATACATAAGTGTTTTGAAATATAAAACTAATCTTAAATTTTTTAGTTATACCACTTCCATTCTAAGGGTGCTATTTCGTAAAAAAAACTTTGCCGTAATGGCGTAACCTTTAAAATACACGAAAACTGCCCAGCATAAACATATTTTTTTAGTAACTTTTAGAAGTATTAGAATTAGAAGTTTATTATAGAATTTATTTAATTGTAATTACATATTTAGACATACTTAACATAATTAATCTTGGAATAGGTAATTATTTCAGCTTTTTTTTTATTAAAGAAATTATGTTTTATATATAGGTTTAATCATTTACCCGTTGAACGTTTATAAAATGATTGTATTTACGATAATAGTGTTGATGATCTTCATTAGGTGGCCCAAATATACTAAAATTATTACAAGCATCCATCCTTATTTATAAATGTGAAAAGAAGCAAAATTATTATTACATTGTTCAAATTTCTATATAGTAATTTATAAATATACATCTGTACGTATATATGTGTAAATATGTATGTGTGTGTCTGTGTGTGTGTGTTCGCGTGTGTGCGTGTGGGTGTGTGTATATATTTCAATAGATAGGTACACAGTGTGCAATTCATTTCGAAATTCTTCTTGCCCATCTAATAGTTGTCTGGAAGAGATCACTCTTAGCGATAAGACCAAGAATTGTACTCTTTTTTTATTAATATTGTTTCGCAATATTTATTCAATTTGTGTACAATAAAGAATACTCTATCTCACTCTCTCTCTCTCTCTCATCAAACAACTCTTTAAAAAAAAGCAATGATTTAATAAGAATTAATTGAAAAAGCAAAGAATTAATATGTATTTACAACTAGCTAGACGTCTATAAAATTTTCTAACCGAAAATATATATGTGTATAAACCATTAGAATAGATAAAACCTTAAAAAACCACATTATTATTAAAAACGAATAAAAAATCTTGATATTGTATTGGTTTCACGGCAAAATTTTTAGTGACTACTTAACTTGCTTGATAGTGAAGAAATACTCTCAAAATCCATTAATTTGCAACTCGCACTCGCACATACAATAATCGAGAGGCTCACTTCGGTAAAGCTATTCGATACATGAGACAGCAACATAAACAAACCTTCTCTCTCCCACAAAATGAGATTCATAAGCTAACCACTAGGTGGCACTGATACAACCTCACACAAATTAAACATAACATTAACATCGATTGAGTAATTAAAAAAACTCGCACTAAGCACAGGTACATTACCCATTACCCGACTAATTATAAATATCGTTAGAAAGCTTGGCATTTCAATTAAACGCCTTAAAAAAAAACCTTGCGTGCTACCAATATAAAAGAAAAAATATCGCTTCTCAAGATGAATAAACGTCCTGCAAATCAAGTAACTCGCACTCAGAGCTCCGCACGTTTCACCGTGAAGAGCGTACATTCGATGCGAGTCATTCGATTCGATTTTTGAAACTCGCACTAAGCCTACTGAAGAGTTCGACGTGCAATTTAGCCCATAGACACAGCCCAGAGTTTCTCGTCGGATCTTCTGTGGATTGCAATTCCGATCCGGTAGTAGATTCAGCGAAACACTCTTACTAGAGCTAGTGTTAGCAAATTCTCTCAGTGTGCTTAGTGCGAGTTTTTTAACGTTTTCGATAGCGTAAAAGTTAGCTCATATTTGTATGGAATGGGATCGTTTGCGTACGTTTGCCGCTAGGGTCGCTGTTCCAACTGCATACAAAATTGGCTTAACTTTTACGTTATCGAGAACATCAAGAAACTCGCACTAACACACTGAGCCCGTGAGCTCACCTACCTGTCCGGACGTAGCTGGATAAGCCTCTTAAGCTACCAACGATTTAATAGGGACAAAAGCCGATATATTGGGAAATCGTGTTAAAAACATGTAAAATAGTAGCGTGTGATGTGTAGGTAGCTGCGGAACATTAAATATAATAGTTACCTTAAACGCTTTTTTTTTGTTTCATTTTTTTTATTGCTTAGATGGGTGGACGAGCTCACAGCCCACTGGTGTTAAGTGGTTACTGGAGCCCATAGACATCTACAACGTAAATGCGCCACCCACCTTGAGATATAAGTGCTAAGGTCTCAAGTATAGTTACAGCGGCTGCCCTGCCCTTCAAACCGAAACGCATTACTGTTTCACAGCAGAAATAGGCAGGGTGGTGGTACCTACCCGCGCGGACTCTCAAGAGGTCCTACCAGCAGCACGCTTATAGATAAAAAGCACTTTATTTAAGAACCACATTTATATGCACAATTTAGTGGTCGAAATTTATCTATTCTAAAGTAAATAATCTTATTTACATATCTTCGTAACATTTACATATTACAGATTATGCGTAATAACCGCGTATAATAAAGCAAGGCACTTCTAAAAAAACGTTTCTAGAATCCAGTCGAAGCGTCCGACTTACTATGATTCATTCGTATTTTCTCGTCCGCAGTCAGCTATTCTAACAGATATGTAATGATGAGCAGGTCGTGGAACGTTCGAGAACTGTATTCGCTAGCACGAAGTATGTCGGATTATTCAAGGAGGATCAGTGTGCTTAGTGCGAGTTTTTTAACGTTCTCGATAACGTAAAAGTTAAGTCAAATTTGTATGGAGTCGGAACAGCTTTCCTTCGTTTGCCATTAGGGGCGCGGTTCTAACTCCATACAAATCTGAATTAACATTTACGCGATCGAGAAGTTAAAAAACTAGCAATAAGCACACAGTTAGATACGACACAGCGTCAATCAATTCCGTTGAAACTACACATGGTAGGTATAAACCTGAAAATGTGTCGGTGTGTCGCCACAAATACGCAGCTGGTACCGAGCCACGGGGCCTGAGCGAAGACCGCGCACTATTTACATTTTTAGGACGCCTAAATAAAAGCGAATCTAAATAAAAATAATAAAATATTTATTTTATGTAATAATGTACAATACTTTTTGTTAAAGACCCGGGGATCATGGCCTCCTAGATTTCTACGGTCGCGCATGCGTGTTACGAAACCAAATGTTTCGCCACACATTCAAATCAAAGATACCCGGTAGTCTAATTCGTATTTCATTTGATCATAAATAAATATGTCTATGCGACCATTTGTAGGGTAACAGTAATTAAAAATATACAATATGGCTCCACTATATACACTTCGGGATGTAAATGTTTAACGGAAAATACTTTTATACTATATACCACTTAACGAGTGCGTGTTCTAAGCCTCAACGGCCGTCTGGTGTAGTGGTAAGTGACATGGTCACTACACAAAGGGGTCGCGGGTTCAAATCCCGCCAAGGGAAGATATTTGTATGATAAATATAAATGTCTTTCCAGGGTTATGGGTGTATATTAAATATATGTATGTGTATAATAAAAATATTATATTTATTTCCGTTATCTGGTACTTGTAACACAAGTTCTTTACGAACTTAGCACGGGACCAGTTAACGTGGCGTGATTGTTCGTAAATATATATAAAAAAAGTTGGCGAACTATGGAGAACATCTCTCAAGGCATTTACGGTAGGCAGCGGCTTGGCTCTGCCCTTGGCATTGCTGAAGTCCATGGGCGACGGTAACCACTCACCATGAGGTGGGCCGTATGCTCGTCTGCCTACAAGGGCAATAAAAATAAAATAAAAAGGCTCTCAGTAAACAAGGATTCTACATGACCACAACTGTTCTGCCAACTATGATGACGACGATGTAACACTATCAGCATAGGCGTCCACTTTTCACAACGATCGGTACAGCGTCATCCGCATCCAGCGGCTTCCCGCGACCTTCAACAGGTTACGTCTTTCGGTATGTGGTTGCCAGTCACTTATATAAATGCCTGGTTGGAAAGGTGGGGCAGCCGTTATACTATACAATTTAGACTCCACGTTCACGTGTCTAACACGTGTCTACCGGAGTCCATAGACATCTACAACTTAAATGCCACCACCCACCTTGAGACGGCTTACAACGGCTGCCCCGCCCTTCAAACCAAAACGCATTACTGCTTCACGGCAGAATTAGGGAGGGTGGTGGTACCTACCCGTGCGGACTCACAAGAGGTCCTACCACCAGTAATGAATAATCTTATATTATAAAGGAATAATCTTTGAAAACTGTTAACATCAATCAAAATATATTATTCTGTATTTGTTCATAGTATCATAACGCGATGCGTTACTATCACATTTGTACATATTTAATATTCAAGGATTACACTTATTTACATAAAAAATATTATTTATTTCCACTTTAACACTAATAAAATTGGAATAATATTACCGTTAAATACAAAATTTTCGTCTTTTCCTTACATTTAGATATTACACGTAATTGTAACAAAAACCCTAAATATAAAATATATAATATCATAATACATAATATATTATTTCACAAATATGTACTTAACTATTTGGGTCAGAGGTGCGCAAACCTTTTTTTAGTTTTAGGTGAATCCCCCACAGTTCTCGGGTAACTCCCTTTTTCCAGAGTCCCTCAAACTTTGATATATTGAAGCTGTTTCAATTAGTATAAATTTCGTTACGGGCTTCACTAATAAAAAGAGCTAATAACAAGGACGGTTCGTATATATACATTGTAACACATAGTTTGGACAAAATTATTATTATATTACATATTTCTTGCATTACCAATACTTTAGTTTTCGTAGTCGTCGCCATTAAGAAAATAATATTTGACGGTGCTAGGTCAAAACTAACAGTGACAAATACTTAAGAGAAGATGAAGTCCATGCGAGGGAAAAACCTGTATATTATATTGAAAATATAATATTAATATTTATTATTAAATATTATGCGTATGTATTATCTGTATTTATTGCACAGATTAGATTTATTGCGATCTCTATGACTTTGACGTTTATAGATCGCAAACGTCAAGTTTTTTTTCTTTTAATCTTCACTATTAAAGGTACACATAAACTCAACAACCAAAACGATTAAAATCTTCCGACAAAATATCAGCTTAATGTTTAACTGACCCTTCTAGGTTAATTTATTATTAGGGCGCATCGTATTGTAGCTAAGTTTGGTGAATATGTACTAATTGTTGTACGATAAATAAGGAGTGTAAACAAAGTATTAATGAAGACAGATGGCGATCTCTCTTGACACATTAATACTCTAGTGGTCGCCCAGCGGTCGAAATTTGACCATAATTATTAATATAAATTATAAGTTTGAACATTATTACAGTTCTATTGTCAAAGACTATACTTCTATAACCACAGATTTCGACAAACAATATTAATCTATTCTCAACTTGACCACAGACTTTAAGCAATAACAAAAGTTTGACAATAAACAAAGAGTAAATAGATATGTGTTGTGTCAAATACATGTTGTACATTATATTGATTTAATATGTTTATAATGCATAATTTAAAAAAAATGATTAACATTCTGCACTCCCTCTCTGTATTCTCTATAAGTGTGGGAAATTTCATACTCCTCCGTCCGCGCCATTTTCGTAACCCCTTTTTACGGAAGTACAAAGTTTTTGCTTCATGTTTTGCTCAATGCACAGATTGCCACCTTTGATAATAGACGACTCATATATAGAGTACCTATGCTTTCTATGGTACCCGCAATGTAAGACAATCACAAACAGCTGACACATCCACAGTGATCTCTTTACAGATGATCATCGTTATCAATTCTCACGTTAGGGCAACAGATTCTGGTTCCTCCCTATAAGCTGTGTAAATAGCTATTATTGTAGCAAATTCGTTTATCGTAAGCCCGCAATGTATCGCTAAGATCGTTTTCTCGAAGCTGCAGATTCTATGTGCCAGTCCTATTTAAGCGTATATCGCAACAATATTAAACATTCGTCGATTGACAATAATCGGTATAACTTTTTTGTATTTTTTTTTCTTAATAATTTAATGTAGACATGATGTTTCGAAGAATGATTCGAAGTTCAAATATGCGATTCTGATTATCGATTAATATACAAAGTTTTCACGACGATTGCCGTCTAGAACAATGACGTCAGCATTTACAAGTTTCAGCATAAACCTATTAACTAATATTTAGTTATCGATGACGAGCCACCGATGCGTCGTGTTTTCGATCTGCTGGTGCAGGATCGGAGTCCGGACCCTCAGTTTGACCTCGAGCGAGCCACCGGCAGGACGGCGCCCGTCCATCAGCTACAAATATCATCATTTGAGAATAATCAATTGTCACGATCACCGGAATTATAATTTTTTTTTTATTGCTTAGATGAATGGACGAACTCACAGCCCACCTGGTGTTAAGTGGTTACTGGAGCCCATAGACATCTACATACAACGTAAATGCGCCACCCACCTCGAGATATAAGTTATAAGGTCTCAGTATAGTTACAACGACTGCCCCACCCTTCGAACCGAAACGCATTGCTGCTTCACGGCGGAAATAGGGGGGGTGGTGGTACCTACCCGTGCGGACTCCCAAGAGGTCCTACCACCAGTGAAAATACATTGAAAGACCTCTTCTAAAACCGGGTATTGAATGATCACCCGCCTTGAAAGATGACATCAAAGTGCTAACTGTATTGTACAACTAATACACACAAGTCCAATGCGCTGGTCGGACTAGATACGCTCTACTCTCAACACTTCAGTCCACGTTGCTATCCACACAGCCGAGGATAGGCAGGAGTGGCGCAGGATAATCCAGGAGGAAGTTGTTACGACCATCAGTATTGAGGATTATCGACGCAAGGAGGAGGACAGACAAGGTGAGCCTACTGAGTTTCGCGCTGGATCTTCTTAGTGGGTCACATTTCCGATCCCATAGTGCATTCAACATAGCACTACTCTTGCTAGGGCTAGTGTTAGCAATTCTCTCAACTTGAGCCCGTGAGTTTACCTATCGGTTGACGTGCAGTTGGAATAGCCCCTTAGAATATCAATGATTAGGTAGGGGAAAAAACAGACAAGATGATTTTACTGGCGTGTGAGTCCGCTCGGGTAGGTACCACCGCCCTGCTTATTTCTGCCATGAAGCAATAATGCGTTTCGGTTTTGAAGGGTGGGGCAACCGTTGTAACTATACTTGAGCCTTCAGAACTTATATCTCAAGGTGGATGGCGCATTTACGTTGTAGATGTCTATGGGCTCCAGTAAACACCAAGTGGGCTGTGAGTTCGTCGACCCGTCTAAGTAACAAAAAAATTAAAAAAAATTTGTTTCGGCCACCGAGTTCCATATACCCCACGCGCCCCCCAGACGGGGGAACCTCGTGGGAGGTCTGACTCCTATGTGACTCACCGGGAAGGCCTCGTGCAGGGTGACGTGCGTCTCCAGCGGCGCGAGGCGGACGACCACGGTCCCGAGCAGCGCGTCCCGCGAGAACCAGCCGCTGCAACAACCGCACGAGTCCGACAGGCTGCCGCGCGCCGACACCCGCCGGTACAACACACGCTTACGACAAACACTCGACCGCACGAGCCAAATTAACCAAACCAAAATAACAATAAACCACAAATTGAAATTTCTTGACTACCTTCCGGGCAACATCGTCCCGAGTTCTTTATTAAGGGACATTTGTGAACAATTACAAACGCTTGCTTAGGGGCGACTATTTGTCTAAAAACGCTGTTGTTCCGGGTTCTAGGTATTCCTTTTACGACGGACGTGCCGTGGTTAATTCAAAAACAGAAAAAGAAAACTCCCAAGCAATTAAAAAAAAAACCAAAAGCAATGATGATTAACTACAATAGTGAAGGGGAAGACAAAATATTTATTGCACATTATCTTTTTTGGAAAATTTCTTCATATTGTTATATTATGATACTGTCCAATGATTTTAACCCATTTAATTATTTAAAAAAAAACTTCTAAAAAGCTACAAAACATAGAATAATGATAATGAGCATGAATCCATTATTGAATTGCAAACAAGCTTTTGTTTAGTTAGTGTTGTTATGGAACAAAACCAATCTTAAAAAGAGTGATTTAAATAGAAAAAGTTTAGAAGAGATATGTGGTTGGTTATCAGTGATTTCAATAAAGTATAATTCTTTATGAACCTCGATACAATTGTTCTACAGAAAGTTATTAATAGAACCAATAATTACAATCAAGAATTGATTTAGAAACGTTTTTTTTTTTCAAAAAGTGCTTTACAGAATAAAGAAATGTTATAATAACCGGCAAACTTCTTGAGCATTTGTTGACGTAGTGGGGGTAAGTTTGCGCATGGTACACTCACGTGCAAAAACATTACTTACTCTGCGTCATAATGCTATTAAATTATTAAAATCAACATATGTATTTATTTATATATTTATTAGAACATCAACAAAACATATAGGTTAATAATGTAATAATTTAATCTTGGGGTAAAATAGATATTCCTTCTATTAAGTCAAAACTAAAGCTGTTGCCAGGTCTTGGTTCAGTTAAAGCGAAGCTGGTATTTGTAATTTTTTTTTCGTTATCATAATCTTGACCATCATCATCATCACTGTTTTCATCACCCGAGTCGCTATCATCGTGATGAGTCGACATAGGGCTCATCGGTGTAGTTTACAACTTGGTCGGTTCGGTCTTCTTTTTTGTCTATAATTAATTATTTTTTGAAGATATTCGATTCGTAGTAATCGAATGTTACTTTTTTCATTTACCAGCTTCCGATTATTTTCTGTTCTTTTTTTCCATCTGAAGCCTAGCTCTTTCATAATTCGTCGTAAGCTTCATTCCGAGCCATTAAAATTTATATCTTCTGTAAATTCTTCGAAGCCTTTCTACGGTACGGAGTTTCGCTGCTTGTTATGTAGTTATTATGATTACATCTTTTTATTACAGATTGAACGAAACTATCCATTCCGGTAACTTTCTTCTTCCCTGATCTTTTCTTACCCGGAGTCCGAAACACTGCGAGCAAGCCAGAGCCTTTAGCTTCGTTAATAATGCACCTAACAGTACTCACTGATGTTTTTGTTGCTTCCGAAGTCTGTTTTAATTTTTCCATATCATTCTTCCCCTGTTTTATAATGAAGCAATATACGTCGTACACAAATTTTCTACCCTTTCTTTTAAGTACTACACCAGTTTGTCACGGCATAGTGTATGTTTTATAAAAAATCAACAAACACTCAACAAATAGCAATGGCAACAAAGTCCACAAGCAATTATAACAAATAACTTAACGATTAATAACGATAGACTTTCCACTGTACGCAAGCGTACTTTTGGGAGCAAACGGAACGAGGGCGCGGTGCGGGACGCAAGGTTCGACTGATCTACCAATAACGCGCTCGATACGATTTCCCCTGCCGTCGCGCCTCACCCTCACCACCAAAGTGATCTAAAATTCGGTTCTGCGCAGTCAAGGTCATTTGCTCAAGAAGTTTGCCGATTACTATACTACAGTGTGTTGTACTAATAAAGACCAACAAGTGAATGAACGAAAACAGTTTATAATTTGTGCGAATGAATGATGAATGACTGAGACGCGATGGTTTAACTACTCAATAACTAGGGATGTCTCGTAGGTGGTATATTTTTTATTACCTTTGCAGTAAGACGCGCATGCGGCCTACCTGATGGTAAGTAGTTACCGTCACTCAAGGACGTCAGTAATGTCAAGGGCAGAGCCAACCTGCTACCTACCGTTTAGTACTTTCTGCAAGTCTCGTTTGAAGAAGGACATGTCATAGCGCCCGGGAAACACCGTGGAGGGGATTTCAAAGCCGCATGGTACGTGGTAGAAAAGATCTTTAGTGAGTACGGACTGTGTGACGTCATATTTCAATTCAAAGCATAACAACGTAGCGAAAGCGTGCACTAGATAATTTGGACGTTTGGTTCGGTTCGAATGTAAGCCGTCCACTGTTGTGTGGGGGGTTGGGGGGGGGGGAGGTCACTCACCCTCTGGAGTACACGTGCAGCTTGAGCGCGTGCCGCTTGAAGGCGCGCTGGCAGGTGCGGGCGGCGCGCTGGATGGGCAGCGAGAACACCGCGCCGTAGTCCGGGCTGTTCGTGTCCTTCACCACCGCCGTGCAGTCCGTCGCCGGCGCCTCCTGTAGCACACACGGACTTATTAAGCGATTACATGTAATAATATTTTCATTTTACTGGTGGTAGGTCTGTGGCGACTCACTTACTCGCCACTACTTGGGCAACCGCCTTACAATCGGTACTCACGTCGGGGTCACCACTGTAGATGGTACCACTGTAGAAGTAGTTGTAGTATTTGTTCTACTTCTAACTGTATTAGGTAGGCGCTGACACGAAGGATGGTTTACACAGTGAGTATTAATATGTACTGCTTTGAATAGTTTATTGAAGATAGCAATATTCACAAACAAACTATGACAGGAGTGGCACGATAAAGAAATAACATATAGGAGTAGTAAAGCACTGACNTAGGTAGGCGCTGACACGAAGGATGGTTTACACAGTGAGTATTAATATGTACTGCTTTGAATAGTTTATTGAAGATAGCAATATTCACAAACAAACTATGACAGGAGTGGCACGATAAAGAAATAACATATAGGAGTAGTAAAGCACTGACACGAACGATAGGTAGCACAGCGAATGTCGATGTGTACTGCCCGCAGTTTCTTAAGATTCCGAAGTGTTAAACAACAAAAATAGATGATTGCCTGAATTCATAGGCGACAGCGATTTTGTTGAATTGTAAGGCGGTTGCCCAAGTAGTGGCGAGTAAGTGAGTCGCCACAGGTCCACTTGAGAGTCGGCATGGATAGGTACTACCACCCTGCCTGTTTCTGCCGTGAAGCAGTAATGCGTTTCGGTTTGAAGGGTGGGGCAGCTGTTGTAGCTATGGGGTGGCGCATTTACGTTGTAGATGTCTATGGACTCCGGTAACCACTTAACAGCGGGCCGTGAGCTCCATATATAAGCAATAAAGTTCCTTCATTGCCTCTTTAACATTTCCCTACGGCGTGTCCTATAAGTCCGCGGGCAACGATAGCTTGCTCCTAGGCGGGTCGTGTGCATAATTACGTATGGCCGTACCGGGGGGTAGGGGAATTCGAATTTGACATAAGTGTCGACGTCTTGCGGGTTGGCGACGTTGTACGCGATGCCGCGGACCACGGTCAGCTGCAGCTCGTTCTCGTTGAGGTCCGTGTTGCACTGCGCCACCGCGAACTGCCGGGACTCGTAGTGGAACTTCGGCGGACCGCGGCCCAGACTGGAATACCAAAATACACCATCCAAATATACCATTGGGCTTTATAGTACTATGGGGTCTGCTGCGTAAGTCTTGGTCCAGGCAATAACGGCTTTGGGTCCGTTACCAGAATGACTATGTCCAATTTCACACACACAGCAATTTATTACACAAATACTTTTATAAACGATTAGAAGGAGAAGAGCGACACAGTACCACTGTCGGATCTGGTCATATTTGTTACTAGCGATCCGCCCTCGCCTCGCTTCGGAAACATTAAATTTTATTATTGATAGCTGAGTCCCGCGATGCTACCCGCGGTTATTGTCGTACCGCGGGTGAAGCCTCGGGGCGAAGCTAGTCTAAAAAAAGTAGCCTAAGTTACTCCTTATATCATCAGCTACTTATCAGTGAAAATCCCGTCAAAATCGGTTCAGCCGTTCCAGAGATTAGCCGGAACAAAGAGAGAGACAGACAAAAATTGTATAAAATTATTTTGGTGTACGTACCGTATATACATTCATATGTACGTAGTAAAAAGAGGCTATTTCAATATTACAAACAGACACTCCAATTTTATTTATATGTATAAATATCGCAATACAAAATTACGTATGGTCGTTGACTTAATTGGTCATGGTCCTTTTAGCAAACATCTACAATATTACAAGTCAAATGGCGGACTACCACCTTCCAACATCACGCCCGCCTCAAACGAGCTAACGATCCAAACTTTTCCTAGTGCGTGACTTCGCGGCCGAAGCATGTAAGACAATTACCTTTTGGCGACCGCCACGACATCCAAGTCCTGCGCGACCGTAACGGCGAGGTGCTCGAACCTGTTCGCCTCCGCGATGTGTCCGGTGGCGCTGCAGTGGTCCCGGTTCCGCTGGCACAGCTGCAGCTGCGAGCCTAGCTGCTGCTGCAGGCGCGCCCACACGTCGCCGTCCTCGCCGCGCACGGTGGGCACCTCGTCCGACGGGCCGCAGTCCTCACTCGACACTATGTCGAAACTGGGGGGCCAAAGTACGGAGCTGTCACCGCACATTCGATACTCGACCTTATTGCTTACGAGTTTAGATTTGAATTTCAATAACGCAATAGAAGATTTACGATCTAGCCATAGTTGAGAGTGACGTATGGAAACATATATACAGGGTGTATTATTTATTATATATTTTTTATTGCTTAGACATGTAAACAAGCTAACCACCAGGTGGGCTGGTGTTAAGTGGTTACCGGAGCCCATAGACATCTACAGAGATATAAGTTCTAAGATCTCAGTATAGTTACAACGGCTGCCCCACCCTTCAAACCGAAACGCATTACTGCTTCACGGCAGAAATAGGCAGAGCGGTGGTACCTACCCGCGCGGACTCGCAAGAGATTCTACCACCAATAATTACGCAAATTATAATTTTGTGGGTTTTTATTTTTATTACACGATTATTATAATCGGTTTTGATTCAATCTATGCTTGATCTATAATTATGCCTAAAGACTTAGTATCATTAGAACGAATCTATGATATCCTTGATTATTGTGTACACTTAATATAAGATTATATTATGTACTCACGTGTGTTCCAAATTCTCCTTAGCTTTAGGCGGGAGGGGCAAAGACTTGAGGTCGACCGGCAGGCCGCCTCTCGCGGCGTCTATCACCGTATCGAACCCTTTGGCTGCACGTAAATACTCTTTTGCTTGTTCAATATTACCTGCAATAAAATAAAATAAAAAATTACGTTATTTCTCTATTTTGTTTACATTAAATACATTTAAAAATGAAATGTTGCATAGATATAATTTACTCGGACAAAAATATAACTCGGATGCCAAGATGATTAGGAGTATCAGGAGCCACTGGACAAAAAAGATGAAAAAAAAGTTGGCTTCAATTATTCATAGATAAAACTACCTTCTTTTTTAGCTTTCAACGCGGCCTCCTTGAACTGTTTCTGGCGCATCAACAGGTACGCGAGCTGCTTCTCGTAGCGGGCGGACGAGGGGCGCGGGGCAGCGGAGGGGGACGGAGAAGGGGAGGGGGAGGGGGCCGCCGGGCGAGGTGCGGGCGGGGCGGGGCGCGGTGCTTCAGCCTGTTTACAACGTATAAATAATTTTTAAATTAATTTTTTTTTAGAAAATAACTTTTCTCGAATAAAGTATTTACTGAATGTGAAGGGGTCATCCCAAAGATTAATCTTCAATACGACCCCAACGACATAACATTATTTTATAAATCAGCTGGACATGAGGTCATCGCCCTTGCGTGGTCCAGGGGGTGCGGTCCCGTGTCGACACATTACGCAATTTATTATTTGGCACACCCCGGTCACATTCATAAAGATGGAGCGTTTTAAGAGTCCACTCGGATAGTGACCAGGATAATGGACCTAATTAGAGAGAGTTATATATTTTTTTTATTGCATAGATGGGTGGACGAGCTCACAGCCCACCTGGGGTTAAGTGATTAGCCCATAGACATCTACAACGAAATCCGTCACCCACCTTGAAATATAAGTTCTAAGATCTCAGTATAGTTACGACTGCCCCACCCTTCAAACCGAAACGCATTGCTGCTTCACGGCAGAAATAGGCCTGTTGGTGGTACCTACCCGCGCGGACTCACAAGACGTCCTACCACCAGTAAAATTCAAGTTTTAAGACCGTTGACCGCTCAACACCTGTTATAACACTAAAATGGGAATTATCGTGGGTAGATTGTCCTTACTGGATCAGCGGGTAGGGGCGCGTACCCCGGCGGCGTGGGCAGCTCGTCCCCGGGCAGCGCCCTGCCAGCCGCGTGCAGCCGCACCGCCTCCTGGTACTGCTTCACGATACGCCCCATGCGACGAGCCTTCGAAGAGTTACCATCTTCCTTCGCTTTTGACTCTTGTTGCTAAAACCAACATCAATCGCTTTAAAACGCACGCTGTCGATGCTGCGACAGTACCATAAAGCGTTACATGTGTGAAGTCAATAACTGCATCAAATCTCAAGTAAATCGGATAACCCTTATGCGAACGAGATTACATACAAATCCAAACACTGTTTATGTGAAAAAACAGCACGAACAAATAATATTGTTTAATTAAGGAGTTTTTATTCGAGCTTATATTTTTAAAACACAAAACACAATATTTTTTTATTTTTTTATTGATGCACAAAACAAATAACAATCACTACAGTACATATTAGGTAAATTGTACAACTAGATCTAATCTGCACTCAGGAAATCCATATTAATGTACATAGATTTGGCTATTGAAAACACAATTGAAATTACAAATATTGATAACTAGCCATTGTTAAATATGATATCCTTCACCCATCTGACAAATCCCCTTAGTCTAGGTTCAAAGATGACCATGACATTTAGCCAAATCATATACTGCCTGACCATTCTTACTATAGGGTTATAGTATGATATAATATTTTTCATTGATATATTATATTTCAGGGGTGGGCTTCAGAAATTAGTGACCTAAGGGGAAAATCTCGCCGTCTCCCTCGCACGCCCGGCTGTGACGACACAGGCGTTACGTTTTTCTACTCCTAAACTAACACCACCACAAGAAGCTTCACGATGGTACCCGGTCTTCTGAAATGTATTTTAATAATTTAATAAGTTCCACATCGCCTCCAATATCTGTAGTTACCTGAAAATAAGCTAGCCTCTGTCGTAAAGCTTCTTCCACCGTCGAGGCGGTGATCAGCTCCGTGGAGGCTGGAGTCGACGCTGGTGTTGGTTCTGGCGTCAAAATTCACGCAACCACGTTAACAATATTCATACAACAATACGCGTAATGAGACAATAGGATCCGGCGTGTGTGTACATAGAAAAGAGAAAGTCAAATGAAAAAAGAGTGTCATCAGTCCTTACTAGGCATCACTACATAGTATAAAACAAAGTCGCTTTCTCTGTCCCTATATCCCTATGTATGCTTAAATCTTTAAAACTACGCAACGGATTTTTATGCGTTTTTTTTCAATAGATAGAGTGATTGAAGAGGAAGGTTTATATGTATAATAACATCCATTAAATAGTGAAGATATCAATAATAAATTACAGTTTCCGAAGCGAAGCGAGGGCGGGTCGCTAGTACAATATAAATCAATTTTTTTTTAAGTCCGATTCTGTCTTAATTAAATCTACTTTTACGGTTTAATCTCTCGTTTAAAAAACAAACAAAAAAATGCGAGTTTAGACCGTAAACGTACGTTTGATTGTGTCACCGACTCGCGTAAACCTGAGAAAATTCGATTCTGTCATACATTAGCTTTTCACCAGTTTAGACAGGTTTTGAACTCATCAAAAGAAATACCAGAATTTATGTTTCTTGTACCACAAGTAGCATGTAGGGGAGTGCTCTGAGTGGTACCAACACTTCGTTTTGGCCATCACACCGCCCGCCACCAGGGTAGAGTTCATTCATACTACCTAGAGCCACTGCGTTCATCCACAGCGCGTTTCCAGAGATATTTTCTGCTACGTACCATCCGACTTTGGAATGAGCTCCCCTCCACGGTGTTTCCCGAGCGCTATGACATGTCCTTCTTTAAACGAGGCTTGTGGAGAGTATTAAACGGTAGGCAGAGACTTGGGTCTGCCCCTGGTATTGCTGAAGTCAATGGGCGACTGTAACCACTCATCATCAGGTGGGCCCGTATGTTCCAAGGAATTATTACAAATGATATACTTTGTGTTTAAAGAGTTTTTTTGCCACCTACATGCCGATCCCAAGATGGACTCGCGTCCACTGAAAAAAAGTAACAAATAGATGCAACACGCCTACCTCCGGAATTTTGCATTTGTTCATCGGCCTTTGGACTCTTGAGGGTCGCGGCGACCGACTCCAAAGTAGGTAAATCGGCTAAATCGAAGTCCATCCCCTCGGTGGTCGTTTTGAAAGCAGTCACCAGAACATCGAACTGCTTTACTGTCTTCAGGAACTCGAGTGCTAATGCTTTATCCCCCGATTTTTTACAGTGCAACGCCGCCGTTTTAAACTCTGCTTGACGTTCTGTTTCACAAGCGTAATAATAGAATAATTAGTTAGGTGCACACTTGAGTTATTTTCTATACGGAGCAGCGCGTACATAATGCTGCATACAAATGCATTTTTCTGTACATCCATAAATTCGAATTCGGCTCGAAGGACCAAAAAATGATATACGGTGACTTGAGAAATTATTTATTGATAAGCTTAAAGTAGCTGACAGATGATATTATGATATAAAAATGACCATAATCATATGCGAGTACGTAACGCCTTGCTCGTGACGGTACATGAACTGATTGGAAATGAGTGACTCCGACGCAAAGTGCATCCGTATGCAACATAATGTGCGCGCTTGCCCACGCTTGGCCGCTTACAGAGTCTGTTACCGAACTTGCTATTAGAGTTGAAATAATCTCTAACAAACACACACACACACATGCAGTTAAACCTTAATAGTATCATGATCCTTACTCAATATTGCCTGCAGCTTCTGCTGTCTCTCAGGAGTGAGGGTGTCGTCTGCTTGGTGTAAGCTTTCAGCTCGCGGTGGAGGCAGTGGTGGCTCCTCTGGTTCCGGTAGACTGGGCGGTGGTTCTTGCGGTTCTGGTAAACTGGGAGGATCCTCGTGTCCAAGATCTATCAGTAGTGGCTCTGGGTCTGTTGGTGGTTGTACTGAACCAGAGAGTGGTGCTGATGGTGTGGAATGAGCAGGTTTTCCAAGACTTACGGCTGGTGGAATATCTTCTTCGCTGATGGGTTTACCAGCTTTAGCTTGCTTTAGTAGATCATTTAGAGTCTTTATACCTCGGTTGAATCTGTTATGTAAAATATAAGAGAATATTTTTAGATTCACTATCTTCAGCCACATAACTGTAAAGACTTCAGAAATAGTTATCTAAGGGACATCAACAAATTTTAATGTCTGCAGTATGCAAAGATGGTGCACTGTGCACCATGCAGGTGCAGATGGAAAACTGGACAAAAAGTTTGAGAGCCTGTGGTTTACAAGGCTGTTAGACAACTGGACAGATAATTTCAGAGCCACTATGGTATACAATATGCCATAAATTCATATCTAGCCTAATTACTAACAAACTATCAAAACAATTAACTATTAATTATCAGTACACTGTACTAATACTAGAAACTAGTAGTTTTTTTTTTAACTCCACAGCTTAATTATTTTTTATTATACTTTATTTCTAATTAGTTGAATATGTTGTAATTTGTTGAATCATCACAAATACTACCTTCTGGCCCTACTGCTTTCACCCTTTTCCTTCGCATCTTTCTCTGCAGCCATATAATTATTAATTCTGTCCTGTAAAACCCCCACAATGCCAGTATCAGCTCCAGGAGGGGGAGGTGCTGGACGGGAAGAGCGGGGCGGAGGTGCTGGAGGAGCTTCATCATCGAGGCCTAAGTTTTTTAACTCATTCAATAAGTCTGGATCATCTTCATCACCTTAAAAGAATATATATATATATTTAGATTAAAAATAAATAGTACAAATTGCTATTCAAAATTATTAATTGTCTGAGTTTGGTTATACTGAATTGGGTAATCTACTTAAAGCAATATAATTATATCATGTACATGATATTCGACTGATAACTGATATTTTAGTTTATTAAAGTCATACCTTCATCAACATCCTCGTCTGAAGGTATATCCTTTAAACTTTCAGCTATCATGGCATCGAGATTGGCTGATGGTGGAGCCTTTTTTGGTCTCTGTCTGCTTGTGCCACCACTAATGGCAGCCAATTCTGCTTCCAAATCAATGTCATCATCAGATAAATTTAGTGGTTCATCATCTGCATCGTCCAAATCAGGAATATCTAACAGACCAAACTGCAATGGATACATTTTTAATTAGACATAAAAATTTGAAAATAATCAGGTTAAATCTGTAGCAAAACATGAAAATATCAGAAAACACACACTTTGACGATGAAAATGACAGTTGATCCACTTTGTGAGCATTGTGATAAAATATATGCCCTGCCTGCCTTTGTGATAGGAACTCTTGAATGGATCAAAGCTCGCTTGCTCTGTGCAAGAAACAGGCAGAAGACAAAGGTAGGCCTGATAAGAGTGGGAGTGGAAGTGGGCTCTACTCTCAACTGATGTTGGCAGTAGTAGCCATCCAATGAAACTCACCACAATTTTATAATTTTATAATTTAAGACAAAAAATATCTCTGAAAATATATTGTAACTATAATTAGAGTTAGTCTGTTATGTGGCTTCCAATCAAAGACATGGTCTCAAAGAAAATTAAAAGCTATATCAAGTAAAATCGACATCTGAATTCTCAGAAATATGACAATAACATTGTTTCATTTCTCTCGTCAGAAATATGACAATAACATTGTTTCATTTTTCTCGCCATTATTTGTTACAAGTTTTCTCATATGAAATTCAACTGATTATGTTCTAACAAGGATGTCGCGAATATCATTATTATCCTTTATAACAAGTGACTCGTCGCTATTAATATCTTGATAGCGGAATAAATCCGGTAGAAGGGGCCCGAGGACAAACAAATAACGTAATGTAAGACTTTAATGACTCACCTGCGACAGATTCCCTTTTTTTGCCGGTTTCTGATTTCTAAACATTTTAAATGTCACAAGAAAATGTTAAAATTAATGATAGAAAAGTTTAATTAGAATTACTACTAATAAAATTAGGAAGAATGATCTTGACCAGCGTTTTTATTTTTACTGAAAGTTGTTTTCCTTTTCGTATGTTCCTCGATTTGACATATTGAAATTGACAACCAAAGTGAAGTGGCATTGACTTTTGACATTGCATTACCATTTACAGATTACCATGACATGGGGTAAATTGGGATTCTGGGGTAAATTGGGACAAACCTGCGGAAGATTCTCAAAGTACCTGTAGCACGGAATCTACCTAATTTTCTTTAAGGTAATATTTATCAATGTATAGAAGAAAAACCAAGTTAACTATGGAAGTACTAAACATGAGTTTAGTTGGTCCCAAAAATTCGTCAAATTAAATTTAAAATAGTGATTGAAAAGTGCGTTTTAAAACAGCTTAAAAAACTTTAAAAAAAAGTAATATTATCGTTGTTTTTTCAATAAGATCACAGTTTATATAAGTTTTTAATACACCTGGAAACACCACAACAAACGGTAAGTTGCAATATTCTTATTTTAAATACAATATTTCGACAAAATAAAAAATGTATATTTTTTCCTTTCTTTTTGGGGAAAATTGGGACGTATGTAGGGTAATTTGGAACGAGACTGGAAAAATTAGGGACGAGAAAACACAAAATTGGAACGCCAAAAGACAAAATAGGGATGGCTTGTTAGGGTTGTCACTGATATCTTATAATAGATTTTTTAGCCTATACTATCACTTAATTGCGTGATGTAAAGAAGGTTAATGTGTTTATCAGTTAGTTTATGTAAGTATTATAGGTAAAAGAAAAGTATATATATAATTACTTTTTTTTCGCGACATTTACCTTGTAATATCTGCCCGGTCGTATGTTCTTTATAGCAATAAAAAAAATTAAAAGTTAAAAGAACTCAAACGAATCAAAACTTTTGTTATTTCAGAATCTATTCACGCGTCGAATCATGATTTTGTTAACATTCAAAACGCACACACAAATAAAAACAGGCCTCAGATTTTAAATGTAACATTAATTAAAAATCCGAGATATCCAATTATGAGTGAGTGAATTAATTGAGTTTAGTTATTTAGCTTAGAAAGAATTTCTTTTATTTTTGTTATTATTGGCAGTAATCAGATAAAGCTGTTTTTTTATCTTATTCACCTGATATCTTACTCTTGCTCAAAGATTATTTTGAAAATGTTGATTAAATAAAATTGTATTATTGCATTTCCAGTCCTTTTGTTTTCTATTTTTTATTCTATTTTATGATTTTGTTTCAGAGTTGTGATTTTTAAGGAAATTAAATAATAATTTTCTAAAATATAACATGCACATACTTTTTTTGATCATTGTATTGTTGATTATCATTCACGTCACATCGCTTCGGAATAGAAACCAGCTTAATTTACACTATGTTGTGTATTGTGCTTAAATTATGGATTGTATTCATCATTTCGGTCCATATAAATAATTATATGGCACCTACCTATATATCGCAGTACTGCGAGTTGACAACCCTTACAAATATCCCAATTTAACCCTTAACCGTGTCAATTTACCCCGGACGCTGGGTAAATTGGGACGGCCATTATTTTACCGATTATTTCTTTAAAATGAATAATTAAAATAATGTAACGGTTTTTATCACCTAGGTACGTTCAAGACTCAACTTATTTCTTTGGTTGAGCAGTGACTATTTAATTGGAACTATTTTAAAATTCAATCTGAAGGTCGATTTTGTCCCTATTTACCCCATTGTACGGTACAATGAACTACAATTTAATCCAAAGTAGACTAATAGAAAGTCTTCAATAGAACTTCACTAAAAAGTGCGCACTTTTTGGCAAATTAATGAAAATCTAAACAAATTATGGTTAAGTAAACTTCCAGAATGATACTAATTGCAGTGTAATGAACATCTACAGTTGTCTATTAGATATGTGATAAAAGGCATTCAAAGAAGCAGCCAAAAAGTAAATTAAAAATTGATTTTAATTCTAAGCGCGTTTTTCCAAATTTATTTCAAAATAAGAAACGTTTCCAATATTTGTTCATAAATTATTTTCTGTTTAGGCCGTCACTGAATTGACTTTAAAGAAGTCACCGACGAACTATTTAATAGATTTTAATGTATTTATTATTAAACTAAAACATAAATATTTGGAAAACAGTCTTGGAAAACGGAATGGTATAGTAACATGACACTTTTGCATTAAAAATAAACAATGTTACAAGCATTTTAAAAACTACCATGAGAAGGTTTAAATTGTCAAAAAATATTTATTTACTTTTTAATACATACTCCACTATGTTTAATTTACTTTCACGAATATCACGATTAAATTATAAAAAGATCAAGATTGACATATTTAATTCCGTTAAAAAGGCAGAAAGAAAAGAAACCTAATATAATTTAGAACACCAACTCACTAGTTGATTACTTTTAATAACTTTAAATGTAAGTAGTAATTACTATCTATGAAATAAAAAAATATTGTCATTTAAAAAATAATTGATTCATTTGGAAAATCAGCTATGGAAAAATAATCGTAGTAATTAAAATTTTGGCTCAGCAACATTAAAATCATCTCGAGTGACGTATGAACGGCAGAAGAAACGAAAACGAAAAAGCCTTTCTGTGCCGTTGTTATCTTCTAAAATTCCCGAAGAATGGATACAAATGGCCAGGCTAACGGGCTTAAATCAAAAAAGAAAGAGAACGGAGACGGCAAAGATAATTTATGGTAATGGTTCACAGTTAGTTTTACTGGTAACATGCATTCACCATATAGGGATCCAATGTGTCACACCTACGTGATGTCAAGCTTTACCTGAGAAATATGTGACCCAGCCATGAAGTATTTATGTTTTCGTGCTAAATAATAGTATTATATATTCATACAGAGTTATTCCACGTTCTAAAAGGTGGTCGAATGTCTCGCAATAATATGGAGCTACTTGCAGCCGACTGATGACAAGACACTCTTTGATGTGTTTGTATTGCAGGTCTGCTATATTAGAAGAAGTCCAGAATCAAGGGAACACAAAACTACCGTCAAATAAAAATGTCTTAGTACTGGGTGACAACGAAACTGGAAAAACTACCCTAGTGGCAAAGTTGCAAGGTGTTGAAGACCCAAAGAAGGGGTCTGCACTCGAATATGCGTATATAGATGTTAGAGATGAATATCGCGATGGTGAGTTTTTTTTACCTAGCTTTGAATATGGAAATCATGATTTGCTGTGATTCTAAACTAATAATACCTAATTATGATCTTTGAAAATTGAATAAATTAGAAAACATATTTAAAAACTGCAGTCATCGTTCTACTTTGTCAAAGTCAGGATACTCTATAGATTCTATGTTGAACCCATACAAGATTTATCTTCATAAACACACAAAAAAGAAGTTGGTGTTTCCCATAGTTAAAAGTTCTTGGATTGAAACAGGGAATTTAGGCTGTGTGATATGGGCTTAGATTAGTACCAGCCTATCCCTTTCTGTGTGTGCGATTAATGAGACTAAGTGGTGTGTATGGTCTTTGAGAATTACACTGGTGTTAAGTGATCATCCACCACCTATTTACTAGCTATTGATTAATATTCTTAAACAAGAAAAAATCATAATAATATTGGAACTACTAAGTTTTTTCTTCACATTGTCAGCAACGGAACAAAAAAAAATGTAATCCATAAAATTAATCAAAATTTTAGGTATCAGTGGTTATAAGTTAATTTCAGTCATTGGGTAAACACTAATCATTAAAAAATGGTAATGCTAAGGGTGCAACTGGTAGAAATAATTGTTTCCATTTGCATGCTCTGGATACTCTCTTCCTACTTAAGACCATGCTCATTGATAATTTCCTAACTACTCAATAAAGTAGCGCTTGAAAAAAAGTAACAAGTAGACATTAAATTAATAGACAAATAAAAAACTATAAAACTTACTGAAGCAACTGCTGATTTTGACTTAACTAAAGAGTTTTTAATAAATTGGAAACTAATGAATACTGAGTTTAATAATGTATATTTAAAAAATGGTGAACCAGAATTCCTACTTTTCTAATAATCCTTGTTTAAACCTCATTTAATGGAAAACAGTTTAAAATAATTCACCCTGCATTCCCTATGCTCATTTGTAATTAATTCAATGGACAGATTTTTTTAATTTATTTTATTAAATGTAACAAATAGCAATTTCAGCATTTGAATTTCTTAAATAAATAATCCTTATTGCAAACTCATGACAACAAAAATTTAGAAGATTGTTGTATGAAGATTGTTGAACCTGTAATTTCACTCATGATATTGATGATCCAAGACAGTAGTTAATAAAGATGATGTTGTATTTTGTCCCACAGATCACACTCGGCTCAGTGTTTGGGTGCTGGATGGTGATCCAGGTCACACTAATCTACTCAAGTTTGCGCTCAGTGAGGAAACATTCCCACACACCCTAGTTATACTCACTGTGGCCATGACCACACCATGGGGTATACTAGACCAGCTCCAAAGCTGGGCTTCTGTACTTGGAGACCATATAGACAAATTAAATTTAACACCTGGTAAGTGAATTAGTAGAATTTGTCTTATAGAATCCTAATCCCCAAACTGTTATTTGATATCAGAGAGATTGTTGTCTGCAATTTCACCCCTTTTTCTGTATAAAGAAGCACATGAGCCATAACTTACCCGGGCTTGGCTTATCTTAGTCTGGAGGGCCAGAATTGATTTTTTGCCCTGGTTCTATAGCAGACATACCATTCGGTTAGCCCTTTTGGAGCAAAAAGCTCAGAAGTAAGACAATTAGTAACAGAACATAATTAATACAAGCACTGAATGCTGCTGAACTAACTTAGAGATGAAAGGAGAACAGAAGAAAGATAAATTAGTAATTACAAATAGTTGAATAAATAAATCATAAACATACTTATTATGATAAGTAAACCACAGTGTGAGATTTTAATTATTTAACTATCTGTATCTGAACCACAGACTTTAAATCTCACATTTACTTTATCACTGTTGATGGGTATCACAGAACAACTACTGTTGCCCATGTCATTGTAGTATCTGTCGCGTTGGAATGACTGATATTTCATTCAAAATCTAGAAAGCACAGCTATTTTACAGAAAATGTTGCCAGAAGGATAATCAACGTTGAGGTTTTTTTAATCTCCGACCATACTAGAGTAGTTCAGTACGCCCAGTAAAAGATTTTATATGACTCTTGACTGCTTGACTATCCTAAGATTTTTTTAAGAATCAGCAGCCCAGGCCTCTTTACTAGTATTAGTGATTCGTCGTGTTTATTATAGTACTTTTGTCTGATTTATGAACTAAATTCTTTTCACTAATTTTCATCACATACCAAACGCATGAACCTCTGAATCAATTTTTTTTTCTTTCTATATTTATCTGCAATCGGCTCGATAGCCATAATCAGAAGTGTCCCAAGGGGTTCGAGTTTTGGATGACATTACATTAAATGTCATCAATTACAGCAGTTTCTTCGATCTAATTCTAAAATTTGCCATCTTCTTAAACATTTCACATCCCCAGTTGTATCTAGCAGGCACCTTGCCAATTCATTTGAGTGCTCATTTAGTCTTTCTTTGTATCTCTTGCTGTTCTTGTTGACTTCCTCTCTAGCAGTCGGTATTTCTAAATATCCATGAATCTCACTATTTCTGAGAAACCAATGCGTGTTGGAGATAGTATGTGATTCAATATACGGGTCCAAATAAATAAAGAGGTTTGGCATCAGATAGACTAGTCATAAAACTGTAAGACAAATGGAATTATAATTGGGACACGTGCTGTGCTAACTATAATTGACACTTAATGCTGCTGAAATACAAATTATTTTGACTATCTCAAATCTGGTTCTTAAAATGGCAATAACACTACTAGAAGAAAACTATATAGCTTGCAGCTTGATCAGTGATTCTCCATGTGGCTGAATGAGTATGAGGAAGGATGAGATTGTGAAGCACAGTTCACTCGCTGACACATCTGCTGATGAAAGATGATAAAGCCGTAGGAGCCATCCTCCAATGTGATTAATTTAAATTACTTTAATGTTTAATCTTGTGCTTTTTGTTTTTAAACATCCCTAAGTGGACCACGGAAACTTTAAAGTATTTGAAACGTTCGAAATATATACAAAGAGAATAATTAGGTAAAGACTATCCTATAACATTGGTTGGTCCGCATGGGTAGGTACCACCAGCACGCCTATTTCTGACGTGAAGCAGTAATTCGTTTCGGTTCGAAGGGCGGGGTAGCCGTTGTACTGTAAAAACTAAGACCTTAGAACCCATATCTCAGTGAGTGAGGGTGAGAGAGGTGACCAATTAACATCAAGTGGGTCGTGAGGTCGTCCACCCATCTAATAAATAAATAAATTAAAAAATTATATCGCGAAAATAGGAGTAAATACTTATGGCTTCAAATAGTCACTAGGGAAACTGTCAGAGGCATCTTTTCAACAAGCTGATGAAATCAGTTTCGGTACATACGCTAAACAATTCTACCAAGAAATATATCATATCGAGGGTGAAAGGCTGTTTGGTTTAAGCGACATTTAGCTTAATACGCGACATTTATTTTTATAATGAAAAGTCCGTTTTGTTTGGTATCAGCATCAACAGTTCGATGTTTTTAATTGAACTTCGATTAAGTTTAGTCTATTAAAATATATGAAGTATGTATTTTTTTTTCTTATGATTTTTTTCCAAATTTTAAACTTTAAATAATTCTCATGTAAAGTTGCAAAAATGTCGCTTAAACCAAATAGCCGTCGCCCGTCGAAATGTTTTTAACGTTACGTGTAATATAATAAAAAAAATTTGTAGATTTAAAGATGTTCTCTCATCTACATCACAAAAGCGATACATTTCACGACCATAACGTATAGAATAATACAATTGAACACACGCACGCGATATATCGAATTCAAAGCAAAATAATACAAGCTGTTTACCGCCTGAGACGCTTTCATTATAGCCAGTAAGGAAATCATTGAATAACACATGCCTTTTTTAACTAATTAATTGTGTTAAATTAACGATTTATTTTTTATTAGTCATTTATTGTAGACAAAATTATAACAATGGTTAAAAAAATATGTAATTTCTTTAAGAATTCTCTTCTACCAGAGCTAAGAAATGAGAATAGTTATTAATTAACATTAAAGAGTTTTTTTAAACTTGTTATTTATTTGAGTGGTTTTCGTAGCTCAAAGATGTCGGCAATGCCATGGGCACAGCCACTGCTTACTTCTATCCCGTCTAGTGTTTGAGAGGCTGGGCGGAATTTTTCCCCAACACGGTCGATCCTGTCCCCTGAGGAACTTTAGTGCTATTCTCCCGTCAACTCTTCATCTCTAAACATCGATCGCTTGAGTTTTTGTATTGACAGATAAGAACTAAAATCTTGTAGACATTTTCATCCCGTCTATGACACATTAGTACTTGAATTTTCACGATCTTAAAGTTTATGTTTAGTTTTATGCGCTTTTATTGCTTAACACCTGTGATCCTCTTATCGTGAAGATGAAAATAATTAAAATTCCATGCTCACTTAATTAATAAGGTACTTTATTTTCAAAATATGGTGCGCTTGCAACTTGTTGCACGCGAAAGAAGTGAACTTAGCGGTGTGTAGTATTGTGGTTTTATTCATTTTTAACCCTTAAATCAAATTTCTCTTTTTAATAAGGAATGCTGTGTATAAGAGAAACGACCTAGCTCGCTTTGTCCTTCCCCTCTCTCCACAGTCGAGTGGTTCGCGAGACGCTCTGACTATTTTGTCTCTCTCTCTCTCTCTCTTTCTAAATTGTATCTTTTCTCTCTAGCCGTAACAAATCTGTCGGGAGTTAAATTTTACTCTCAACGCGCCTAAACAGTTTCACTTAAAAATTCTTTAGCAAAATATCTGATAATAAGCTCAGCACTAAAAGGGTTAATGTAGAGTACGATCAATATTTCATCCGCCAGACCTAGTTTTATCTTGCATCCTCATTAATTCCATTTCCATGATAGTTTGCACAGATGTTTCCCAAAATTATACGTCGTTCTATTCATTATTATTCATGTACTTAGATTAAAACTTTAAAAATGATTACTTTTTTTTATGATGCTATAGTATTTGAAGTTTAATAGTGTTCGTTTTAGCGTCTGAGAGTGTAGTGGTCAAATAACAAAAATTACACGATAAATGACGTCATCGCTATTATACTGCGGTAGTGCGAGAGAGATAGCCAGATGTTCTTATACATTTATTCTGATACCAATATGAATTTTTATGATTCTTCAAAGAATTTATTTTTAATGAAATCTATAAGTAGTTGCATTTAATAATTTACCAAACCCAACGATTCTAAAATCCCTGCCGTAATATAAATTTTTCACCGTATGATGATATCCTGGCCTGGAGCGTAAACTTGAACTCAAATTCGACGGTCATTGCAATCGGAAATAATAAATGTTTTTGTTGTCTATCACGTTTGATGTTTTTCTTCATGTCCTTACGGATCCATCAGATCCTTTGCATTAGACGCCTTCAGCTCTAACACTAGGAGCAGGCTTAGGGACCCCGGTAACCGTACTCGTCGAACTCGACAAAGAATTCGACGTGCAACCTAACCCATGCATCAGCCCGCTGAGTTTCGCGCCGGGTCTTCTCAGCGGGTCGCGATTCCGATCCGGTAGTAGATTCATTCGCGAAGCAGCTACTCTTGAGTTGTTAGGTCTCCTTTGGAGGTGCTCGGGTAGCTGTTAGCAAATCCCACCGTTCCTGGCTGAGCCCTTGCTCGCCCACCTGCCCTGGTAAAACTAGAAAGGGCCACCAGTAATCTCTCAGACAAAAAAAGAAAGTTTCTTTAATTGCATGTGAATACTGTTGATTTTCGTAACACGCCAGATAACGAAGTTTAGTGTACGACTTTAAATAGACCTCGCAAACTAGTTTACTGTCAATACCATCTATATATTAATACGTGAAGCAAAAACTTTGTATCCCTTTTTACGAAAATTGCGCGGACGGAGGAGTATGGAAAAACTTATAGAGAATATAGAGAAGAAGTGCACAATGCTAATATTTTATTAAAATAATGCATAAAAGATACATTAAATCAATAAAGAAAACATTACACACACTACATACCATGTATTTGACGCACACACGTATGCATACTATTTATTGTCAAACTGTTGTTCTTGACGTCTGTGGTCAAATTGAGAATAGATTAAATATTGTTTGTCTTTGTATTTTTTATAGTATAGTCTTGGCGAAATATGTGATTATAGAAGTATAAAATACAGCCATAATAGTGTACAATTCCAATTAATTATAGTCGAATCTCGACTACTGCGGGACCTCTAGTTTACTTAATTACAATTATCAATTACATGTCTCAGGACGCAAATCTATCTGTGTAATCTATCTATTATAAATTATATCATAAACAAGCTCTGTAAAAAAAAATCAATGTATTTACTATTGAATTGCATGGTAATAAGTTTTGTAGCTGTTGGAATACACACTTAAAAGTAGGTACGTATCATGTTTTAATAATTAAATATCATTTCATAGACGAAGAAGGATAACAAGGAATAATAAGAAAGGATAGAGTCTTGTACTTAGGAGTCATAGAATCTAGACAACAATGAATTTTTGAATAAAAAAATCACAATCGATATTTTTAATGTAGCTTATATTATGGTAGAACTAAATCAGAATTCTGCATTAGAATCTCATTTCTACCTAATTTAAAAAATACAAGTTTACATACTGATTGAAGATGGAAAATCCAAAACAAAATATCAATAAAAACTTCGCAGGAGGTTGTATGCGAGTTCCTAGAAGAGTTTTATTATAAGTCAGTGACTCACAGTGATGTTACGTCAGAGTTTTTGTCGCGTAATATTTAGCGGTATAACGGGTTTGTCTTTATACTCGCATAGTCTTGTGATTGTGTCACGTCAAGTTCGTGTCGTGGCCGTGACCTGGTATCCCAGCTGAGAAGCCTGAAGCATTCCCGCGGGTTGCAGCCCTAATGGGACGCTGTGGGTGCTCGCAATATTTAATTGGGTTTTTTAAATTGAAATCCCGAAACACTGTATATTGTATACGGTTGATCTTTCGCATTGGCTGTTTACACATTTACTATATCTAATTTAAAAAAAAAAGCTCTAAGTCAGCATATCCTAACTTTTCGAATAGTTTCGATACGGAATTATATGTAAACGTTGACATGGAGAATATCACTGTATAAATATTTCTTTTTTATGGTAAAAAAACTATATTCGTTTATAGTGTATGCTTTGATGAACAACCTCACGGTCCCCAGCCCGCTGAGTTTCTCGCCGGATCTCAGTGGGTCGCGATTCCGATCCGGTGGTAAATTCTGCGAAGCACTGCTCTTACTGGGGCTAGTGTTAGCAAATTCTCTCAGGTTGAGCCCGTGAGCTCACCTTTTTTTTATGATTGAAAGATTACTGGTGGCCCGGAGGCCTTTCCAGTTTCACCAGGACATGTGGGCGAGCAAAGGCTCAGCCAGGAGGGGTGGGATTTGCTAACAACTGTCCGAGCGCCTCCGAAGGAGACCTAACAACTCAAGAGCAATTGCTTCGCGAATGAATCTACTACCGGATCGGAATCGCGACCCACTGAGAAGATCCGGCGAGAAACTCAGCGGGCTGATNCTTTCCAGCTTCACCAGGACATGTGGGCGAGCAAAGGCTCAGCCAGGAGGGGTGGGATTTGCTAACAACTGTCCGAGCGCCTCCGAAGGAGACCTAACAACTCAAGAGCAATTGCTTCGCGAATGAATCTACTACCGGATCGGAATCGCGACCCACTGAGAAGATCCGGCGAGAAACTCAGCGGGCTGATGCATGGGTTAGGTTGCACGGCGACCTCTTTGTCGAGTTCGACGAGTACGGTTACCGGGGTTCCTCAGCCTGCTCCTAGTGTTAGAGCTGAAGGTATCTAATGCAAAAGTTATTGGATCTGATGGATCCGTAAGGACGTGTGTGAGCTCACCTACCCGTCCGGGCGTAGCCCCTTAGGCTACCAGCGAATATATAGGAGAAAAAAAAACGGTTCAGCTGGTGTTCATTTGCCATCGGAGCATATAGACATCATTCCGCGAATACCGACAGCCGGCTTGTGACATTTAAAATATAATAATAATAATAGTATAGTGATAACTACTAAGGGCGGATTCGACCAAACTTAAATTTAAACTCGAGTAACTATACGAGGAATAACCTATTCCATGATTTTAATCTCGAGTAAATTCATAGTCGTTTTTCCACGTATACTTGCGCTAGGAATAACAATACGCGAATAGCAGAGTGAATGGTGAACAAAAATAAAATCCGGCAAATAAATGTTGTTGTTCAACGGCATAGTGTAAGAGCATACAAATCGTCAACTCGATTTTGCCGTATTTTAGTGTGAAAAAGTAGCTGTTGTGTAAGATATCCAGCTGTCAAACGTATTATTTTTATTTCTTGTTTGTTTGAGGGAATTGTCAAGTTTTGTCGTGTGGTTTTATCTTTTTTCGTTTAAACGTTGCATTCAGACTATTAATAATCATTTAGTGCATTGCGTTGACTTGAAATTAAAACAGAATAAATATTTATGAAATGACAGAAATCAGATGTTGGACTGACAGACGCCATTACTTTATTCTAGGAATAGCTCCGTTATTCCGTGCGAAACGGCGGTATAGTAACAATTCCCGAATAGGCCCACTATTCTTAGAATTGTAGTTGGTAAAACGTAAAATTGATTTACTCTCGATTAACTGACGAGTTATTCTAAGAATAAGATTTACTCTTGTTTGGTCGAATCGACCCTAAATGAAATACGGTTGAAATTACGATTGAATTGTATTAAGATTACGTAAGTCTCGCATGAAATATAAAATTCAATATGTAAATATGTACTACTAAAAACTTAATTTAAAAAAAAGTTGATTATAATATAAATGTAAATGTGTTTAGAAACACTATATTTAATTGACTCTTGTAAAGTGAATAAAAATGAATATATGTACCTCTCGATAGACAGGATATATATTTCAGATTGTTGATTAAGCGTCTAGATGCCTGGTCTCAAACTCGCGACCTTTCGCGTGGTAGATGCGTCTGATATCGCTAGCCCTCGACCCGATAGTTCAGTATCTGGTTTGAGCGGATCCATTTGTATGCATTCGCTGTAATGAAGTACCGTATAATGTTTTCCCACGGGAACTACTTTGTAGATTGTCGTGAGAATTGTTCTAAATTCACTTCCGATCTTCAGACAGTTTTTATTTATTTATATATATTTTACAATACACATTATAAGCTAAAAAAATACACAATAAAGAACGACAAGATTGTAACATAAGCCACGTACTGTTATATCTTCCCCTTTGTATGACTATATTGCACTATAGACACATTAAGTCATGCACTTAGCATTTCATGCGAGAAGCTTGTATAACTTTAATAATAAAACGACAGTTCAATCTCAGCCCTCATTTGAGGTACTCGTTGCTTTCATCATATTCTATTTTATACTAAATCAGTTTATTTTTTTTTAAAACGTGAACTCGCGAATCCCGCATAACTACGCACGACATCTATAAAGTATATTAATACCTGAAGCAAAAATTTTGTAACCCTTTTTACGAAAATTGCGCGGACGGAGGAGTATGAAATTTCCCACACTTATAGAAAATATAGAGGAGTGCAAAATGTTAATGTTTTTTTAAATTATACATAAAAAATATATTAAATCAATTTAAAAAAACATTACACACACTACCATGTGTTTGACACAAACACGCATGCTTTGACACCCTACACGCATGCATAGTATTTGTTTATTGTGAAACTTTTCTTACTGCTTATAGTCTATGGTCAAATTGTGAGTAGATTAAATTTTGTTTATCTTTAATATTTGTCTAAAGTGTAATCTTGGCGAAATCTATGATTATAGAAGTATTAGTCTATGACAATAGAATCATAATAGTGTACAAACTTATAATTTCAATTATTTAAAGTCGAATTTCGACAACCGGGAGACCACCGGGGGACAACATGCACAATGTTCCATAAAACATTATTTTATTTGGAATCAAAAACGGCAATTATCGCATCAATGTATCGAAGTGAACTGAACTTATTGGCGTAGTTGTTACTAGTGGAATGAGAATTGCTGTGAACTAATCCACGAAAAATACATTAAAAAATGCGTTTTGGTTTGAAGGGCGGGAAAACCGTTGAACGGTACAATTCGACTTCATTCTCTTGCCTCAAGGTGGTTCACGTCATTCACGCCCTGCCCTGGTGAAACTGGAAAGGCCTCCGGGCCACCAGTAATCTTTGAATCATAAAAAAAAAACCATTTACGTCTATAACCTTTTAACCTCTGGTCAAATCGTTCACCCACATACCAAATAAATAAAAAAAAGATAAAACTTTTGACTAAATAATCTCTAGACATATATACCTAATAATAAATACAGTCGACTCTCGTTAGTTCGAAACTTGAGGGACTCTTAAAATATTACGAATTATCGAATGTTTGAAATATCAAATGGTTCGAAATTTTTGAGAGAAAATAAATAAAACTTCGAATTACTAAGTATTGATCAATAATTATTTATTAACTGCTATTCTGTAACAATGAAAAAAGTTTAGAGTGTACATACATACATGTACCTACATTCGTATACATACATAAACCTATTCATAATGTAAATTAATTAATGTTTCGAAAGAACTCTGTTATAGTGGTTTGCTTCAAAACACATTGCTGCTGCTCAGACTGCTCAATAACTTTTTTAAGAGAAAAAGTGCCTGAAATGCTTTTTCATTACTTTCGTTACAATCATTCGACCTCTTTCTCTCTGCAACTTTGAATTGTCGAGTGTTGGACGCCGATGAGTTCGAATTAACGCGTCGTTTTATTATATAGCCATGATTTTTTCGTTCGAATTACCAAGTGCATAAAAATGTATTGATTTAGTTCGAAATATAAAGAGATTTTGTAGGGAACTCGTGATAACTTTGAATTATAAAGAGGTTCTAATTATCGCAGGTCGGAATTAACGAGAGTCCACTGTACATAAATACGTACGTACTTCCACGTATAAACATATTGTAAGGGATGGTACCTTCTCTTCTCTTATTACTACTTCATCTGGTCGCAGTTGTTAAATTAGCTTTAGTGTATGCGTTAGGATAATATATGTCGTTTTTAGTAATTAGAGCATAGGGTAGCCAACGGCCTGACTGTGCTACCTGGTATCGCTGTAAACTTAGAATGAAGTAATAGGAGGCGGTTAGCGACTTGGCTGTAAGCCTGGCATTTCTAATATCAATAATGACTGTAATCACGTCATTTTCTAGTGGTAGGACGTCTTGCGGGTCCGCACGGGTAGGTACCACCGTCCTGCCTATTTCTGTGGTGAAGCAGTAATGAGTTTCGGTTTGAAGGGTGGGGCAGCCGTTGTACTATTAAAACAGATACCTTAGAACTCTTGTCTTAAGGTGGGTGGTGGCATTTACGTTGTCTATGGGCTCCGGTAACCACTTAACACTAGGTGGGCCGTGAGCTCGTCCACCCATCGAAACAAAAAAAAAGTTCGGTCAAGTAGGCTACCCACCCACTCGTCTGTCAGCAACAAAAAAATGAAAAATTTGATGTAAAGTTTCATGCAAGTGCCAATTAGACCTTACTATTGTGGATCAAAAGTGGTTTGCGACACAAAATTATCTTTTTCGTTTATTCCACGAAAATTGTAAACTTAGTCGGTATTTAAATTTATCTAATCATCATAATACAACTATTGACTACATTGACTACAACCGCACAGTTTTGTTCTAATGTGAAACGTACGCTAAAATGGTAAAGGCATCGGATCCGGATTAGCACGCGTTCGTAATTTAATTAAATGTTTCATAAAGCTTAAACCAGTGCTCCCCAACCTTTTTTATGCCATGCCCCACTGTAACATTTCTAAAATCGGTATGCTCCCTATACAGAATTTTTAACATAAAAATTGATTTGTTCACTCAAGTAACATTAGTGATAGGTTTTAGAAAAAAATCACTATGAAATTGTTATCAAGAGACAGTAAGTAATATTTCTAAACATATAATAAGAAACTGATTTAAATTAAAAATAATTTTAATATAGATTTTCTATATAAATTTATTGCGATTGCCCCCCTTACTTATTAAATTGCCCCTTGTGGGGTGTGGAGCCACGTTGGGAAACACGTTTAAACCAATATAATTTGTGTGATATGATATTTGGTAAACATCCGTATTGGTAGTTTTTATTCTCAATCTTCCATTATAATCGATGATTTACAAGGTCGATAGATTTATTTTTAAATGACATATTATTGTGTATTTGTTGGCACATTCATCACGTACGTGTAATCAATATCTACGTAATTAATAATAGCTCATTGCTTGAAGATATTTAATAACTGTAACTCTGGAATTCGTGACTCGAATACGTATTGCTCTACAGCTTTAAACCAAGATCATAATCTTAATATTTATTTACAGAAAATTCCTTTTAAAAAGTCGTTGTTTCTTTAGTTGTTCGAGCGTAATGCTATTTTTCAACTCGCAATTTTAATTGCGTTGCAATTCATATTTAGATGTTTTTGACAAGGCTCTTATATCTCGCTAAGATAAATCGCCAATGTAAACAAATATAAATATACTAACGGAGCCGACAGCAGCGCCATCTGCCGGGCTGATTTGTGTATCTAAACCATCCAGGGTGCCACCCTTTTTTTTCGAATTTTAAACTTTAAATCGCTCCCGCTGTAGTATTGTAAAAATGTCACTTAAACCAAATAGCCTTCACCCCTCGAATGAAGTTTAAAAACTTTAAAATCACGCTTAAATAGCAAATCGAACTAACAATTATTGATTTAATTATATATTTTTTGTGCTGTTGATACTAATCAGGATATTAAAGCGAAGGTATAAAATTATTGCAATGTCATTGGTCCATGATACGTGTCCAAATAGTTAAGGTTAGTTGGACGTAATGTAGTCGATCAAAAGGACTATTGAAGATTCCGTTACATACATACATGCCAAGCTAATAAAAGCGTGTTAACAAGGCAAACATACGGAAAATATATTTTTAGTATTCATTTCTCTAAAATCAACCTAGATATTTCGGTCGTAACAATGTTTTGTTACACGAAAACGTTACTCGTTTGTACTTTCTCCGGCTAAACGCGTATACAGTTCGCAATAAAGCTGTCTGCGACTCGGTTTACGCTCGTGAGTCATACGATGCATCATCTCGGCTACGATTAGTAAATTTTAGCGCCAACCTTAGTACTTGATTCGGTTTTATTGGTCGTTTAATGTACTGTAATGTAGTGTACTTTATCTGTTAAATGCGTTTGTAATGGTGGGCGTTGAAGGGTATATTTTTGGTGATCAATATTTCACATTCCTTCTCCTCGGTGCTTTTTTATTTGTTTATTGCTTATATGGGTGGACGAGCTCACAGCCCACCTGGTGTTTAGTGGTTACTGGAGCCCATAGACATCTACAACGTAAATGCGCCACCCACCTCGAGATTTAAGTTCTAAGGTCTCAAGTATAGTTACAACGACTGCCCCACCTTTCAAACTGAAACACATTACTGCTTCACAGCAGAAATAGGCAGGGTGGTGGTACGCATGGGATTCGAACACCGGTGCATCGCTCAAAACGAATGCACCGGGCGTGTTCTTATCCTTTAGGCCACGACGCCCTCAAATTATCTGTTAAATGCGTTTGTAATGGTGGGTGTTGAAGGGTATATTTTTGGTGAAAAATATTTCACATTCCTCCTCCTCAGTACTGGGGGTTTGTCGCCTTTACGTGACCTTTACAGAGCATTTTTGTTCGGACTATGTTTCTCCATTCTTTCCGGTCTCCTGCGCAATGGATAGCGACATCGATGCTGAAGTCCATTGTCGTCTTAATTTGATCGGACCAGCGCATCAGACTACGCCCCCTTGGCTTCTTTCATTTCACTTCACATTGCGTACACATTATTGACTGACTATAAATAATTTATATAGAAAAACTAACCTAGCCTCGAAAGGGATACCATTTGAATGTGAGCACAAGACTGACTGCTTGAGCCTGAAGCGCCACGTTTTTTTCCTTAATATGACAGCGTTCTTATTGTCATTGATGACAATTTATTTTTCTAATAATCCTTGGTTTATAATGTAATTTAAGGTCAAGGATTATTTATGGCCTTATGTGTTTAATATACAAAACGAAAGTGAGGAGGGGGCGTCCTAACAAGAGTTGGATGGACTTTGTGAGTGAGTCATATGCGGGAGAAGGTTGTGAGTGGAGTATGAATAGTGACGAATGATGACATAGGCTTGAATCGATACAAAGGCTAGGCAGCGCGGATCCCACACAGTGAGATAAGACAAGCAGAAGAAGATACAAAATGGAAGTGAAAGTATCCAAAAAGCACACAACACAACACATTACACAACATTCTCTCATTCTGTTGGGACTCAAATGACCTCTTCTAACACCAAACCTAATATAGGACAATGAATATTCCAGAACACAGGTTACAAAGTAAAAAGCAACAAGTCCAAAAATGGCAGAGGTATACGGAGCCAGGAGACGAAATGGAAGCGTCAGCTTCTTCGCCTATGAAAAGATCATCTAGAAACTTGTCGGATGATCTTGAAAATGGCGATGATGACGACAGCCCCCTGCCGGAAGCAGTACTTACTACTAATTTAGGTCTAGATATAGTGGTCGTTGTTACAAAGGTGAGTTCATTTCTGTTATATAGAAGATAGATTAAGTGAGGCGATATCGGTATTTTCTTAAATCCCCTCCACCAAATCCGTTCGTAGTAGCGTATTTTTGATCATCATGAGCTATGGTATGAAAGGTAGGATTGTACTAACACATGTTGCCAGTTCGCAACATTCTTTGTCATTATTTATCTACTAGGCATAAATAATTTTATACCGAAAATTTGTCTAAAAAAGTAAGAAACCATACTGCTAATTTTTGGAAACATTATTCTAAAGGCCCCTTACTGAAATAGCCTTGAAAACACTCATGCTACTGAAATAGTAATAGAAAAAATTATCGGATATTAAACTAATAAATATACCAAAGCTGCAAAAAAAGACAGATACGTCATAATCGAACCTGGTTCCCGTCCTCACCAGACTGACTACATGAGCACTCTGGAGAAGGAGCACGATTACCGCGACGAGCACTTCGACTTCATGCAGCAGTGGATCCGCCGGTTCTGTCTGCAGTACGGAGCCGCCTTGTTCTACACCAGCGCCAAGGAGGACAAGAACTGCGATCTGCTGTATAAGTATCTGACGCACAGGATATACGGTCTACCGTTCAGGACGCCGGCGCTGATTGTAGAGAAAGACGCTGTTTTGATGTGAGTAAAGTCATTTATTCCACTATCGTGTCTGTCAATCTTTAAAGATCTCCTAACTCTTACTAGGTTCCATTCCTGATTGAGGCCATCAGCGCAATAGTGGCCTAACCCACATTTTTTTTATATTTAAGCTTATATGACGTAGGTATATTGGAATTTATTCCCGTCGCTTGCGACGAAGGGCTAGACGAGTAAATTAACCCTCAGACACAGCCCACTGAGTTTCTCGCCGGATCTTCTCAGTGGGTCGCGTTTCCGATTCGGCGGTAGATTCTGCGAAGCACGGCTCTTGCTAGGGTTCGTGTTAGCAACTTCGTCAGGTTTGAGCCCCGTGAGCTTCACCTACTAGTTAAGGTTACGCTGAAATAGCCTCTCAAGGCTATCAGCTTAGGTAGGAAAAAAAAAGGAATTTATTTAAAATATAATAAAATTTGATGCAAAACCCGCCTGTACATAGTTTCACACATAAATAACAGATAGTTTTGTAAATATTATTTTTGCGCGTATTGTTTTTTTGCCTACTCAAATTCAAATTCATGAAAATTCAAACCTAAATGCCTCCATACTAACTATAGTAAGCTTAGGCCACTTTTGCGCTGACGGCCTCAATTGTTAAAGCACGAAGTGTCATTTCTCATTGTTCTGTTTCCCAATTTCTTATAATCCAAATTTCGTCACTGGAGTAATTGCATTTTATGAAATATTTTATTATAACCGTCTAGTCGTCGGTCTGTTGTCAAAGCATTTGTAAGGTAAAAGAAAAAATCAACTGAACGTGATGATTTGCTTTGTTAGTTCATATTGATCCGTTTTGGATACACACTATACATAGAACAAGAAATCATCATAATGGGAGCAAATTATTTATTTATTCCTAAAACTAGACATGAATCCCCAAAAAGGTTCTCAGTGGAATAAATTGCATCAGCATAAAGCTTCTGTTGGGTCTATATGACCGCACAAGTTGATGGGGACAGACGCATGATAAAGGAAGTTCTGTGAGGATTAAGCATTATAAAATTTCATCATTTTGTCATTAATAAAAATATATTTTCATTTTAATAACATAAAACTGACATTAGAATTGTAAATTTATTTGTTTACTTTCAGACCAGCCGGCTGGGACAGTATGAAGAAGATTAGCATACTATATGAGAACATGCAGTCATGTAAACCTGACGATTACTATAGGGATATTATTGTACAGCCCGCTACACGTAAAGTGAGTTACAACATCTACATTAACATATTCGCCTTCTTAATTTGTTCGAAACCACATAATGGCTGATGCTATTGCGAGATTACTCATTTGTGGCAACAAATGTGCTTCTAAAAAAAAATTTTTTTTTAATGCTTAGATGGCTGGACGAGCTCACAGCCCACCTGGTGTTAAGGGGTTACTGGAGCCCATAGACATCTACAAGGTAAATGCGCCAACCACCTTGAGATGTAAGTTCTAAGGTCTCAGTATACATAGGCGGCACTGAAAATTTCGGGAATTAACGAAGTGACACAACATTACTGTTTAAAAATGTATTTATTGCTTTTCGAAGTATTCTCCGCGAAATTTAACACATTTTTCCATACGATGGAACCAATCATTGAAGCAACCATTCCATTCGGAAGTTGGGGTTTCCAAAATGGCCGTTTTGTAGGCGTCCACAGCTTCTTCAGGTGATGAAAATCTCTGTCCACGCAATTTATTCTTTATTTTAGGGAAAGTATAGAAATCATTAGGGCTTAGGTCAGGGCTGTACGGCGGATGGTCTAATAATTCTGTGTTTTCTTGCTCTAAAAACTCTTTTGTTCTGTGCGCGGTGTGAGAACTCGCATTGTCGTGATGGAGGATGATGCGGCGGTTGCAGTTCTCTTTACGCAGTTCAGAAACGACCTGTGGCAAACAAATGCTAGCATACCATTCTGCATTAACCGTTCTTTGTCCCTCAAGAGGAATAGTCGTAACATGGCGGGTTTTGGAGACAAACGTGGCCACCATTTTTTTTGCAACACTCCGTGAACGAACATTTTTGTTGGCTTTTTGCAATATGTCATGTTTTTCCTCACTTTCTACATTTCATCTCCGGATTCCATCTCTGCTCGTATGAGTTTTGTTGCACTGTTGTTCCACTTGCAAATTAAGTGATTCATAATGCCTTTTTTGCTTTAATACTATTCTCATGAAATTTAGAATGAGAATCTGGAAGTCACTGGCCACTTTTTTACTGGTGGTAGGACTTCTTGTGAGTCCGCGCGGGTGGGTACCACCACACTGCCTATTTCTGCTGATCTCGCTTTTGGGTGAAGTATATATGTTGACATGAGTGTGTTTCGGTTCCTTCAGAGCGGGGGCAGTCGCGAGGCGGAGGTTCAGGCGGAGGACGAGCAGACGTTCCTGCAGCGGCAGGTGGCGGCGCTGCACGCGCTGGGCGCCGCCCCCCCGCGCGCTGACTCCCCGCTGCGCGCCTCGCCCCGCCCGCACCAGGTGCGCACCCTACACCCCCTACTATACACTACGTTATCGAATGAATGAACCAGAAGCGTCACGCGCGAAAAATTAAAAAGGAGTTCGATGTGTTTTTTTGGACTTCTAATTACCGAGAATAATACACCCCCCCCCCCCCCCCGTCAAAAAGCGTCTATAGTTCATTGAAATTATAAATTTGAACATTACTATGGTTCTATCGTCAAAGTCTATAATCACACCGATTTCGCCAAGATTATATTTAATTTATTCTCAATTTGACCACAGATTAGCAATAAAAAAGTTTCATAATAAACAATGAATAGTAGGCATGCGTGACTGTGTCAAATACATGGTAGTGTGTGTCATGTTTATTTTATTGATTTAATGTATTTTTAGGCATAATTTAAAAAAAATGCATTCTGCATTCCTCTATATTCTCTATAAGTGTGGAAAATTTCATTTCATACTCTTTTATCCGCGCAATTTTCGTAAAAAGGGGTACAAAGATATTGCTTCACGTATTACCGATATAAAATGTTCGCTAGCCTGTTTTCTGCGGTTGATCCGGTTGACGTGTTCGTATTTGAATGTAGAGTTTAAGAGAATAAGTTTGTGATCCAAGTGAAGACATGTTTTCTCACCTTTTTTTATGAACATTGTTCGGACGATAACGGATATTAAAAACAAAAAGTTACTCAATCGACACAAACTTTTGAATTTGGATGGTATCATACATACACAATACAAGTATACAAGTGTTAGTTCATTCTAATGTGATCAATTATCCGAACAGTCAGAGATCGCGAGGATCGGCGTGAGTCCGGGCACGCCGGGCAACGAGGGCGTGCTGGCGAACTTCTTCAACTCGCTGCTGTACAAGAAGACGGGCGGCGGGGGCGGCGGCGCGCGGGTGGACGGCGCGGGGGGGGCGGCCGCCGCGCGCTCCGACGCCGCCGCCGAGCTCGACCGCCTCACGCGCACCAAGCGGAGCCCGCTCGACCTCAACTCGTCCGACTGCTAGGCGAGCGCCGCACGCTGCTAGGTGAGACTAGACTCCAGGCTGGCGATGACGAGCTGGACCTTAAATATTCACATCCTTACATCTTTGCCTATTTCTGCCGTGAAGCAGTAATGCGCTTCGGCTTGAAGGGTCGGGTAGCCATTGTAATCATAGTGAGACCTTCGAACTTATATCTCAAGGTGGGTGGTGCATTTATGTTGTAGATGCCTATGGGCTCCAGTAACCACTTAACACCAGATGGGCTGTGAGCTCGTTCACCTATCTAAGCAATAAAAAAAAATCTTATTGAAGTGAAACTTCTAATGCGACTTCCAACAAGGTTGCTTTTTTTTTTTTTTTCTTACCCAAGCTGAGAGCCTTGAGAGGCTATTTCAGCGTAACCCTAACTTTTGTAGGTGAGCTCACGGGGCTCAAACCTGACGATGTTGCTAACACGAACCCTAGCAAGAGCCGTGCTTCGCAGAATCTACCACCGGATCGGAAACGCGACCCACTGAGAAGATCCGGCGAGAAACTCAGTGGGCTGTGTCTGAGAGTTAATTTACTCGTCGAGCCCTTCGTCGCAAGCGACNATCGGAAACGCGACCCACTGAGAAGATCCGGCGAGAAACTCAGTGGGCTGTGTCTGAGAGTTAATTTACTCGTCGAGCCCTTCGTCGCAAGCGACGGGTTCGACGAGAACGGTGACCGGTGCTTGAAGTACCTAGAAGCACCGTTAGTGGATCGGGAGGATCCGAGATGACGTGTTTTGGGCGACGTCGACCGCTTTCCATTCTGTCCGCAGGATCGGGAATGTGTAAGGTTGCGATAAACGTTTAACGCTACCATACTAGAAAGAGACAGAGCGAGAGTGAATGCGCGGCACTCGAACGCATGCGCGTAGTATATCTGGACAGCGCGAGTGTTAGCAACGAGTAGCGCCTAATATTTTAATGAAGTATTTAAAATATAAATCTACATTTATTTTTCTATTTATAAATTAAATATACCCATATAATATAAATGTTGAAGATGTCGAATCTCTTATACACGGCATTCCCTTATTACAAGAGCAATCTGATTTAAGAATGAAAAATGAAGAAAATCCCAACAGCTTTAATAACCGGCAAACTTCTTGAGCATTTGTCGACGTAGTGGGGGTAAGTTTGCGCATGGTACACTCACGTGCAAAAACATTACTTACTCTGCGTCATAATGCTATTAAATTATTAAAATCAATATATGTATTTATTTATATATTTATTAGAACATCAACAAAACATATAGGTTAATAATTGTAATAATTTAATCTTGGGGTAAAATAGATATTCCTTCTATTAAGTCAAAACTAGAGCTGTTGCCAGGTCTTGGTTCAGTTAAAGCGAAGCTGGTATTTGTAATTTTTTTTTCGTTATCATAATCTTGACCATCATCATCATCACTGTTTTCATCACCCGAGTCGCTATCATCGTGATGAGTCGACATAGGGCTCATCGGCGTAGTTTACAACTCGGTCGATTCGGTCTTCTTTTTTGTCTATAATTAATTATTTTTTGAAGATATTCGATTCGTAGTAATCGAATGTTACTTTTTTCATTTACCAGCTTCCGATTATTTTCTGTTCTTTTTTTCCATCTGAAGCCTAGCTCTTTCATAATTCGTCGTAAGCTTCATTCCGAGCCATTAAAATTTATATCTTCTTTAAATTTTTCGAAGCCTTTCTACGGTACGGAGTTTCGCTGCTTGTTATGTAGTTATTATGATTACATCTTTTTATTACAGATTGAACGAAACTATCCATTCCGGTAACTTTCTTCTTCCCTGATCTTTTCTTACCCGGAGTCCGAAACACGGCGAGCAAGCCAGAGCCTTTAGCTTCGTTAATAATGCACCTAACAGTACTCACTGATGTTTTTGTTGCTTCCGAAGTCTGTTTTAATTTTTCCATATCATTCTTCCCCTGTTTTATAATGAAGCAATATACGTCGTACACAAATTTTCTACCCTTTCTTTTAAGTACTACACCAGTTTGTCACGGCATAGTGTATGTTTTATAAAAAATCAACAAACACTCAACAAATAGCAATGGCAACAAAGTCCACAAGCAATTATAACAAATAACTTAACGATTAATAACGATAGACTTTCCACTGTACGCAAGCGTACTTTTGGGAGCAAGCGGAACGAGGGCGCGGTGCGGGACGCAAGGTTCGACTGATCTACCAATAACGCGCTCGATACGATGTCCCCTGCCGTCGCGCCTCACCCTCACCACCAAAGTGACCTAAAATTCGGTTCTGCGCAGTCAAGGTCATTTGCTCAAGAAGTTTGCCGATTACTATACTACACATTGAAAAATAAGTTTCACTTCATTCACGTGCACCAAGTTGCACGCCCACCGTTTCTTTTTTTTCTCCTTTATTTTTATCCAGTTTTTCAGGTCATTATATTTTTCATTTTACCTACCATAAATACCTATTTAACATATTTTTCCAACAAAATTTTCCAGGTACATAAGTGAACTTTTGGACGCCCACAGAAGCGTCCCCACCGCCGGGAGCGAAGCTTGCGCACGCGCCGCGTCCCCGCCCCGCCGCGCCCCCCCGCCGGCGCCCCCGGGCGGCCGTCGAGCTCACTCGGTTTTGGTTCAGACAGAGATTAACGTTCTATCAAATTTGAAAAAATGAGTATTCGTGACGTCACGGTTGTGTAAACAAAAATGAAATTTAATTTGTAAAACTCCTTTTCAGTGGAGCTTGTTTTATTGTGTACTTTTGAAGGCAGCTCAGATACGACCGTGACCGAGTGATCTCAACGCAGCCACGGGACTTTCGATCGAATATAAACACTAATACGGTGCAAACCGATTTAGCAACCAGCAAGTGAAATTGTATTGTTTATTTATGAGATACTAAACATATGGGAAGGCAAAGGAGTGCTTTAAAAAAAACCGTTTAGGTATGACTTCCATAAAAGAAGTGATAACCCGTTATTACTGTTTAAAATATTTCACATCGGCACTTTATGCAGCATCACAAATCTCCCGCTGCCTACTGAACCCTGGCGCTCCCGACCCGATCGAAACCTTCATAATAACCGACGGTTTTTATTTTTGAAATATTTGTTTATGATATTACAAAATAAGTATTTATTTATTTACATAGAACAAGTTTGGAAACGTGCACTGTATTTTTTTTGTTTAGATAATTATTACGTTAATTATTAATATTTTCATCTGAGATTAAGAAGTTCGTGTGTGTGATCTTCTGTGAAGACTGTTCAATTATTGGACTAGTAAAAACTATATCGACGCTTGAAAGGCAAAAGTGACTAAGCGACAATAACGGCTTTGTACATAAATGATAGGCAATCACCATATTCGATGCGCAAAAAAAATATATTTCTAGGACTATTAAAATCATTTCAATCCTACAGCTACTAGCTAGATTCTACTACAGCTGGATTCGTTAAAATAAATTTTGTTTTCAGGTATTTCAACTTTAAATTAGTCTACTGTAAAGTTCACGCATTGTCGCTTAGTCACGTTTGCCTTTCAAGCGTCGATATTATTGTGGACAGCGGAGTCGCTCGGGCGCAACCATCGCCGCGAAAGTGGTCTTTGTTAACGTGACGTTCTAAATTCACGAAAATAAAGTATATAAGATCATCTCTACTTGAAACGACGAACTTGTCAAGTTTAGTAGATACTAGATAGTATTCTTTTAGTAGGCAAATAGAAAGACATGAGTGAACGAAGGGGATATGATACAATCTGTTAATTTTGATAAAACTGGCAACACACTTTTGTTACTTATTTTTGAGATATTATTCGTTTGTGGCTGTTATTTTTATTTTTTTAAACGTGAAATTATAGCACTTCGATTTATTTACCAATATGGAGAAAGAAAAAGAAAAAAAATAATAAGAATATTGTTTTATTGAAAAAAATACGTTAAGTGCCCATGTCACTTTCATTCAACGTGATACTTTTTTCTTCGTCACGTGCAATTTCTAAAAATAGCCTTTAAACTCGGAGTTTTAAGGTCTAATATGGTTTATGGACACGTAACACCTTCATTCAATAAAAAAAATCAAAAATGTTAAAAATGGTACTTAACCCCTTCACACACTCGTTTCTTCAATTCGTAATTACATTGTGCAGCGAGCAATGTACGTATTCCCAAAAGTGAAGGTAGCTGGTAGAACTGCTGATACGACACCACTAAAATTATGCTCGAAACCTCTAAGTGGTTTATAGACATTGTTTGGAATGTAACAGTATCTATAATTCAGCTGATGCCCGGAATAATTTGCATTACATTGCCGTTTAACTAAATATTAATTTGTTTATGCCGGATTTTGATGGAAGAAGGTAGTTTTTAATTTTTGATACGGCTTTACTCTTTACGCTCTATGTACGTTTAAGTAACCAATCGATTGCACAGTTATATAACACAAGAGCAGGGTGCTGAGATGTTTGGGTAACAGAGAAAATCATTTAAAAAAAAAATTATTACAGAGAAAACCAGTTTCCTTTGGTCTTTCAATATAAATGTCACGTTAACATAGACGATTTTATATATTACTTATTGCGTTTTTATTAATATGTATATTTGCTCATGTGTGTTAATTTATTGCTTTTCTCTCGATACGTCAGATTGTAATGGTGACCTTTACTGTGTATGTAATCGAAATTATCGTAAATTTTAAATGTGTTATAATAAATGTATTTATTGGAGATTATTTAAAAAAAAACACCAATCCATACTGTATACTGTGCGAGTGTTGTGAGAATGAAAAAAATGATGTTCAAACCTGGTGCAATACTGAACATTCCAAACTTGGTTTGGTGCTTATTACTCTAGTAAAAAAAACACTGAATTACATTTGAAGTTTCATTTAATATTCTTGCCCTTTTAGCTCTCTCGAAACTTAAAGGTCACTATTATTTTCTTTGCTCAGTTTATTAACCCATTAAAATATCGTATTGTCTAATAGAAATAATGTAATGTAAGGAAGAGTATTAAAGGTTAAGTGAAAATACCGGGATCATAACGTGTTAGGCGTAAAATTAAACGCTAAGGCAGGTTTCTGAACGAATTGCTGATTTTCACATATAATGCAACAATCGATTAAACAATCTCCTTTTAATGTTTGCTAAACAACTTAATGATAATCCACAGTCGATACAGCAACACACAGTAGGTAATGCGTAATCGTTTCCAGTCAAAACATGAATTATCAGAATGTGGAGAGTTTAAGTCTTCGTTTTCCAATTAGCCATGGTTAATAAGGTGACCGATTTGTAAGCTAAAAGGAAATGACGTAAATGATCAATCACTTCACGAACGAAGTGTCTGCGACCCACGCGAAAGCGGCTAGAGTAGACCGAGACCGCGGGAGAGTCCTACTGGCATTGGGAAAATCTATCCATCACGTATCAACAGAGAGGCGAGCACGATTGACTTCGAAAAAGTATTCGTATCGCTATCGGGAAAAAAATGTATAGAATTTAAACAGCGCCCCTACCATTCGTAAAAATAATTAATTAACACGAATGAATTTACTCACTTTCGTTTCGCAATCGAATCCTCACATTCTCGAAACTCGATACTTATACTCATAATTGAGAGCACGAAAATTGTTTTGACATACGGTAATGTAAATCTCGAAGGCTCGCTATCGAGTACTACCATCTAATGTAATGATCCGTTATACATTTACATAACGAATTCGATAGATTTTCGTGCTGGACGTACTGGGTCGAGCATCGCAACCACTACTGTCTTATTTTTCGGGAACGTACCGTTATAGGCAGCCGGCTGTATCGTGTGCAACAAAACGAGACTGGAATCATTGCGATTTGAAACGCTTGTTAATCGCGAGCCAAAGCGTCATGAAATTTGATGAGGTTGGATTGTGTTATATCACTTATTGTATCACGGTCTTTATGTAAAATATGTACTTAATAAATTAACAATGCAATTCACGTAAAAAACGATGTCTATAATAAACGGCAAAAGCATAGCTTTTTATAAGTATTTATATCAAAATAACTTGGGATTTACAAATTAATTTATTAATAATTGTTAGCCTAGGTATATCATATTTGATGCGTGATTCTTGCAGACTCGCCTTAGAACTAACTCGGGGTTATTATCAAATCGAAATGAATTTTCAGTGTCAACATACCGAGTATTTTGTTTTGCTCACTTTAAAATATTAGTAGTGATAATACTTCTGAAAAACAGTTTCTAAATTAATAGTTATTTGTTTAATTAAAATTTTAAGTAAGGTTGGTTTTATGAATTGTTTATCGAGACGACATGATGTCGTATTGGTAACACAGCTGAAGTTTAATTGTGAAACTTTCAAAGGACATAAATTCGTGATTTCTTTATCATTATGAAAGTCTGTCGAGAAGGAAAACGCTTATATTAATCATAAAATTGTAAAACAATAAAAAAAAGAAATTTTGATACGAAGCGTTTGTACGACTGACGAGAGGCATGGCGCGACTTAGCTGATAGGCTTTGTCTATTTTTCTATAGAGGATCAAGTTAAGTGGCTAAATATACTGATATAAAATTCTGGGCTTTGAAAATAGCAAAATCCTAAGCTGATATCGGACTACAGGATTATAAAATACCTTTGTTCCAAGGGGCTCATATTTGTCTATCGCTTATGCTTTAAATAATAATAAAATATAACAAAAACGCCCACAGAAAAATAACCTTACCTTGAACGGTAAATAACAGCTTAAAAACAAACTTGAATCGCCAAGCTTTCCCAATTTATTGCGGAGCTATGCTAGTGGAATGGGATGATTCATAAGCTATTTGGATTTTTTATAATTATTTTTGAAAAACCGATGCAAAACTAGTGATAAATTAAATTGCACATTTTAATTGAATAATTAATATTTTAAATTCGTTCTTTATTAATGTCAAAACTGTATGATTAGATTTCTTAAGACTATTAAGATTAGTGAAGTTACAAGATAAGCGTTACAGTGTAATGGACATTAATGCGTGGATAATGTCATTGTCATGGTGACATTGCAGGTTACAACAGCGGTAGTATGAAACTGACGTCAAACTTTTTAAACATACATATTAAATAAATAGTTTCACGGTAAAATATTTTAATTAACCAGTTAACTGTGCTTGACGAGAATACTCGTCATGGAGAAGCTCCACGGCTTTGTGTGTATATCTATTTTTAAACCTATACAAACTATATAAATTTAATAATATTCATCATGCGTAAAGCGTAGTGTGACCATTGGCTATAATTTTTTTATTTTTTTAATGAAAGAAACAAATTTTCAAAATAAAAGATGTTTATAATAGTTTCAAGCCAGTCTAGAATAAACAGAAATATGGCACACGGAGTGACACAGTGAACTAGTTAATACGAATCACAAAATTGTTAAAACAACAAATTGTACCGTAACACTATTAATATTAATGAAATGCTGTTCAACATTGCTCTTTTAGGAATCTGTTCTTTAAAATACAGTTCTGGTTTCACTTTTTTTTTTTTTTTCTACTATTTTGTACTAGTCAAAGTAACGTTTTTTTTTTATTTGTTTTTCGTTTTTTTTTCTGTGATAAGATTTTTAGAACAAAGCGACCAATATTGAATTGTTTGTTAGCCACATAGCGTCCTCTGTTAGGAATTCGAATTTTCACTGTATGATTTGTGTTTTTTTTTGAAATGACAAATTGATTGTCACTGTCAGAAAACGGCATGTCCCGATTTATTTTCTCTAGGCACTTTATTAATGCTTTAATCTCCGAAATATTAAAGAATGTTAAATATTTGAAATTCAACTATACATAGAGCAGGTACATAAATCGAAAACACAAAAAAGACAGTTCTTGCTTCGATTAAAACTAGTTCAATTTCTTTTCTCTATTCAAATAGATTCCGCTCTTCATTCTGTAATATGAGCATTTAAAAGACGATGCCAATGCCAATTTACCCTTTCTTCAGCCGTCATTTTTACACACGCTGTTGAAATAAAACGTGCGAGGAAGATGCAGATATCAAAGCACGTGATGTATAGAGATGACGTAATGAATATCGTTGTTTTTTTTAAACGCTAATACGGTTTTTCTACAGAATTTGTTAAGGCTTAGTGATTTTATTATTATATTAAAATAATTAGATTCTCAAACGAAGGTTTTTTTACGCTTCGCCGTAGATTAAATTCCAATATATAACATAATCAATTTAGTTGAAAATAATATTTAAATAAATCTTTTATAATTTAAGTGAAGTAATAAATAAAGTAATACGTTCAATGAACGATTATAGTTGTAATAACGTTTAATAACGAACGGTATTGTTTGTAATAAAATGATTACATTAAAAAAAACAGTTTGCATCAATAATGTTTTTGGTGACATCCTTGTTATGTTTTCGTTCTAAATAATCTAGGAATGTAATTTACTAAAAGCTGCAGAATCGGTTAGAGTAAAATTTGGATAAAATAGTTCACAATATGACATATGATTTTAGCCTAAAAAGTTCAGATTCAGGCAAAGCTTAGGTTGCACGTCCGCGCTGGGCTACACTTTATATGTCCATTTTAATGCTGCATACCGGAAACTTCTCGACAAGCACAGAAGCATTAAACGCCCGAGTTTAAGATACGCCAAACCGTCCGTAAACTATCAGATTTAAAAAAAAAAACATATCTATAAGATCTTTTGTCGGGCCTTCAGTATGGTAGTTTTCCAATTACAGCACAAGAGCGCATTATGAAAACTACCATTAACATGGTAGTTTTCCAATTACAGAGCATAATGCGACTCAGTGACGCACAATGCCGAATTATGCTGAAGCTTAGTTGAGCATTATGCCGCATAATGCGCTCTTGTGCTGTAATTGGAAAACTACCATTATCGATTAATTGACACTTAATATAATCTGTACTGGTAAAGGCCTAGCAAAATTCAGAATAGACCATTAAATGTTTCGGTTTGAAGGGCGTCACAATTGGTATCAGGTACGTCTGAAGGTGGGTGGCACATTCACACAAAGATGTTCGTGAAAATGCGAGATCAACCATGAAAGTAATTTTAAGTACTGTAGTCCCTATTCTGCAGCTGAATCGCAATCTGATTTCACTTATCTCTGTAATTTATTTTACAGGCAGCATGAAGTGGTTATTGTAACTTGTTTTTTTTTTTTTTTAATCCCGGGAATCGCTTTTTATAATAATATGTGAAAAGGCGATACTGTACAGAAATTAATTTTTAAAATAAACTAGCGCAGAAACTGTTCTGAACGCGGAGGTGTTTTATTGCATGTCGCACGTATTTTTAATACGAATACAAAATTCTTTCAACAGACAAAAGAAACCTACCAATCGGAGCATTTCAAAAGAAAGAAAGTTTTCGGCAAATAATTACTCAGTGGTAACATAGAATAATCATGCTACTATTTTTTTTTGGGGATAGTCGATAAACCAAAAGCTTCAATCAGCGTGAAATCGAAGGAACTAAGATGAAGGGTCCGTTCACACAGACCGGCTCGGAGAGGAGAGCAAATTTTATCACGTTGGAAACAGAGTTTTGAGTAATTGCAGTAAAGTTTATTTTTGCATGTGCATATTTTTGTCATTAAGAATGCTTAAATGCGCTGCGTATGAAACAATAAGAGGAGCCGACCGGCTCCGATTGCGCGGTCCCTTTCTCGCTCGCGTAGCTGCTTTCAGATCTCTTCCACCCGGTCCATGTGAAATAGTTGGCGGCTCCGCTCTGGCAAATTCCAAACGTATACGATCCGGTCTGTGTGAAAAAAAAAGCGGGCTGATGCTCCCCGAGCCGGTCTGTATGTCCGGGCCCTAGACATCCGTACTCTCATTGTGAATTTGTTTTGCGGGTCGTTTGTACAGAGCTAGCGCTCATAAATATTATGAGTATTATCTATGGCTAGCGCACCGCTTCTGGTCATACAATCAATATTCGTTATCAGTTACGAGTGAATAAAATGTTTTTGGTAACTTACACAAGGCTTTATTTCTGATAAATTTTTTTAGCAATATCGATTGTACTACGTGACACCTATAGCGTGATTCGAATCTTGAGGTAATGTTTCCAAATAAAATGTAGCTAATGCAGGATTATTGCCAAGATGAATTAAATTAAATCCCGAATAAGTCATCAAAACACAATTTTCTCAAATATTCATATTCGTTTAGTCATTGATAAGCTCACAATCTATACTAATAATTTCATAAAAGAGGAGAAACGGCATGGATCTAATTTCGTAGTACAAGTGAAATTTCGATCTCGTGTTGAGACATTCGTATCTGATGGCATTCACGTTGTGATGTCTTTTGGATGCAGTAACCACTTAAAGGTATATTCATTTATTTATTAGACTTCATGTAAAATTTATATTGGTGGACTTAATGGTAAAGGCATTCTCTACTAATAAAATCAAATAAACTACCAAATACCAATCAAATAAAATACGATCGATTGTTGGCTGTATTTCTTTGTTGTGTTGGAAATTAGATACCGTAAAATGGGGCGATTAGGGACAAATTCCAACTTTATGAGCAATTTTAAGGTAGTTGTTGATGTATATAATGCTATATCAGGATCAAAATGATTGAGTCTTGGGGGCATCTTTGTTGTCTAATTTAAAATTATGCAACTAGCATTCCAGTTTAAGCAAAAAATGCAAAAATAGGTGTAATCCCTATTAACCCGAAAATTGCGGTTAATTGGGACGAAATGAGAAATTTGCTAGGGTTGGCACTACTTTTATTTTTATATATAGTTTTAATTTATTTATTTATTTAGTTGCACCAACAAAGTGATCATCAATAAAAAAAATTGAAAAACTGACAAAAGTACATGGCAGACATCACCTCAATTATAGGTGCAATCGACAGTGCTGATATTTCTATCTGGGTTAAGAGATTAGGTGTGTCGGTTATTCCATGGATTAATCAGATGAATACCCCCACTCTGAACAAATATTAAATATTTTATTATGTATTACTTAGACATTTTTGTCCACCTTGAGATTTCATTGATCTTGTTACATGTCTCTGCAAAATCGACTTACTTATATTAAATTGCTTATCTATTTCAACTAAAGACTTATTCCCAATTTCGCTTCGAATAAACCAGATTTTTACCAACAAATTTAAAAAATATTGTTATAACTACATAGACAACCCTACAAACCTGTACCTATTTATACTTAGGTCGTTTCCATTTCACGTATTCTCATCCCAATTGACCCCTTTTTCGTTGTTATTTGTACCTAAGACGTCCCCAATATCCCCAAAAACAACAGATTTTTACATGTATTTTTATTTAATCAAATACATTAAAACCAATAACAACTGAGACTTACCTTTAATATATATGCTGGTTCAAACACTAAATAACGTTTATAAATCATAGTCGTCTTCTATTATTATCAAATAAATAAAAGAGAGCAAAGTTTCTAGCACTAAAATAATTACCACCACAGGAAGTTAATTTGAAACGCGATTTTTTATAAGTTAGCAGCTATTATCATGCATATTCAGAGTTGTTTTGTGAACTTTCAACATTCTACTATTAAACTACAAAAAATGGAAGATTTTGCAACGAATATAAAACTTATATTAAGTGTCGAAAGATTTTCCCGGTTTTTTCCCGATTCGCCTTTCAATCCCTAATCGCCCCATTTTACCGGTACTATTGCTGAAATTGTTGACGTTGACAATTCCCTAACAAATTATAACAGTAATCAATGTCATTAGAATCATATGTCAATCGTGACTGTCCACGATCAGAAGTTGCAATTGCTTGCCAGCTTGGTATCTTCAAAGGTTTACCTTGCTAAAATAATTATTTTAAACAATTACACGAAATTCGATCATGTGATAAGTGCCGTAGTATTTTTATATTAATAATTATTGTCGGTCAACTATACAAAGTGCTCTGAGCTAGGTTCTATTAATAGTTTTTTTTTATATAATTTGAATATGCTGTGAAAATTTCATGTAGTGACCAGTCTAATTAGATTTTGAAGTGGCGACTGCTATGGGGCAAAGTCCGAGCTCAATGAGGAACAAGAACGGTCGACACCGATCGTTCAGGAGTTTCGTAAGGCGAAGCAAATTGAACAAGTCTAGCTTGAGCCATACGTTCAGTTTGCCGCCTTCAGAGGAGTATCCGGAGCTAATGAACATCAATGCAGCAACTGAGGAACAGCTGATGACCCTTCCGGGCGTGAACAGGCAACTGGCTCGAGAGATAGTACGCCACAGACAGATGATAGGTCGTTTTAAGAGAGTTGATGACCTTGCATTAGTCTCAGGTAAGTCTACAGCCTTCTCATTAATACTATAAAGTATCTTATTGTTCATTTTGCGCAAATAAGAATCAGCTATTTAAACAAGGTTTGTTAAACTTTGAATGTGGAGATCAAGAAAACACTTGAATAAAAAAAAAACAATAAATAATGTAAAAATTAAATCTAGTAATCGGTATTAAAGAATCCTTGACATCGTTTTTTTTGCAATCAAAGTGTGTAAGCAATAAAAATAATAATGGCTGAAGACTCAGAAGCTCAATATCATTAGTCTTTTTTTACATGTTTTCATAATTTGCTGAATTATCAAGTCATTCAATCTTACAAGCACAACTTGTGTATGAAATGGAGAAAAATCGAACGAGTTTTGTAGATAAATTTTGTTATTCCGATTTATCATTTCAGCTTCTTGTTACTCATCTACATATTTGTTTGGAAAGAAGTGTTCATTTTAACCAGTATTCAAGGTTGCACAGTACACTTACAAGGTTACTAATGTAATAAAAAATAGGTGTTTTTGTCATATTGTTTTAATGTATAGAAAAATAATACTACAATAATAAAAGAAGTAAATCATACAACATTTAAGTATGTGTTGAAATAGGAATGATATACAGAAACTTTAGTCATTTCATTTTCACAATTCAGCAGACAAATGACAATAAATGTATCATTATAATAACATGACAATGTTATGTTTTAAGTGAAAAAAAAGAAAACATTTTTATGAAAATATTACAGTTGCATTGTGTTTTATACTTTCCTTATTTAGACAGTGCCATTAAAAATTTGAAGATAAAACATATACACCCTTTGTAGGTATTGGAGCTGATAAACTAGAATTACTGAGACCAGAAATATGTACGCACACAAGGAAACAGTTGTCACGGGCCAGCTCCTGTGCACACTCATTAGATAGCATACGTTTGCCCTCTGAAAGCAGACTATGTTCTATCAATTCATCCAGTGTGTTCCAACTGCAGTGTGTGCCTGGACTCAACCAAGAAATAGCTGCAAATATTGTAGATTACCGTAATAGAAAAGGGCCTTTCAAATCATTGGATGATTTAATAAAAGTTCGTGGTATGGATATTGTCAGGCTAAGTACAGTAAAACAACACTTGAGCCTGGAGTTACGTAAATCTGAAAGTGTCCAGCACTTAACTAATGGCCATGTAAATGGATGGAACGATGATAACATGCTCCAACAAAATGGAATTTCTCCAAAGACGCCACATCGAAAAAGTTTATCAATGCCAACAAAATTGACATTACCCAATGGCTTTGCCACTGCTCCAGTAAATGATATTCTAGATTTACTCTCAGCTTATTCACATAGGCCAGTTGTAGAGGAAGTTTTCACATATGAAAGAGATGGTGTTCGGTGCTGTCGACTGGCATCTTGGAATCTTCATCAGCTTAGTATAGACAAGATATCGAATCCTGGAGTAAGAGAGGTGATTTGTCGAACCATTTTAGAAAACAAGTAAGTTCACATCTTTATAAATACATGCGTTATAAAATGGAAAGTATTTACTGAAAATAATTTGGTATTTACAACTAATTGGAAGTGCTATTTATGTCCAATATTGTGTGTTATAGTATTGTAAAATGTCATATAGTAGTATTTTTCAATTTAGGTGAATTGAAAAAAAAAAATAAGCAATTATTTCTGTCAGGAACTCAAATTAAAATACTGGAAGTATCATCATTTTTGTCTAAATATAAATATGAAACAAATATTGTCACATGTCATATCATGTCTAGAAACAATACTTTTATCATTACAAATCAAATAATGAATTTCTATTGTTGTCAAGCTGTTGATATCGTAAGCTTTTTATCATTGTTCTCCATGTTAATATGACAAAGCAATCTCTACTCAAGATATTAAATGTTACGAAACAACCAATGTGATCTTATTTTTATTTATTTATTTAAATCAGTACTTAGTATTGAACTTTGACCAAAAACATTTAATAAAATAATTATTACTAATATACAATTAGAACTGATAAGAGCATAATAGTGTTTTAATTAATAATATGACATGCTTCAGTAGGCGAGTAGATAAGATAACTAATTTCTGTTTCATTTAAAAATAAAACAACAGAGTTGTTTCCAAAAAAAATTAATGAGTTTTTATAAATGAAAACTATGAAAAAAAAACAAAAAATTTTTTTTTGTCTTAGTTATACATTTTTTCTTGCACTTGACCTTTAAATATTTATTGTTGTACTACTGTGTAATAAATATGATAATATTATTACAATTTCATACTTTATGGTACATGCTTGCTCTCAACACTGTAGAGAATGAAACATGGGATATATCCCCATTGCATCAAACATATCTATTACTGCCAAAGGGTAACGAGCAGCCCAACATACAAACATTACATTTGAGGTTGAAGCTTCAATTGGGACTATAAGAGCTGTAACGGCTCTCATTCCTAACACTTCAACATATGACTGCTTTAAACCAAAATAAGGTAGACTCACAAAACCAGTACATAGGCACGCACAAGCTATGCTATTCTCTTATAACATAGACAGTCTATGTTCCGGAATTTGATACATCTTAATAATGCAATACAAAATCTTTGTCAACAGATTATCGCTAATAGCCATCCAAGACATGTTGAACGAGGCTGCTCTTAAAGTGATATGTGACGAGCTGAATTCTCCCGTACTAAGAAGGGTCAAAGAGTGGAAGAACAATGGGCACAAGTGGGAGTATCGTGTTTCAGGGACAAAGAACAGGTGAGGAATAGACTTAATGATTGTAATTAAAAAGTTAATTAAAATCTGACTTTTATAGTGACTTGACTACTTAATGATCAAACTTAAAAATGGGACCTTGAGAGTATACCGTTTTAAGCGAATACATTTCTAAATGTATCCACATAATGGTGAAAAAACTTAAAAAAAATACTTAGTTGAACATAGTATCTCCGATTTTTTTTTAAGTCGGTTTAAAATTTCACACACCACATCCCTGTGTTCACGCATTCTAGGGATGCACTAGACACTCTTTTTATTGCTGAGTTTGTCGCAAAATTTAAATCGCGAATAGAAACATTTTCACAATTTAACATCTCGTTTATGCTAAAATTTGATCGAAATCAATTAAAATAAAACACGTGATTACAATGTACCAACGTTATCAAATTTGCGAAAGTCATTCTCTGAAGTCGGCTCACGTATGGCGTTCACGAGGAAAAGTTATCAAGGGCGTTATTATCTCGTCTACGAATACGTTAGAATAAGAAGATTCTACGAATTGTACATTATTTTTAGACGGTAGACGGCCTATTTGTAAATTTGTGTTCGCAAAGTCTTTGAAATCTACGATGTTCAAATCTAAGGGCATAAAGAAAGTTGGATGTGGCATAAACTTGGCCTAAGAGATAAGACGTTCGGTGCATTCGTGTTGAGCGATGCAACGGTGTTAGAATCCCAGGCGGGTACCAATTTTTCTAATAATTACGTAATCAACAAATATTCACGATTGACTTCCATGATGAAGGAATAACATCGTGTAATAAAAAATGAAACCCGCAAAATTATAATTTGCGTAATCACTGGTGGTAGGACCTCTTGGGAGTCCGCACGGGTGGGTACCACCGCCCTGCCTGCTTCTGCCGTGAAGCAGTAATGCGTTTCGGTTTGAAGGGTGGGGCAGCTGTTGTAACTATACTGAGATCTTAGAACTTATATCTCAAAGTGGGTGGCGCATTTACGTTGTAGATGTCTATGGGCTCCAGTAACCACTTAACACCAGGTGGGCTGTCTGCTCGTCCGCCCATCTAAGCAATAAAAAAAACCGATGCATTTGTATTCGTATTGTCTCGTTACAAACAGAATACGCCTTCATTGTTTCAACATCATAGTGTTGAAAAAGAAAAGATAATTGTTGACGAAAATTTGTTTTATCGATCGGCCTATTGTCGTGTCGAATGTTGCCGTCGTTGATTGATTGAGGACCATTTTTTGCATATGAGGGCTTTTCAAGGCAAGATTGGACTTCTTTACAGTACGTATGAGACACGATAAGCCTCATAAAGGACCGTTTTTGAAAATGAGTCATGCCCATAGAGATCTGGACATAGTCGCCTCCCGTTTCGAGTGAAAGAACCCGGTTTTGACTTCCGCATGAGAGGACAGTCGCGTGTGGGTCATTTTAAACCGCATAGCGCGGTCGCATTTAAGACGAAACGAATTATTTTCTGCCGCGTACTTTTCTTCCGTTCCCGATTGAAGATTCTGTCACAGCACTATTCAGAATTCGGTCTTTTTTCTCGAAGCGGGCTCTAATGCTCCGACACTAATGGCGGCTCAGTCGGTAGTGTGATAGTTAGAGCTCCGTGACTGTAGCACCGAGGTTCATGGGTTCGATTCCCGCAGCGTTCAAACATCCGTCTGATGGATAGGTTTGTTTGTGTTTTTTCTGGGTGCTTACTATCTAAATATGTATAGATTTAAACGTATATAAGTATGTGTGTCAATCTCTGGTACCCAGAACACAGGGAATCCTAATTTGGGCTCAAATGACCGTGCATCATTTGTTCCGAGCTATCTATTTATTATTATTATTAGTAATTGAACTATGAGCTCCTCTAGCCAACTATAGTATTAAAGACCAGAATTCTACTTAATCTCTTGTAACGCCACAACGACATACTGATGTTATTATCAGTGTCTGTACACTGAAGCAGCGAGGTCATTACCAAATTATTTGATTGTGAAAATCGTATATTCTTTTTTTAATTTTTATTGCCCTTGTAGGCAGACGAGCATACGGCCCACCTGATGGTGAGTGTTTCCCGTCGCCAATGGACTTCAGCAATGTCAGGGGCAGAGCCAAGCCGCTGCCTATCTATTATTGACCTTATCAACATTTTGGACATATCACACGTTTTATATTACGTGAAATACCCGTTACACACGTTATTCATATATCTATCAATGCGACCACGCCGTGCGTCGGAAGGAAATACGTGCCTAATACATATGCACGTTCATATACGTCTTCCACGATGAAGTAATAACATCGTTTAATAAAATGAAATCATCAAATTTTCTGCGGCACACGTGGCGGTATATGATGAATCCTTTAGCACACCTATTTATGCCGCGAAATTCAAGACAGGTGACAGTTACGTTGTCAAAGTTGTCACGTGACTCAAAAGAAGCGTTCCGATTGTTTATTCGATTTTATTGTCTAGAAAATACCACAAAACTCTCGAAACATTTCCTTTGTAAAAGACACTCAGTAAATATTTCGTAATTCCACATACGAAGCATTAATTACGTCCTTAACGAATTAAGTACGATTAATTTTCCATTGTTATCGAATGATAATTGTGTAGCGGTGACGCGGTGTTTCTTTACTGCAGACGTTTCTTTAAATATTTAAAGCATTGCAGAATGTCAACATTGTTGTTTGATTTTCGTGAATTGAATAATGGAAAGTTTTCGTTTTTATGAAAGCATTTGTTTGAACTTTACTTCAGTAAGTATGATAATATTTATGACTGATAATTAATAACGTGGAAATAAACCGTTCTAACTGTGTACACCTGGCTGTATATGGCCATATAGCATTACGGATCTTCCCGATCCATTAACAGTGCTTTTAGGTACCACAAGCACCGGTCACCGTCTTCGTCGAACCCGTCGCTTGCGACGAAGGGCTCGGCGAGCGAATTAACCCATAGACACAGCCCACTGCGTTTCTCGCCGGATCTTCTCAGCGGGTCGCGTTTCGTTCCGGTGGTAGATTCTGCGAAGCACTGCTCTTGGTAAGGCCAGTGTTAGCAACACTTCCGGTTTGAGCCCCGTGAGCTCACCTACATGTTAAGGTGAAGCTGAAATAGCTTCTCAAGGCTATCAGCATGGAAGCAGGTAGGAAAAAAAAAGGCCATATACATTTTTTTCAAACCTCACTTGACGAAGGATATCATAGCGTGCGTGGAGATCTAGAAGGCGATTTCATTTTAAAATCAGTTTGTATAGGCAGTGACCAAGGGAAGATCTTCCACAAAAGGGTGTGCTCTGTAGGCTAATGGTCCCAGAGTCAATTGAAACTTTTATTTAATACAAGGTTATCGTGATAAAGTCATTATCGTGATGCAGGCGTTAGTCGGCTTTCTGCGATTCTATCATACATAATATAAATTATCTCTAATATTCTCAGTGTTAACCATACAGAACAACCGGTATTCGTTTTTTTTTTATTTATTGCTTAGATGGGTGGACGAGTTCACAGCCCACCTGGTGTCAAGTGGTTACTGGAGCCAGATCATAGGCATATACGACGTAAATGCGCCAACCACCTTGAGATATAAGTTCTAAGGTCTCAAGTATAGTTCGAACGGCTGCCCCACCCTTCAAATCGAAACGCATTACTGCTTCACGGCAGAAATAGGCGGTGGTACCTACCCGCGCGGACTCACAAGAGGTCCTACCACCAGTGATTACGCAAATTATAATTTTTGCGGGTTTCATTTTTATTACACGATGTTATTCCTTCACCGTGGAAGTCAATCGTGAACATTTGTTGAGTACGTATTTGTGTAGTCGTTTGTGTAGTATAGTGTTCATCAATCTCAGTAAAAACGAAGTTCTGTTTTTTGAAATAGATTTAATTGCTTAATTGTAGATAGCATTAAAATGTACGAGTTATACGACAATAGATAATTAATTGTTTGAACAGCTGGTCGGAATTCTCACAGCCGACAATAAAGGGACAAAGTACTCATACATAGATCAAAGGCCGAATCACGATTTACGAACACTTATGTAGGGACGGCGTGTGAAATGATAACATAGTTAATGAGACGTTTAATCTCTACTTAAATATTCTAAAGCTGAAGACTTTGTTTGTTTGAACGCGCTAATCTCAGGAACTACTGGTCCGATTTGAAAAATTATTTCATTGTTAGATAGCCCATTTATCGAGGAAGGCTATAGGCTATATAACACCACGCAAAGACCAATACAAGCGGAGCACCAATAAATAATGTTTCAAATTCGGGGTTTTTTTTCCTTTTGAAAGCTTCCGCTGCGTGCGTTGCAGAAACGGTTAAAGTTTCGCTAAAATAATGTATGACAGAATTGTTTCCCTTTAAAAGGTCTTAAAAAAAGTCCGCGACAGCATATGTCTATATGTTAACTGTCTAAATGTCACTATAACGTTTTTTATGCTAACCAAATTTGTTCTAAACTAAAGCATTATTTGTGAACTATTCCACGCGGCCGAAGTCGCGGGCAAAAGCTAGTCTGTCTATAAAAACAGAATAAGTATAATATACCATGAGATGATTTCGATACGGAAAGAATGTACCTACCCTAATATAAGCGGAAAGTATGCGTTTTAAGCAGAAGCAGTAATGCGTTTCGGTTTGAAGGTTGGGGCAGCCGTTGTAACTATACTGTGACCTTAGAACATAGAACTTAGAACTTATATCTCAAGGTGGGTGGCGGCATTTACGCTGTAGATGTCTATGGGTTCCGGTAAACACTTCACACCAGGTGGACCGTGAGCTCGTCCACCCATATAAGCAATAAAATAAAAAAAGGCTTTAGGTTACGTGAAAATTGTACCACGTAGTATGGATTCGATTCCAGGTCGCGATTAGTATAGTAGTTTGTATTCTGCATCTGTATGCACTTGTTGCTTGTCTCGTTAGTGTGCAATGGAACATAACCCGCAATCTCTAACCATTTCGGTAATTTACGTCGTGTTCTCAATGAATCTACGAAATAAACTAAAACGCTAGCAGAGCCATGAAATTTTAAATCACTGATATAATCGTAATTCTGGTTAGCGTCTGGAGAAATCCAGTGGTTTTTTTTTCTTTTCACATGACGTTTTCTGAGAGGCGAAAATCGTAAATGATTTTGCATCACTAAAATAGCTCGACCCGGTGTCATATATGAGAAACGATGCCAATTTTCTGCAGAATTGTAAGCAGCTTGACGTACGAACGTCGATCGATGGATAAGCTTCGAATGCCGTAACGTGTGCACGGCTTTAGTTGGAATCCATTTATGAAGGACCCGAAATATTTCAGCCAACAACTCGGTTTTGTCTACGACTCGTCGCTGAAGGGGGTAACGGTTGAAGATATAGAGCTGGATCAGGTCTGTTTGCTGACCGAGGCCAGCGACATCAGAAGGCTTCTCTCCGAGCTGACCGCGTTGAGGAGCGACAGATATACTGCTGAGCCGCAGGGTGAGTGTTTTTTTTTATTTTTATTACCTTTGTAGGCAGACGAGTCAGCAATGCCAGGGGCAGAGCTAAGCCGCTGCCTACCATTAAGTACTTTCCGCAAGCCTCGTTTGAAGAAGGACATGTCATAACGCCCGGGAAACACCGTGGAGGGGAGTTCATTCTAAATGTGTCGAGATATGTTAATCTGTTTTCGAAATTCATGCTTTCTGGATCTTTATACAGTTGATTTGTATGATGGACAGCTGAGATCACCGGAACTCGTTGATACCATAACGTGAAAACTGATCGAAGGCACAGTTGCATAGTATAATATCAACATATGACATTTTACGGTAGGCAGCGGCTTGGCTCTGCCCCTAGCATTGCTGAAGTCCATGGGCGACGGTAACCACTCACCATCAGGTGGGCGGTATGCTCGACTGCCTACAAGGGCAATAAAAACAGGTCAAAGATACCGAATTCCCAGCAGTAATTCCAGAATACCGAAATCGTGTACTAATCTTGTGATCCAGTGAGTTGCTATAGCGTCTAATGTGTTGTGTTTCATCTCTAGTTGTGTAGAATATCGCGACAGTAAGTTTTCTCGTTAACTGTGTAATATGCAAGGTATATCTTATAGTTAATAATAGGACCTGTCCGTAATGACCAATTTCGCCGCGATGCATTCGTGTTACTCTTCAGACCGGTAGGGATGTCAGTATCATAACACTACTATATTGAAACCTTTACCTTATCTCTCATGACAAGCGGCAGCATTGGACAGTAGATAAATATTGTTTATGAAAAAAATAATCTTATTGATAAGAAAACAAGATATGCTGGTTTAATGCAAAAAACATGATGATGAACAATACGTACGGGCTCTTCTAATTAATTAAACTTGTTAACTGTGACATGACCATATATACAGTACTTAAAAACTTCAACAAAGACCTCATGGTTAATATGTGGGATCCTGACAACATCGAACTTAGTACTTTAACATCCGACTATTTGATTATTTGATCATTGCCAGACAGGGATTTCCCGATAACCCACCCCCAACACCCCCTTCTCCACAATTTGCTCGACCTTTGCCTTATTAAATCTGTGTACGTCCGCCGGTCATTGCTCGGTGCACCCCAACGGCACCATATTACCATATAGCCAAATTAACTTGGCTCCAAAATCTTTGCGATATAATGTATAGGCCACATCGACCGGATCAACTCGCCTCGCGTTCACGCACGGAAGGATAAACGGAAACCGCATTAGACAAACGTAACCGTGCGATTACGTGCCCGTTAATATTTCTTTAGCACGCCAGACGTGCACGAAATGTCGAACGATCGTTTCAAGTTCTCGATTCGGTCATGTGGGACGTTGTTTGTGTACCTGAAGGGTTTGAATTAATTATGCACGTAGGAAATGGTGCGTGGCTATGCGCTTGCGCGATACCAACGATTATTTGTTTTTCATTAGCTGACATGATACCAGGCATCTGTTTATAGACAACCCGAATCTAGTACCCACCTGTGGGCATTAGTTCGAAGCACGATTATTTCAGCCTCCAGATAGGAATTCGTTTCGCGCTGAAATAAAGTAATATTATTTATACCCGGACTGTCCCGGACTCGCATTATCATCTTTCACCTCAAAATGGAAATATGAAAGAGAAAGATTAGTAAAGGAGCATACCTACATATATATATAAACCCCGATATCTAATCTCGCTGACAAATCTACTCCAGGTGGGCCGTATCTACTATTTCTTAACATAATCTCTGGTAGGCTAAGGAACTATTCCAGCTACTCATAGTCTCATAGAGCTCACGGGCTCAACCTGAGAGAATTGCTAACACTGGCCCTAGCAAGAGCAATGCTTTCGCTGAATCTACCACCAGATCGAAATCACGACACACTGAGAAGATCCAGCGAGAAACTCAGTGGGTTGTGTCTATGGACTAGGTAGCATGTCGAACTCTCCGTTCGACGAGAACGCTTGGTGCTTGCAGAGCCTAAAAGCAACGAGCGTGGATTCAGAGGATCCGACAAGACTTTTGGTGACGGCGCGGCGGCTTTGCGTTGCCCCGTCGCCTGAGCCGGATTTGAAATTTGAGGCGACCACGGTCAGAGAGTTATCAAGAGTCGTATCGTCTACCAACATTGACATTGAAAAAAAAAACTAAATTTATATTCAATTTAAATTACTTTTATGGGCTTAATCTCGCTATTTTAATTGTCAGCCACCGATGACTGAGGTGTTATTTATCGACATTTCAATGTAGTGCGTGCTAACTAACGTCTTATTTTCTATAAAAATAGTTTTTCCAGACCTTTACATTCCATTTCGTTACTTGTACGACTCGCGAAAACTGGATAAAATACTCATCTATACTCATAATAAATGTAGATGGTGTTTGTTGAAAAAAAAAAGATTTCAACGTCATTTGTTGTTCAGGTAAAATAATATGCACAATAAAACAGGAAAAACCGTTTTTGAAGAGGCACCGCTTCTTTAACAATGTTTGCGAGGAATGATCTAATTCGCATTTGCATAATTGGTTTAATTCGATCGTCGGTCTGTGTGAATTGATTACGCCCATGGTCTTTGCAGTTTTAGTCTGGCCCACGCTAATTTTAGCGCGCCTCGTTGCCATGGTTTTTCTGGGTAATGAACTAACTGACTTTTGTTTGTAATTATCTGGTCAATTTGGAATTTGATGTCCGTTTAACGTTATCAAAACTGTTCTGTACTTATTTATTGACTCGGTGGTGCAGTGGTTTGCGGTTTTGACTGTTGTGCCGAGGGTCGTGAGTTCGATTCCCACCTCAGGAAAACATTGTGTGGAGAAAAATTTTGTTTGCTCTTTGTCTGGGTGTTTACTATATTTATGTTTGTCAATCTCTGGTACCCATAACACAGGGAGTCCTAAATTGGGGCGGGATGACCCTGCGTGATTGGTTCTCAGTTATTTATTTGTTATTGATCAGTTATTATTATTCGTCAGGGATTCGTAAAATTAGCATTTTTTTAAAAGCCATACTTTACAGTTTACACGCTTCTTTTTTCCTACCTAAGCTGGTAGCGTAGAGAGGCTATTCCAGCGTAGTTTACACCATAGTGACATCGCAACTATGAAATTTCTACCAAATATGTGTCATCTATTTTTCTCTGTTCATCTTTTGTTCTTTCGTATTTTTTAATTTAAATTTAATCCTGTAATTATCATTTATCTCAACGCATATGAACTTACTTTATTTGTATTTAAATGCAAAGATATCCAAAGAGACCTTTTCGACAAAATGTATTATATTTACATTAAACTGTAATAAAAATAATGTTTATTGGATTGGATGGCTTAATGCAACAGGTGATTGAAAAATGTTGAATATTGTAAAATTTAAAAAAAAAAACTTTATTTCTCATTAATCACATAAACATAAGCACTTATCATGATATTAATCTTCTTCTTTTTCTCCACCTCATCCCACTAGGTGGGGTCGGCACCGCGAATTTTTCTACTCTATTCTCTTCTATCAGCCGTCATCTTAACACTCATTCCTCTCTCACTCTCATATCGTCTTTCACATACTCCTTCTTCGTTCGACCTCTTCCCCCTCTGCCTTGCACTACCATTTCCATACATCTCCTAGTCACATGTATCTTCTCTCTACGCATCACATGTCCATACCACGCTAACCGTCCGCTCTTTAATTTGTTAGTTACTGGGGATACTTTCACACTTCCTCTGATATACTCATGATATTAATGAACTGTAAATAGGGGGAAATCTGAAAGTGGCACCTATGACAGAGGAGTTGAGAAGTGCGCGTTTGGGATGGTATGGACATGTGATGAGCCGAAATGAAAATGAGGTTGGTAAGAGAGTGTTCACTATAAATGTGGAAGGATATAGAGAAAGAGGTACACCTAAGAAGAAATGAATGGATTGCGTGAAAGACGATATGTGTTAGAGGGGAGTGAGCGAAGAAATTATATATATGACAAAGGGGGTATGGAAGGAGAAAACATGTTGCGCCGACCCTAAGTGACGGGAAGAAAGACAGGAGAATGATGATGATGATGATGATTAATGAATTGTAAATAATCCAAATTATAATATTTACACCGAATTTGAATCAGACACCTAGTTTACAGCTTCAAGCTAAGTAGTACGGTGTAAATATTCCCAAGTTTTACGAGGAAGATCATTTAAACTCGCACCGGAGTTTGTTGAGTTTTCGTTTGCGAGAAAACTAAACGTGCGTTCCGTGTGTGAAATACACGGAAACTACTAAATCGGTTTATGGGGAAACGCGAATAGTAAATTGAGGAATGTGACATTAAATTTTGAGCAAAATTAACTGTTGGCTGTGTGAAACGAATATATGTAGATCTAACCTTCTCCTTGTGTAATAATGAAAACTAGAGGTCCCGCAGTTGTCGAAATTCGACTATAATTGTAATTGTAAGTTTGTACACTATTATGATTGTATTTTATACTTCTATTAACCACAAAATTCGCCAAGGCTACACTATAAAAAAATATTAATAAAAAAGACAAACAATATTTAATCAATTCTCAATTTGAATTTGTGATTAACCACAAATTTCGCCAAGTGGTCAACCACAGACGTCAAGAACAAAAGTTTGACAATAAATAGTATGCATGCGTGTGTGCGTCAAATACATGGTATGTAGTGTGTGTAATGTTTTCTTTATTGATTTAATGTATCCTTTATGCATTATTTTAAAAAAATATTTGCATTGTGCACTTCTTCTCTATATTCTCTATAAGTGTGGAAAATTTCATACTCCTCCGTCCGCGCAATTTTCGTAAAAAGGTATACAAAGTTTTTGCTTCACGTATTAATATATAGATGATCGTTTTCATTATTGTCCCCTGTTATATCTTAGTTAATTAGTGAAGTCAAAGATGTAATTAATTAACACACAATTTCTTGTTTAACACGCGCTTTATTCACAGACCAGAACACAAATTAAAGATAGCCCCTAAACCCAAAAATAATAATACATATAGCTTACACTAATATAAATACATATAACAGTCTCCGATGCGTTTATAAGCCTTACATCTGGTAATGTTGGAATTTCATAGAAAGCTTTCGTCATACCATCGATGTACCACAATACAATATATTTTTATAAAATTAGAATGTAATTATCACACGCCTGATACACTAGCAACTATACAAATTTAACAGTATCAATATAATAATAATAATGTATTTATCTCTCTCTTAAAGGTGTAGTTCAAATACAAATGGAAATTAACCTTATAATTTATGTTGTAAGCCTTTGAAAGAGCTGAAGTCCGTACTAGGTTCAAAGACCTGTATTACTGATCTCCGGGCTCCCTCCTTCTTAAGATATATTAGGTTTGGTTAAGTCGTGAACAGATACTGCGGACTAGTGTTGAGAGATCATTAGGTGTTATCATTTAAAGTCATTATGCGTGCGTGCGTGTGTGCGTGTGTGCGTGTGTGCGTGTGTGCGTGCGTGTGTGCGTGTGTGCGTGTGTGCGTGTGTGTGTGTGTGTGTGTATTCCTATACTATATTACTATGTATAATATATTATGTATGTATATATACTATGTATAACTATGTTATCCCTTCATCGTGGAAGAATGTATTAGGTTAACACGGATTTACTTAGAAATAGCAGGGGGGTCTCAGGTCATGACGATTTGTGTCAGGATATTATTAAGGTCTTACACCAATTATGGACACTACTATAATAAAATTATCAACAATTCAAAAATCGTATCCCTCTTTCGAAATTCTAAATTAAGCATTATACTAACAAAATAACGTATTGTTATTATACACGTATAATCTAAATCTATTAACGAAAATCGTGACAAATCTTTTGTGTGAATGAGTAATTGTTTTTTTGGCACCTATTGTATCTTTGGACGCGACCAACGAATACCATTGCCGTGTAATTTTGTAATTTTCGACGGTTGTCGTAGATGCGTTTGTCTTATGTACCACTAGCTTGCTTGTTTCCATCGACTAATAGTAATGCGTGCCGATTCGAAGAAAATTCTAGAAGGTAGTAAAAATAGGTATACGATATTATGACATTATTCTGTCAAATTTTGCGTTTGTAATTTTTTTTTTAAATTATTTTCAAGTATGAATGCCTCTTTTGTACTATTTTCGATGACGCCTTCAGCTCTAACACTAGGAGCAGGCTTAGGGACCCCGGTAACCGTACTCGTCGAACTCGACAAAGAGTTCGCCGTGCAACCTAACCCATGCATCAGCTCGCTGAGTTTTTCGCCGGATCTTCTCAGCGGGTCGCGATTCCGATCCGGTAGTAGATTCATTCGCGAAGCAGCTGCTCTTGAGCTGTTAGGTCTCTTTCGGAGGCGCTCCGGTAGCTGTTAGCAAATCCCACCCCTCGTGGCTGAGCCTTTGCTCGACCACCTGTCCTGGTGAAACTGGAAAGGCCTCCGGGCCACCAGTAATCCTTCAATCATAAAAAAAAAACTATTTTCGATCAGGTTATCGTTTTTATATAACATTTCTCTATCAATCATCGCACTTAAATTAATACTGAATTACGCTTCATAAAACTTAAAAAGATATCAATTCAAAAATTTAAATCGAATCAGTCCTGCGACTGTTCAATTAAACTAATTATGTACCTTAATAAGGATCATTGACATTCGCATAAATTATTCGTTGCGTATGCTTCGAACCTTATTCCGAGTGCATTTAAGGTGGATTCCGCGTAAAAGAACTGCCCGGTCAGCTTTGGTCAACAACGGTGACATTGATGTGAACTTACTTGAGTTGAATGATATTGAAACAAGGCGCCGTGAATAGAATTTTGAGTATTCTCTCGCTGTCGCTAAAACTCTGATGGTTTTAAGTAATTTTCGTGTTTTTTGCGGTTGTCATTGAATTAATCTGTCACTCCTTTATTAAGTTCGATAATTTAATTTATGTAATGTTTATCGTCGCCTGCATTGTATTGCACGCAAGATGTAAACATTTGCCCACTGCCAATGTCGTTGAGATCGTGAACGATAGGTAACAAGAAATACGTGAAGCAAAAACTGTGTACCCCTTTTTACGTGAATCGCGAGGACGAAAGGAGTATGAAGTTTCCCAAACTTTGTATAGAGAAATAGTACAGAAGTAGTGCAGAATGCCACAATTTTTTTAATTATGCATAAAAATACATTACATGAATAAATAAGAAAACATTACACACACACGCATATAAACTGTTGTTTATCGTTGAAGTCTGTGGTCAAATTAAGAATAGATTAATATTATTTGTCTATAGTGTGGCCTTAGCGAAATCTGACGTGAATAAAGAAGTAAAGTCTTTGACAATAGAATCTTAATAATATTCAAAGTTATAATTTAAATTAGTTATGGTCGAATTTCGACCGCTGGGTGGAGACTAGTATATTTAGAAATGTCCGTGGCTTAAAGGTTAAGACTGTATGGAGTACGCTCGTATCGACTGATGAAACTCTGCCAGGCTTACCAATTTCTCCGGAGCTGGCCGGCAGAACTTTTTCGAAGCTCATAAATATCACAGATCAATGGGGGGGTCACTTTAATTTCTTATAGCGACCACAAAGACCAGATACGGCACTGCGATAAGCAATTACAATATACTACGAATTGTACAAACAAAAATATATCAACGATATATGATAAGAATATCATTAATGTAGTCAAAATCAGCTAAATATAGATTATTAAGGATAACTCAAAAACCACTGGTTAGACTTTAATAAATCAAATGGAACCACAGAAGAACCACAAGCTCTCAAAAATAAAAAACAAAATATAATCAAAATCGATTCCCGTAAAAATTCCCGATTCTGTGTTAACACTTTTTTCCCGGCCTATGCTGATAGCCTTGAGAGGCTATTTCAGCGTGAGTTTACACATAAAAAAATTGTCGAATTGAGAACCACCTCCTTCCTTGAACACGATTTAAAATCGAAGCTTGCAAACCCTACGATTTATGTAACAATCAAATGTGCAATAACGAATAGTATATATTTTTACTCCGGAAGTTTCCGTTGTGTTTGTATTCGCAAAACTTGGTTTGTGTATGACTCATATATTTTCAGTGAACTATTGCCGAATGAAAACTTTTAACAGTAGGACTGTTAGTGATCTCAATGCTTAGGGACGCACTGCGATGTCAAAAGAAATACCGTTAAAATAAAATAAAATAAATATTTTTGTTTTCGCACACCTTTGTAAGATTGTAATTTAATTTATGGTAAATATAATTTCCTTATCCCAGCGAAGGATTAACAAGGAGCAAGGACTCTCTGAGCATTTAACGCTTTGGGTCCATTAAGAAAACTACGGAGGTATTGTTTCGTTTTCTTGAGGAGAATTTTTGGTTGTTTCATTATTGTGCCAGGATATTATAACGTCGCCATTGATATGTTGGCCGCTTAAATCCACTCTGTGTGATTCGCCTTCATGTTTGTATGTTCCTTCTCGTCCAGTTTGTGAGGCAGCGGATTGTTCTTCACTTAAATTCTGTGCAGAATTCGGTTTAATTGTAACGTCTTCCATTTTCACACCTTTAATCAGCAACACACCGATACCTAAGGGAAATATAAGAACTACAATTATTTTTTTATTCCCCTTGTAGCCAGATGAGCATACGGCCCATCTGATGGTGAGTGGTTACCGTCGCCCATGGACTTCAGCAACGCCAGGGGCAGTGCCAAGCCGCTGCCTACCTCTTAATACTCTCCACAAGCCTCGTTTGAAGAAGGACATGTCATAGCGCTCGGGAAACACCGTGGAGGGGACCTCATTCCATAGCCGGATGGTGCGTGGCAAAAAATACCTTTGGAAACGCACTGTCGATGAACGCAGCGGTTCCAGATAATATGGATTAACTCTGCTCCAATGGCGGGAGGTGCGATGATAAAAAGTTTCATCTCAAACAAATTTTTTTTATTGCTTAGATAGGTGGATGGGTGGACGAGCTCACAGCCCACCTGGTGTTAAGTGGTTACTGGAGCCCATAGACATCTACAACGTAAATACGCCACCCACCTTGAGATATAAGTTCTAAGGTCTCAGTATAGTTACAACGCTGCCCCACCCTTCAAACCGAAACGCATTACTGCTTCACGGCAGAAATAGGCAGAGTGGTGGTACCTATCCGCGCGGACTCACAAGAGGTCCTACCACCAGTAAAAAAATCTCAAAAATTCCTCAGAGCACTCTCCATGGAACATACGGTATAAAATACAGAGGGAACTGAATATGCCAGTGATACATCAAAAGGCTCGCCTTCGTTGGACCAACGTCGACCCAATGCTTTAAATAAAAATGTACAAGCACGTACTATTTCGTTTTACGAACGTTAACGTTTTTAGCCATTCAAATTTAGGTTTGAAGAGTGGGCCAGCCCTGCTAGCCTGTTACTATAGGGCTGAGACTTAGAAACCATGTCGCAAGGTGCGTGGCGGCATTAACGTCGTTAATGTCTCTGGAATCTGGTAACCACACAACATCAGATAAGCCGCGAGCATGTTCAACCCGTCTAAGCAATAAAAAAATCTTACACTAATGAAAAATAGATAATTAGCACATTTGTTTACGCAGCCCACGTAAAGCTGAGCCTGCGTTGTTAGTGAGCGCGATGTGGGTAGTTAAAGCTCTAAGTATAATCCCTGGATTTAAAATAATCCCCACACTTCAAATATGAATGTTAAAATAAACGCGTAAGAAATATAGAAACAAACATTATTAGTGAATAAACAATAATAATCATTATGTAGTATATACTATAACATAATCATTATTATTAATTGACTAATAAACTCATTAGTTAACATTTTTAAGCATTTTAAATTTTAAGTAATCTCGACAATGTTGTTTTTATTCATAACTAGCTGACCCGGCAGACTTCGTAGTGTCTCAATCGATAAATAAAATACCTAAACTTTTGTATAAAATAAACTTAAAACAAACAAAAGGAATCCGTCCGATGGGGAACACATCAAAGGAAAAACAAACGAGCATTTTCATATTTTTCTCCCTTTTAAACCTTGTCTGGACTTCCACAAATAATTTAAAACCAAAATTAGTCAAATTGGTCCAGCTGTTCTCGAGTTTTAGCGAGACTAACGAACTGCAATTATATATATATATATATACATATATATATAGATTCATTTATTATTCATAATAAATCAACAGAAAAGTATCTACTGCGTGTGTAATATAAAATATTAGGTATATGATTTTCCTCTACTAGGCGTTTCGTTTCCCTAGCCGTCGACTATGAAATAAAATAATTCATCTGATTCTTAATAATTCATCGGATTGTCAACGATATTGCTTAGAATAAAATAATCAACACACGAAAAGTATATAACAAAAAGGTAAATTATTTTATAAAAAAAAAACTTGCAAACGTAAATGAATAAAAATAAATAATTGAAGTCCAAAATCTTCAAGGTTTAGTTGTTTATTTCGTAAATGTACAACCCTAACGCATTGCGCGTCGTCACCGCGATCTCGAGAGGTTCCCGGTAAAGGCGAAGAGGCTATTACGCAAAAGTTAGTTTCTTTAAGCAAACGAATACGATCATCATCATCATCATGCTTTCCTATTACCCTCTGCTGGGGTGTAGGGCTCGAATCAAATTTTTCCATTTATATCGGTCTTGGGCAGTCTGTTCTAGCTCTTTCCACGTCATGCCCAAGACCCCTAGCTCCTGCTCCACCGAGCGACGCCAAGTTGTTCTGGGGCGGCCTCTCTTCCTTTTACCAGACATTTTCCAGGTCAGTGCTCTCTTTGATAGGTGGGTATCGGGCTTTCTCAAAGTGTGACCAATCCAATCATTAATTAAAGACAAACAATGTTAATCTATTCTCAATTTGACTAGAGATTTTAAACAATAACAAAGGTTTGAAAATTAACAAAGAGTTTAAAAATCTGTGTTGTCAAATACATGGTTGTGTGTGTAATGTTTTTTTTACGGATTTAACGTATTTTTTAGGCATAATTAAAAAAATATTCTTCCTTCTCTATATTCTCGATAAGTATGTGAAATTTCATACTCCTCTACGTTCCCACTGCGTTTCATTCTTTATGCGATGAGTATTCAAAAATTCTCCAATTAGCGAAAGTAAAAAGTCTTTTATCCCTTAGCATGGCCGCAGAATAGAGACGTGCTTTTTAATTTTCACCGTATGCCACATTTTTCAATGATGTGCACTGAATTATCTCTCTCCTGTCCGTCTCCACACTTTAACCTTTGTACAGCCTAATCCTTTGTACAGCTTCAGGCAAAACTTAGCCTCATCTCGGAATAGAACAACGAAATCAAATTTTTGAATTAAAGAATGGAATTTATTGACGATTTTATTTTTAATTCATGATCGTATAGAACAAATCACGCACGGCTATCCGGCCTCAAAATAGGATTCCATGTTTTATGAGTACCAGAGACTGACATAGATACTTTTAAACGTTTAACAATAAACACCCTATACTTCGATAAGGCTATGCGTCATGATAATCGCCTTATCGTTGCCGCCGCTGACTACTCCCCGAATCCTGATCATGCAGGAGCCAGTCACCGTCGACGCCCTAGACACGTCCTTACGGATCCATCAGATCCAATAACCTTTGCATTAGACGCCTTCAGCTCTAATACTAGGAGCTGGCTGAGGAACCCCGGTAACCGTACTCGTCGAACTCGACAAAGAGGTCGACGTGCAACCTAACCCATGCATCAGCCCGCTGAGTTTCTCGCCGGATCTTCTCAGCGGGTCGCGATTCCGATCCGGTAGTAGATTCATTCGCGAAGCAATTGCTCTTGAGTTGTAAGGTCTCCTTCGGAGGCGCTCGGGCAGTTGTTAGCAAATCCCACCCCTCCTGGCTGAGCCTTTGCTCGCCCACCTGTCCTGGTGAAACTGGAAGGGCTTTCGAGCCACCAGTAATCTTTCAATCATAAACAAAAACACCCAGACAAAGAGCAAGCAAAGCTGTTGATCACACGAATGTTTGACCGATGCGGGAATCAAACCCACGACCCTCGACGCAAAAGTCACGGGCTCTAACAGGGGATATACTGCACGTCAAGCACGAATATCTATCGAATTCGTAATGTAAATGTATCGAGTTCTACGATACGAAAACGGATCATTACATTAGATGGTAGTACTCGATAGCGAGCTTTCGAGATTTACGTTACAAAATGCAAATGTAGGCAAGCGTTCCAACAATACCTAAACCTAAGCCTGCTCTTAGCCTTAGAGCTGAAGGAGTCTAGTGCATGAGTTATTGGACCTGATGAATCCGTAAGGACGTGAGATCATTCTGATATCATGTGCGAATCTGTAACATAATCTCTTTTAATCTAGACACGGGGTTTCAGAAAATTAAATCTGTGTAAACTTTCTTTTAAGAATTTTCTTCCGCTTGCCTGAAACATGGTTATTTTGGCCTAGTTGGTGGGTAATGAGTTTTCAGTCCTCGTATGCGACTATGCCGGGACTGAAGTAAGGTATTATAATCTCGTATGTGGGATATCGTCCCATTTCAGCCGGGAATCATCATGTCCTTCGATTTAAAGGGAAAGCAGTTTTAGAATTCAATTGAGAATCCGTTCTCATATCTCAGAGTTCTGATGGTGGCACCAAGTGAACAGTGAGCTGCGTCAACCAACTGCGTTAAAAAGTATACTGTTATAAATTTACAACAGCAATATAATGGTATTGAATAAGTGAAAACACCTAAGCCCCGTCCATTTTTACAGTAAATAATGAAAACGTTTTTTTGTCCTTGTAGGCAGATGACCATATGGCCCATCTGAGGATGAGTGGTTAGCGTTGCCCATGGACGTCAGCAATGCCAGACTGCTGCCTACCGTTAAGTACTCTCCGCAAGCCTCGTTTGAAGAAGGACATGTCATAGCGCTCGGAAAATACCGCTTAAAACTTCTGCCTCCGTGTTTTCTTTCATCCAATATTGATTACTGAATTTCAAGTCTAACTTAACATGGAGTTCGTTCGAATGAATTACAAGATTCCAGACGAACGAACGAACAGCTAACGAATCAATAAAAACGTATTAAAAATGAAACGTTTCGAATTAAATTATTTATTGTTAGGTAAATTACGGTATGTGCGGGATCGATATACGGATAAGTAGGCACGTTCTAACGATTAGTTACACACATGTTAACGGGAAGATATTATATAAGTAGAAGTTTGAATATTGTGTGCAACTGTATTTTTATGTTTAACTTTTCGACCCGACTGTCCCAGAAGATGGTTTTCGGAGTGTTTAGAGTAGTTTAGACGCGCATATCCGATGTCGCTTTTTTCCCTACCTATGCTGATAGCCTTGAGAGGCTATTTCAGCTTCGCCCTAACATGTAGGTGAGCTCACGGGACTCAAACCGGAGTGTTGCTAACACTAGCCCTAGCAAGAGCAGCGCTTCGTAGAATCTACCACCGGATCGGAAACGCGACCCACTGAGAAGATCCGGCGAGAAACTCAGTGGGCTGTGTTTATGGGCTAATTTGCTCGTCGAGCCCTACGTCGCAAGCGACGGGTTCGACGAGGATGTTGACCGGAATCTAATGTCGCTAGGTGTCGTTTTAATACTAGACGTACCCCGCGATTTTACACGCGTACATTTTTAATTAAGTATGTAAAAAATAAAATAATTATTTCCCCGCTGTTAAAAAGGCGCTAATGTCACCTTCTGGTTCTGCGAGGCTATGTTTATTTGGTATGTACCAACGAACATTGTCGTATTTACTAGATCTAATAGAGCCAAGGTTCCGCGGGCGATGTCATTTAACATCATAAAAAAATATCTTTGTAGTTATTGCAGGTTAGAAGTTTCATTGAAATACGTTCAGGCATTTTTGCGTTATTGAAACATCCAAACATGCAATTTTGAAATTCATCAAAATAAATAGTATAGATTTTGTCTGAATCCGTGTTTAAAGCTCGGCTACGTTTCTGACGTTACTGATGTGTACGACCGACAGCGTCCACTTACCATCAAGTGTGCAAAGCGATCATCTGCTTTAAAAAAAACCCAAATACAATTAGTGACAAATTATATGTACATATTTTCGCACTTATTCCTTACTTCCTCTGAAATTACGGTTTATTTTCATTTTGCTCATGCTAGAATAACTACCCAATGAGAAGTAATAATAGTCCAGCTGTTTGCATAGAGTGAGAGGGAGAGGGAGAGAGTGAGAGAGAGAGTATACTTTATTGTACACCAAAAAAATAAATAAACAATGCGATACATTAAATACAAAAAAGTACAATTGGCAGTCTTATCGTCAAGGCGATTGTACTTTTGTTTATCTTTCTTAAGCGCTTATCGCTCTTAAGTGATTTCCTCCGGACAACCATCAAGTATCTAGTTCCATATGCATGCTCTAATTCAAAATGCTGCTTGATCCATACCTCGTCTGGCCGCCTCTTTCCGAGACATTAAGTAAAGACTCGACTTCTTCCATCATCTCCGCCCAGTCTTTTCATTCTAAACTAGTTGTTTCTTTCCAGCATTCCTGCTCTGCGGCAGGCCGCTGATAGCCGTGAACGTGATGTGCAGAGATCGGTTCAGCGCCGCAGACTGCGACCGGCTGGCGACCGTGGCGGTTCTAGCGGAATCCACAAAACTGAACGTGGTATTCATGGGCGAATTCCGAAACAAAGAAAACGTTCTCCGTGAGTATCAAATTCTAAGGAATGTGGTACCTTATCTTCTTTTATTCCCACCGAAGCCGGTCGCAATTGTTAACACTAAACATATCATAGCGGGTCGAATGACCAAATTTGAATTTTTGCATTGAAAATTCACATATCATCTTATGGCTTTTTCACGTTTGACTCCATGATTTTTCTTACCAATTAATCTACATCAATTATATTTTTATTTGTTTATTTTGATATAATAATAATACTTGTCGTGTACCGTTTTCTATTCGCTATGGACTAGAAATATGAACCAGTAAGTATTGGTATGATTAGTGTTAAACTAGCTAGAACCATAGAAAAAAAAGATACCTAATGTTTACAGATGAACTACAAGCTCCCAGAATGAGCTCCGGGCTGTGCCATCTGGCATCGCTATAAACTTAGACTGACTAATAGGTAGTGGTAGGACGTCTTGTGAGTCCGGGTAGGGTAGTAGGTACCACCGCCCTGCCTATTTCTGCCGCGAAGCAGTAATGCGTTTCGGTTTGAAGGGCGGGGCAGCCGTTGTAACTATACTGAGACCTTAGAACTCATATCTCAAGGTGGGTGGCGGCACTTAACACCAGGTGCACCGCGAGCTCGTCCACGCATCTATGAAATAAAATAAAATAGAATGCGGCAAACGCAAAAACTACCCTCGCCGATCACAAAATAGCGCGCTAAAACTGCTTACGCTGCGAATTTTTCATTAATAGTTACGATCCAAGGTGTACCAAGTATTTTTTAAATCAATTATGTGTAATTCTAAAACAATATTAACAATTCAGAATTAACTAAATGATTTACTAAAAAATAAACAAGAACATTAGTCATTTTGCTTTATAATTATTTCGTAAGGATAAACATATAATTAACATTGTATTGTTTGGAACTGGGGTGTATGTAATTATTAAATAAAATTGGTAAATACTTCTGTATCAAACCACGTGGCAAAAAAGCATTCAATATTAGCCTCATAAATGTGCCCCTAAATGTTAAACTCTTCTGAATTTCTTTTAAATTGGTCAAACCGGTATCCATATTTCACATAGTGATGGGTCGCCAACTAAAAAAAAATAAAAATATGTCATATCATAATTACAATAGGATTAATTGTGAGTAATTTAATACACGCTATCGTTCAATGGTCATGTGTCATTGACACATTTCGTAAGGATTATTAAGATTAGACGTTGTCACAAGATTATATTTCGACGCTACGGAATATGTACCGGCTTTGTGTTTGCTGTAAATAAAGTACTCGTGTTAAAGTGCACTAATTCTGTTCTAGTTAAAGAGCTCTTGATAAATATTTGTACAGCTCACAATATTAAAGAAGTTATTTTTAAAAATACGCTAAAGTTTTACATTAGTAGAAGCCACCCAATATTCAGTTATTAGTCCGTCCAATCGAATTAATATAACAATATCGTTGTAGCGTATAGAGACGAAATTTGAAAGTCGTTTTAAAGTAGACATATCTTCGCTCTTAACGTAATACCGTCTTTACCATAAGGGCACACGGGGCCCGTGCCCAGGGCCCCCATTCTCAGGGGGCCCCGAAAGACCGACAATTTCTCTCACACATTTATTATTCTCAAAACATTTTTGTCGGGCACATTACACTTTTTTCACAAATCAGTAATCAGAAGGTATTTATAAGGCATATACTATGCCTATAATAGAAGATTTTGCTCAACAGACATCCGAAAGAAACCGTTATCGAAATCGTAACCAAAAAATCAGCAGCATTCTAATATCATTAATGACATACTGTATTTGATTACCTATAATAAATGGTCATACTCAGTAAAAAAATGTCATTATAATTCGCTTTTTTTACCTTTCCAAAAGGGCCTCAAATTCTTGTGTGCCCAAGGGCCCCATCCTAGTTTAAGACGTCCCTGTCTTAACGGTATAGTACAAAATAGATATTAACCTTATAATTTATTTTGTTAGCCTTTGAAATAGTTGAAATCTGTACTAAGTTCAAAAACCTGTATTACTGATTTCCAGGCTCCCTCCTTCTCAGGATAGATTTGGTTATGTCGTGAACAGATATAATTTTATTTTCATAATTAATTAGTCATCTTTTAAACTGATAATCAATTTGAAATGGATGTAGCACAACGGACGCGCATATCTTTGTAACAAACCGATTTAATTTTACAATTATCGCTTACAAATGCTTAGTGAAATTATATAATAAGAACAATTTATTTCAGAATTGAAATCGTATCAATCGATCCTTGACGAAGACTTGCCGACGACCGTGGACGCGAACGCGCTTGGCCAAAGTTTTATTTTATGTCCTGGCAACATTGAAACGAGCGGCTTCAACGGCCACTCGGGAGCCGTCAAAACTGGGTTGTGTCATCTGGCAATACCGCGAGGCTGGTCGTGGGGCGGGCCCGCGTCGCCCTTCTGTCCCATCTGGGCCGAACTCAAAGTTCCAGATTGACGTGAACTTATAAAGGACGAAACCGAAGATATAGCCGAATTCATCACCAACTGCAAAATGTACTGGTGGTGTATTTTTGAGATTTGATTCTAAGTGAGGTTAGGCTGTCAAATTTTGGCGCCAACCAAGTGTCAAATTTTATCTTTGTACATAATCAAACGGGGCATTTAGATTATAGTAATATATATAATATTTTGTGTATTTAATTGAAAAAAATTATTTCAATATTAGATAGGATTCAATATTTAAATAAATAAAAATGAACAATGATATTTATTCCTTTTCTTTTAAATATCATCTTTTTCAATAATGTATTTCTATTTATAAGAGGCGAATATGAGAGAAATTATTTACTATAAAATGACCCTAAAGGGTCTATTTGAATTTGAACTGTGAAATATGCGTTCCATTCACAATGGTCACGTTATGAAATCATTTATGTTATTCATAGTGCATTGTAGACTTTTTATAGATCCGCCGAGTCTAGTCGTTAAAATCGATTATATTGCAACCGGAAACGAGTTATTATATATAATATAATATATACATATAATCTGTATTCGGTCCGCACAACTCTTCTGTGGTTAACTTACAGTATTATTTTTGGCTAGCACTAGACTTATTGACGTTTCGTGCTAAAAATTTTAGGCATCGTATTGCTGAATATAAAATTAAAAACTCTAAATTGAAGAAGACACGGCTCCCAAGATCGACAGCTCAGCAATGCGGCTATTGCTTTAAATTTTCATACGTTCCGTAGAACAATAAGAATTTCAATGAGATTCATCAACTTTTCGATTATCACGGACCTTACTTGTTTTTATGTACAGCCATTTTAAACTAATCCAAATTAAATCAATAATAACTAATGTCGAAAACGTAACTGGTTGGCTGAGTTTTTCGTTAAGTCTCGATAAAATTACGATTTTCTAGGTGATGGTAAATAAATAAAATATATATATAAGTGAAGTGACGACAATGAACCCGCTATGGAAGTTATCTCAAACGCGTCGCTGTTAAAGATTGGCAAAAAAAAGCATCGTGTTGTGGTGTCATTTTATGGCGATAGTCTCACATTATTTTTATCGCGGATGTGGCATCTGTGGTGGCTGAGGGACGACTCTATTCGCTGTTACTGTATAAATTACATTTAAAATGTCATTCTATAGAATAGTGAAGTAAATTGTTGAACTATTTATAAAATTATTATTTTTCTCTCAACAAACGGTAACGGCCGTCTGGTGTAGTGGTAAGTGACATGGTCACTACACAAGGGGGTCGCGGGTTCGAATCCCGCCAAGGGAAGATATTTGTATGACAAATATAAATGTTTTTCCAGGGTTATGGATGTATATTAAATATATGTATGTGTATAATAAAAATCTTACATTTATTTCCGTTATCTGGTACCTGTAACACAAGTTCTTTACGAACTTATCACGGGACCAGTTAACGTGGCGTGATTGTTCGTAAATATTTAAAAAAAAAAATTTATTTAAAAAAAAAAAAGAATGTATGTAATTTGAAAAATAAAATATTATGGATTATTATGTATTTAGCTACCATTATTAATAATTATATTCAAAGCACAGCTCACTTTGAAAAAACTATTATACAAATCTTATTAATAAATTTGAAAACCAAAATTCAAAATTGTATATTTACTAAGAGAAACTAAATTACTACTTAAAGTAAATATTTTTGTAATTATGTAATTGAATGATCTCGTCGAGATATTAATTTATGAATATTTAATTAATCATTAACTTTGACTTGTTTTTTTTAAATTATTATTAATGTAAAAATTATGGAATAAGGAATATCTGCATTTTATAACCTACCTACTCTTAATATACAAATAATATCCATAGATTATATATAATATTGGGCGGGAAAATATAAAAAGTATCGTTGGGCGGTGGGAAATACTCATTCGATTAATGCAAGCAAGTCTTATTTCGTACAGCCATAAAGTATTACAACTCACAACTTTAGCTCTGTGTGTTTCTACTGCAGAGCGGCGCGCGGTCCGGTCTGAAGAACAGACGGACATTTACTATCTGTGATAGTTCGTACACTCACCTGACCCCGCTCTAGAGATCCCTGTGCCATACAAACCAGAGACATAGCTGCATAGATATTGGACACAACTAGCAAACACTGTTCAAATCTGTTCGTTATACGCATATTTGTAGTGGAAATCAAACTGACGACACTCGGCCCAGTAGCGAGGAGCGCTAACTGCGTCACCGGCTATAAAAACATATCGACGGAAGAAAGTGGAATTGTCGTAACTAGAAAAACGTAAATTTACGCCAGAACCATAAAACTATTAAAAAAATTCATAACTCATATTATACTTATAGAGTTAGCAAGTTGAAAATTGGTATGAAATTTGATGAAAAGCAAAAAACACGAACAACTTAATCGTAGGAAAACGAGATCCAAACCATACGAAGCTTTATTTTATGTATATGTACAAGAATATGTTGTGAAAAAAGTTATTTAACCCAAAATACCAAGTAATGACATTTCCGTTTTCTCTCGTCGATATATTGAATAGTCCATTACGTACTGAGCATCGCCGTACCTTGTGAGATGCGTTGGGACAATAATCATTCAATACAACGGACGGAAAGGCTCGTGAATACATCCTAACCAAAAATCTGCTCAATTAAAAAAATATATTGTAAAAGTCATATTAGCGTTCTTCAAACGAATTTATTTTTGTGTTGGAACACAAATATAGAGTAAATTATACTATATTTTCCTCATAAAATGTGAGACCAAAATTCGAATGAGCTCGAATGTTGCAGTCAGTCAGAAATGATTTAGTTACAAGTCCCAAATCTGGTAGTATCGCTGAAGATATGCGTGAACAGTTTATCTAGTACGGATCGGCACTGATGAAGATATGCGAGAACAGTAGGTATATCTAGTACGCATTGCCACAGAATTTGAGAACTATTTGCTTAAACTTAAATAGGCAAAGGGAAATCAACAAAAGAAAAGTAAAAAAATAGTAATTGAAATATTTTTTGTAAAAAATAACTTAACTAATAAAATAAACCCATTTTTATTTTATCTCTTCCTGTATATTATTATATAACGTAGTCGTGTGTGACTAATCGTTCTATATCTGTGATCTGTGGTTAGCTCGTCCATTTCATATGGCAAAATAAAAGCTATCGGCTATCCTCTATTGTTGCTAAGAAGAATAGCATATAAAGTATAAAGAGGACTAAGGGATTGGACCTGCTGAATACAACGTCACAATGTAGTTACCAATTTGCAACCATACGCGCGTATAAAATGAAAAGCTAATTTTTATGAAACATAATGTCCATATTTTGTCATTGAGATTCCAAAATAAGCGTGTTACTAGTTTGTGATATTTGTATAAAAAAAGAAATGTGTTTTTATTTAATACATATTTATATGCATAATCACGTTTTTTAAGCGATTGTTTGTTTTATTTCTTTGTTTTAATTATAACTTTATGTAAGTTATTGGTGAATATATAATAAATTATTTGAATTATATGTAATTGTTTTGATTATTTGAAATTAACTCACTCGTGGTAGGAGCTCTTGGGAGTCCGCACGGGTAGGTACCACCACCCCGCCTATTTCCGCCGTGAAGCAGTAATGCGTTTCGGTTCGAAGGATGCGGTAGCCGTTGTAACTATACTGAGATCTTAGAACTTATATCTCGAGGTGGGTGGCGCATTTACGTTGTAGATGTCTATGGGTTCCAGTAACCACTTAACACCAGGTGGGCTGTGAGCTCGTCCACCCATATAAGCAATAAAAAAATTAAAAAAACTCGTTTAGCTAAATTAAACAGGTTAAAAGTTTGGCTTACGTTATGTTTTCCAATTACTAAGTTCAGGCATAAGTTACTCTGATTTGTATGAATGAGCCCATATTTCATGGTCTGGGAAAGGTAAGTTTTGCTTAATAATCTCGTTTTAATGAATAAAGCTGATTTTGTTATTTAGTAAACGGTGTGGAACATAGGTTAGCGAACTTCTCCTAAACGGATGGACCGATTTTGATGACATTTTTTGTGCGCGTTCAAGTAAATTCGAGAATGGCTTAGATTCAAAATACGGTGTAGTAATAACTATTTTTATTAAAAAAATTCTTCAAAGTGGTCCAGGTTATTAGAACTTATTCAAAAAAGTTAGTAATTTTCCGATATAAGACTTGTGTACAGGACTAAGTCTGTCGTATCGGCTAATATATACTATATATTGTTTACTATACACATCCTCGCCTGGTTACGCTTTTTTTTGGACAGGAGGAAATCGCCGGACTTCCACCCTCCACTGGGGATGGCGGGGGGGGCATGGCGGAGTCGAACCGACTAAAACCTCCTGTCGCTCAACAAACCACATCCGCACCTCGGATGAGACAGAAAAGGCAAACGGAGGAAAATGTAGTGTTTAGTGCGCGGCACATCTCTCCCATCACCCCTCCCCTCCTGCCCCGGGGAGACCGTCGTCGGCCCCAAGACCACCAGCCTTCTCGGTTGGCTGGCTATTCGAAGCCTGTCTAGATGTCGCCGGTTAGAGTGAGTTATCCTACGGAATACCCTGCTGGATCAGAACCAGCGTGGGTCGAGGATAGCCGGCCTTCCATCACCCGGATGCTCTTGCGTGAAACGCATGCAGAGCAGCCTGCACGTCGTCTTCTTAGGCCCCCCTCGCCGGTCCCCAGACCGACATGCGAGGGGAACTCGGCCCGGTTACACTAACATAACACCCTAGGTAACCAGCTTAGGTAGAAAAAAAAATACACACATATAGTGTTTATTATACATACATATATTGTTTACTATAGCCGCATTTGCAAACTGCATAGTGTAATTTTTTATTTGTCAAGTGTCATGCATATATTATACACTTAATATATTATGTGTCATGTTTGTTGGCGTTCGTCGCGTGAACGTTTCATAATTTCACAATTACTAATATATAAGATTAAGAAAAATAATGTCTGATAAGCGAATAGAATCGATGCTCTTCGATTACGGCACAACAAACCGTACTGACTATAGAAATGGCGAAATTAGGCCACAATCAATTACTGTGTACAACGAAAAACCACGGAGAGCACCACCGAAGCTGCGTCCACTTAAAGATGTACACACGCTTTCCGATTGGAAGGCTGAAGCGATATCTTTCAGTTTGTTACATAGACCGAAGCAGATATTGGGCACCGATCCAAGGATTGTTCAGCAGCCTTGCGTATGAGTTAACTTTTTATAAAAATCAATCGTACGGTTCCTGTTATTTTGTTTAATTTGCGCGTAGCGTAAAACGTGTTTTTTATTTTATTCGTGAGTCAGTACATAAATACGAGTATTGTAATTGCACAATTAATTATGTGGAAATTGCGATAAATTATTGTTTTTTTTTAACCAAAGCAGTTTTCAAAGATGCTCCCTCTAAAATTAGCTAGTCTTCCAGATAACTATGATATCTGTGTAATAAAGTCACGCATTCATCTCGTCTCCTCCTAGCGACAATGATAGGTAACGTAATGTCTAGTTTTCCATGACGCAATAAAAACAATGATCTCGACTGATCGATCTATAAATTAAAAAGTTAATCAAAAATGAATTTAAACAGGAAAAACCTGAAGACACAGAAAGAGAAATCGCTCAAAGGACCAGACCCCGTATAGTAATGACCCCGGCAGTCAGTATGGATGACATTGAAAATCCAAGAGCCAGGGATATATTATGTTACGACATGTACACTAGCGACACCAGCAAAGGACTAAGGGAAGCTGTATCTTCATATTTCAGTGTCAAGGCTCCTTTACCTGGATTACCAGCGGCTGCCAACCCTGTGAGTAAAATGGCGAGCACGATTTCAGCTTTATAGTTTACAAGCTGTATCATTAATGAGTCACTAAATAAATAGAGCTAACTGTACATAATATAGGTTTTAGCCAAGTAAATTCAAAGCAGTTTCAATTGTTGAAAGCACAAAAAATAATAAACACTGAGGTAAATTGTCCAATCCTGTTTTTCCCGCCCGTATCGATAGCTGCATTTTCGCGCCAACAGGATGAACACCCAGACACATTGAGAACAAATACACAATAAGTATACATGAGAAAATAATTCATAAAACCACGATGTATATATGTTTTAGCGTGTTAAATGATTTGAAAAACGGTAGATTTAAAACCTAACTGATGTTATGAGGCTTCACCTTAAAAAGTTGAAGTTATCATTTGTGAATTACGAACGAAAATAAGTCGTTACTCGTGAGTTTGTTGTGGAATTACTATAGTTCTTGACGTGAATATTTGCAGGTAGCTTTGGCGAAACTGCAACCTCCATACGTATCTCCTGAGTGGCGCATGGAATCAGTTTCTTGGGATGGAAAGCAATTAAGAGCCCATTGTGATCCAAGTAAAGAATTTTGGCTGGGACGGGAGAGGTCTAGGTAGGTTTTATTTCATTTAACAAAAACCTGATCATATTTGTAAAAAAACAAAATTACAGTTGAAATTTGAATTATTCTTGAATTATCCAGTCCGATGTGAAAATAATACGGTTCCATTAGTTAAAAAATAAATCTAATGAAGAAAACAAAATACAGACTAAAATTAATCAATATCTCTATTTGTGTCTATATCATTAAATTAGTACCCTTGTAGGTAAGTTCTTCGAATAAAATACTATGTTATTAGTTTTACAAGGTATAGTGTTTTTATTATAGCCTTTCGTAAAACTATTTTTTATTTACAGATGCAAACCGTGCGACGAGTCTGCTCGTGTGAGAGAATATCGAAAATATTCGAAAAAGTTGTAGACTCAATTTCTAACAGTTTTCAAACATCATTACTGTGTTTTTAATTTAGAAGGATTATAATTTTTAAGCATTTTAGTTTGTAGCATAATGTATAATTATGGTTTAGTTTCTAGTTCTTATTAATAAAAAAATATATATTATAGTAGTATTATTCTATAATTTGAACATTATTACAAATTATAATCAATTATTCGGGACTCGAATAGCATTTTCGGGTTTAACGTAGCTCGAAGCAGTCCATGAAATACTCTTACTACATATTATTATGACTGTTTTTTTTTATTTTATTTTTTTATTGCTTAGATGATTGGACGAGCTCACAGCCCATCTGGTGTTAAGTGGTTACTGGAGCTCATAGACATCTACAACGTAAATGCGCCACCCACCTTGAGTTATAAGGTCTCAGAATAGTTACAACAGTGCCCCCCTTTAAACCGAAACGCATTACTGCTTTCACGGCAGAAATAGGCGGGGTGGTGGTACTTAACCGTGCGGATTCACAAGAGGTCCTACCACCACTACATAGGTACTGTACACATTTCATGCAAATATGTACAGTACAATATAATTTTACAACCCAACAAAATATATTAACCAAATTGGCTCTTTATTAATAGGTATAAAGAGCACATTCTCCAATTTGATTTTAAAACTAAAACATAATCATTCATAACTTTCTCAAATACTTATTCCAAGCAAACTTTTTACGGCATTGAATGAAATCCTCATTGTGTAAAATATTATGACACAATCAGTGTCAAAATCGTACACATTTTTTTTTGACAAAATGATGTGATGAACTGACAAAACAAAGTGCTTGTTTGATACTCATATTTATATTTGAAATTTTATTCTAGATATACCTTTTGATTTACATTGTTTTTATTCAAATAGCATAATGTCCAATAACAATAGTCGCATTGAATCACTTCTTTTTGACTACAAAACATCTAGTCTAAGGGACTACAATGATGGTCAGATTTTACCGATTACTGAAACTAAATATATTGATAAAGAAGTTTGCTTAAGAATACCGCCCGCTCCTCTTAAATATATTCACACTCTGAGTAATTGGAAACCAGGCGGCAGGGTCTCAGTGGATCTATTTGTGAGGCCTAAGGATGTAGTGAGAACGAATCCTAGGGATGTGCAGCAAAGATATGTGTGTTATATATTTAAACATAAAAAAATAGTTGCCTTTCGTTGTGAAGTAAAATTAATATACTCATTAGGGAGTTTAGGACAGGCTTAAGGAACTACAAAGGAAATGTCTTCCACGTAGCCGAGTATTTTCGCTCGGTAAATTGTCTATGCATACAAACTTAACTTGAAAGCGACGTTAATGCGATTCAGGTTTTACAAAATATCTTTTATTTTATGTACCGTACAGTGTGTATCGCTTACATACGAATTATGGAGTTTAATAGGAAAATAGGTGAGTTATATAGTTACGGCGACCGGAAGTTATCGAAGTGCTAATAATAGGTTATAGAACAGGGGAGGTCTCAAACCCATATCCAATTAAAAGCCAAACAGACCTCTTTAATGACCCTATAACTTATAAATGAGACCTGCATGTCTAAGTGGGGAGCGACGTATCGCAAAATACCAAAAGGAATGTCGTCAAAACACGAAATACTGTCAAAAAAAGCGTGCTTCATATTGTGTATTTACTATTCATAATTATATTATTAATCTATACTAATATATAAATCTACAGTGGTTTTTACGGATGTTTCGTTATAACTACATGCATCCGGTTGACTTGAAACTTGGTACCCATGTAGAAAATACACGTAGGTACGTTAATGGATAAATACTAATATTTATATGAGTGTTTGACTCCCTACACCAGTTGGCTACAGGGCGTTAATGATGCGAATCTTTGTGGGGTTGAGAAATAATAATGTTATTTTTAAATGCCCAGCGAAACGGACGGGTACAGCTAGTAATTTATAAGTTTGATTAGAACATTCTTGAATTTTACAGGAGCGCCCGCAAGATATTGAACACAAGAACATATTAAAGTCTAGGCCTCGCCTCGTGATGACACCGGCTGTTTGTATGGACGACATTCAATTAGAGTCGGTATTCACTGCCCTGTTTAATAGTATTTTGATTCAAGATGTCGACAAGACCCTCCGTAGAAGTCTCCCTATGAAGTACCTATCTACCAAAGTTCATGAACTACGCTTTAAAATTATATTCCCACGAATAGATAAATGTTAACTATAACGAAAAATATACAACGAATCGTATAAGTAATTTAAAGCAATAACCTTGAAAGCAAGTTGACTTGATGCCTTAGAATCCGTAGTAGGTTTTGCGAATGGTAGGCACATTTATTTACACACGCTCTTGAACATTTTATTAATTTTATTGTAGAAAACGCGAGAAATTCATTAAAGACTTCTACTCGACGACAAAAAATGTAACAATGAGGGTTCCTCCTTCGAATAATATTAAAGCATCATTTCCCGGTACGCCGGCACCAGCGAATCCGGTAAAAGAAAATGTTTATGAACTTTTTACTCATTTGCCCAACATTACGATACAACTATCAATTGAATGTGACGAGATTCATAACAAATACATGACAAATACAGTACTACCCGCATAACGTTAGTGAGTAGATCCGTTGATACTTCATTCCGCCAAAACTAAATTGAAAATGAACAGTTTTAAATTAAAAACAATTTCAATGTTCACCTAACTAAAATCATCTTAAGCTTTTCGCTTCAAAGAAGCACTGAGGAGGAAATGACTATGAATCCACTTTAATCTAAATAAATTATTAAACGAAAATATGCATCGCGCTATTGATAATTTCATATGATTTCGTATAAATAGATTTTGAGGTACAATACTTGCGGGGATCAGCCGCCTCAAGCGAAGCTAGCGACCGTCACACTAGTCAAATTTGACGTTCATTTAGATGTGCCTCGACGGAGGTGAACATAACAATCCGATTAAAGATGTCAATCAGTTTATCCGAATCAGCCTTGAGGGACGGCAATAAATAGTCAATGTGTGGACTACCTTGATTCCCTTTTGTTTGTTGCATATTTAAAACAGTGTTTTATACCAAATTAAAAAAACAATATTCTTTTTAATACGCTTTTATTAGCTTCAGACGTATGTATGTTAGTATGTAACGGAATATTTGAATATGATTTTGACCCCCTTCAAAACGTCGGATTAACTCGAACTTTGGTATACTTATTAAGGACTGATGACAAATCAATATTTAAAAAAATGAAAAAAAGTTGAAAAAATTTAAATTCAACTAAAAAATTAAAAATAAATAATAGTTTAAAAAAACTAACAAAAAATACGCTTTTATAGAAAATTCAACTAAAAAATTAAAAATAAATTTGAATTAAAAATAGTGTAAGAAAACATGATTTTATTGTAAAAGAACTTGGGGTGCATGGTATCAGTAGTTATAGATATGAGTAGAAGGGTTATTTTGATAATATCCTGAACAGCACCCCACACTTTTTTACAATAAAATCGTTTTTTCTTACACTATTTTTAATTCAAATTTATTTTCTATTTTTTAGTTGGATTTTGTATAAAAGCGTATTTTGTTAGTTTTTTTTAACTATTATTTATTTACAATAATTTTTACATAGTTGTCATTGTTTTGCCGGATACTAAAAATACAGACTTATTCAAAGGCATTATCTATTTTACCACTGTTTGTTTTGAGTTAGCTAAATTGATGATTTCAGATAACTATACCGAATATCAGAGCACCGTACGTATCTCCAGAGTGGAGGATGGAGTCAGTTTCGTGGGACGGCAAGCAATTAAGGGCATTCGCTGAACCGAACAAAGAATTTTGGCTCGCTAAAACACCTCAGTAAGTATATGGTGCTGAATTGGTGCTTTACTGGTGGTAGGACCTCTTATGAGTCCGCACGGATATGTACCACCACCCTGTCTATTTCTGCCGTGAAGCAGTAATGCGTTTCGGTTTGATGGGAGGGGCAGCCGTTGTAACTATACTGAGACCTTAGAACTTATATCTCAAGGTGGGTGGCGCATTTATGTCATAGATGTCTATGGGCTCCAGTAACCACTTAACACCAGGTGGGCTGTGAGCTCGTCCACCCGTCTAAGCAATAAAAAAAAAATGCGTATAAAATCTACTTTAAAACAAATTAGCTTCGATACGGCATTATTCGTGTGGCGTTTTTTATCTTTATTTTTGGCATCGCCGATGTTGATGAACTATAACCACTCGATTCCAGGGCCGTATCCTAGTGTACTTACGAAGGTAACAAAAAAAATAATATTAAAAATCTAAAGTTAACAATTTGAATAGTTCGATTTAATGAAACGAATGCACAGCGCCGGCGAACTCCTTGTTGATCTATTGGCCAGCGATTCCAATTATATCACCAGATCCGAATTGAATTTCGGAGGCAGTTACTTTGTTCAAGATATGTGTTCTTGTCCTGTGTGTTTCCGGCACACATAACACAGTACCTTTTTTTCGTACTGATAATAATTTCAAGGAGTTACAATGGCTTTACCAAATGTGTAGGCGAGCTCGTGGGGCTCAGCTTGAGGCTTTATTAACTCTAGCCTTGGTAAAAGCAGTGCTTCGCTAAGAGCAGTTCTATCACCGGTCCGCAAGCGCGTCCCACTGAGAAAATCCAGCGTGAAACTCAGTGGGTTGTGTCTGTGGGTTAAGTTGCACATCGGACTCTTAGTTGTATTCGAGTTAGACGAGAATAAAACAAGTTAGGCGAACGGTGCTGGGAATGCTTAAAAGCACCGAAATGATGTGTTTGAGGTGACGGCGACTGTATGTCGTCCCATGGATCGGGCATGTAAATAGCGGTGGCCATGATGAGTGTTATAGTGTCGCGCCGCTTTTTCGAAGAAGCGTTCCGACGCTGTTTTCATATACTTAAATACAGTACCTAACTCCCTGCTCCAAATTGTTTAATGTCTAATCGATCTCCAGCGATTGATCCAGCGAATTTAGTTTTGTATCGTTCAGATGCCAAGTGTGCGACGAAACCGCGGCCCGTTTAGCGAACAAGAAAACACGGAATCATGGAAATTGAAGCTTTATTTTTAAAACATTTAACATAGATTCTTCTCGGTACGCAGTGTCTAATAAATTAATTACATCATCACAATTGAGTGGTTTTTTTTTCGACATATATAAATTTGGCAAAATTTACATATGTGACAAAATTATAATATGCAATTATTATATATTTTCAACAATTTTTTATAACAATTCTGTGTAACGAGAAAAACAATATATTTCATTTTTGGAATTTCATTTTTCAGTCTTAAATTTTATAAAGAAAACAATCTAAAAATAAAACAATACTTAATAGCAATGAGATTAATTTTTTATTCGTTTCGATTGCATTTATTGTCCTCTTGTAATAAAATATTATAATTCAGAAAGTTTCCTAAATTTACAAATACAAACATTACAATTATTAAACAAAGTTTCAATGGAACGATATGAATATAATGCCGGTGTATTCTAAGCTTACTTTCATAAAATAAAAGAAAAAGATTTCATTTCTTGTGTTTATAAATCGGGGTTCTAATAAAAATTACGTATTTTTCTCACAATTACACTTTTTCGTTAATTCTACTGCGTTAGGACAATGTAGTCGTATCATTGGCAACACTGTGAATTATTACAGTGTTGGCTACAAGTGATTTTTTTTTTATTTTTGCTTTCGCACCGAATATAGCAACGGGACCCCACGCAGACTATCCTTTTCTCAGAGATTCACTTGTTGAAAGTTAACATTATAACAGAATACATCAGTGTGATGATTGCCTTGAATTCACGAGAATCTCCATACAGGGTATTTTTTTTAAGATTTTGATATTGAAATGACCATAGTAATACAGATCCTATATCAATGCAGTAGACGGAATAATTCGTACTTCAAATTGACTTAAATAATAACTGAATTAAAATAACAAATGCGACCGCGCGTACTCGGCGCATGAAACCTTTTTGGTAGAAACTAACCATAGGACATGTTTGACACATAGTTTCATTTAATGTAACACAGATGGCGTTGTAACCAATTTTTTACATTTTATTGCGGGTTCATTTCGTCCGAAGCGATGACGAGGCACAGGTTCGCCAGCGCCATGGCGGAGCTTTGCCTGACCGCGGGGCTGCTGTCCTTGATCAGCTGCAGGAGGCGCGCGCGAGCCGACCGCGACACGTCCGGCTCCAGCTCCGTGTCCTCGGGGTACTTGTCTCTGATGCGGAGAAGTTCCGCGTAGAGCAGACCTGGTAGGGGAAACTTTTCGTTATGTTTCGACCACCAGTACTTATTAGTGGTGGTAGGACCTCTTGTGAGTTCGTGCGGGTAGGTACCCTGCCTATTTCTGCCGTGAAGCAGTAATCCGTTTCGGTTTGAAGGAAGGTCGTGAAGTGGGGCAGCCGTTGTAACTGTACTGAGATCTTAGAACTTATATCTCAAGGTGGGTGGCGTATTTACGTTGTAGATGTCTACGGGCTCCAGTAACCACTAAACACCGAATCCGTAGTTACCCAGAGTGAATCTATTTCTAAAAGACCGAAAAAGACTAAAACATAGCACAAAAGAAGGCAAAGGGACATGATTACTTTAGTGCGCCGCGTAGGGCACCGGTGAGCTACATGGCAGTCAACGTGTTAATACTCTCCACAAGCCTCGTTTGAAGAAGGATAGTAAATGTCATAGCGCTCAGGAAACACCGTGGAAGGGAGCTTATTGCAAAGCCGGGAGCTCACAGCCCACCTGGTGTTAAGTGGTTACTGGAGCTCATAGACATCTACAACGTAAATGCGCCACCCACCTTGAAATATAAGTTCTAAGGTCTCAAGTATAGTTACAACGGCCGCCCCACCCTTCAAACCGAAGCGCATTACTGCTGCACGGCAGAAATAGGCAGGGCGGTGGTACCTACCCGCACGGACTCACAAGTGGTTCTACCACCAGTAAAACTCACGAGTGGTCCAACCACCAGTAACGGTATTGCTGACTTCCATCCATCCTTCCACTAAGTTGCTGACTTCCATCCGTCCATCCTTCCACTAAGTTGAGGACTTCCATCCATCCATTCTTTCACTAAGTTGCTGACTTCCATCCATCCATCCTTCCACTAAGTTGCTGACTTCCATCCATCCATCCATCCTTCCACTAAGTTGCTGACTTCCATCCATCCATCCTTCCACTAAGTTGCTGACTTCCATCCATCCATCCATCCTTCCACTAAGTTGCTGACTTCCATCCATCCATCCTTCCACTAAGTTGCTGACTTCCATCCATCCATCCTTCCACTAAGTTGCTGACTTCCATCCATCCATCCATCCTTCCACTAAGTTGCTGACTTCCATCCATCCATCCTTCCACTAAGTTGCTGACTTCCATCCATCCATCCTTCCACTAAGTTGCTGACTTCCATCCATCCATCCTTCCACTAAGCAACCGTGGCACTCACCCAGCAGCGTGGGCGCGTGCGGCCTGAGCTCGTCGCGTGCGCAGTGCAGGTAGTGGGCGGCGGCGCGCAGACAGCTGGCGACGCTGGAGGGCAGCTCGTCGGCCAGCTGCCGCAGCAGGGCCGACAGGAACTCGTCCAGGTACAGGCGGCCCTCGTCCAGCAGGTGCGTCTGCACCAGGTCGTTCGATTTCTTCACGTTGAAGATCTTGAACACTTGTTTCAAGGTGAATTTGCTCGCCTGAAATTATTCACACGTACATCAATCTCTTGATTATTACTTATCTATGCAAATAAAGAAATATGAGGGTACCCAAAAACCAATTGTCAAAAAGTCATATTTCAGTGTTTGTTTTCGATAAAATAATTTAGCTAAAGACTTTAGCTCCCACATTACTTATTTCGTTTTGTTTTTAATACGTCCACCACCGTTTGTACCATCGTCTTCAACGCGACATGTTTGTTATAGTGACGTCAATGAGCGACAGATGGCGCACGAATCGTTCCGAGAAATGAGTTTTGTATATTTTCCAAGCGTATTGCAGATTAACTAGTGACAGAGAAATTACAACTGCGGCGCACTCACCCGGACCACGGCGGGGTTGTTGTCGCACAGGTGCAGCAAGAAGCACGGCAGCGAGTTCACGGCCTGGTCGACCAGCGCGTCGGAGCGCACGCGCGCCGCCAGCACGCCGAACAGACGAATGGAATGTTCCCGCAGCTGCGGACACTCCGTGTTCATGTACGGACGTATCTTCTGCGATATCGACAACAGCTCGCGATCGTATTCCGCGTCGACGTGGTCTAGCTCGGTGAGCAGCCGGCTGAGCCCTTGGATCGAGGCCAGGGGGACGTTGTCTGATGGTGGCCTGTAGATCAACGTTGATGGTTCAAGAGCTGCACGTTGGGAACAATTCATGTACAGATTTAACTACCTAACCCTATGTCACGAAGAGCGTCCACTATTATAATACCTGCGAGAGCGCGTGCAGTGCGCGTCCCACACGCCCCCTGTCCCCCTACGTACGTGTCGGAGCGCGCGTCGACTCCCTGCGAGAGCGCGTGCAGTGCGCGTCCCACACGCCCCCTGTCCACCTACGTACGTGTCGGAGCGAGTCGACTCCCTGCGAGAGCGCGTGCAGTGCGCGTCCCACACGCCCCCTGTCCCCCTACGTACGTGTCGGAGCGNCATCCATCCTTCCACTAAGTTGCTGACTTCCATCCATCCATCCTTCCACTAAGTTGCTGACTTCCATCCATCCATCCTTCCACTAAGTTGCTGACTTCCATCCATCCATCCTTCCACTAAGCAACCGTGGCACTCACCCAGCAGCGTGGGCGCGTGCGGCCTGAGCTCGTCGCGTGCGCAGTGCAGGTAGTGGGCGGCGGCGCGCAGACAGCTGGCGACGCTGGAGGGCAGCTCGTCGGCCAGCTGCCGCAGCAGGGCCGACAGGAACTCGTCCAGGTACAGGCGGCCCTCGTCCAGCAGGTGCGTCTGCACCAGGTCGTTCGATTTCTTCACGTTGAAGATCTTGAACACTTGTTTCAAGGTGAATTTGCTCGCCTGAAATTATTCACACGTACATCAATCTCTTGATTATTACTTATCTATGCAAATAAAGAAATATGAGGGTACCCAAAAACCAATTGTCAAAAAGTCATATTTCAGTGTTTGTTTTCGATAAAATAATTTAGCTAAAGACTTTAGCTCCCACATTACTTATTTCGTTTTGTTTTTAATACGTCCACCACCGTTTGTACCATCGTCTTCAACGCGACATGTTTGTTATAGTGACGTCAATGAGCGACAGATGGCGCACGAATCGTTCCGAGAAATGAGTTTTGTATATTTTCCAAGCGTATTGCAGATTAACTAGTGACAGAGAAATTACAACTGCGGCGCACTCACCCGGACCACGGCGGGGTTGTTGTCGCACAGGTGCAGCAAGAAGCACGGCAGCGAGTTCACGGCCTGGTCGACCAGCGCGTCGGAGCGCACGCGCGCCGCCAGCACGCCGAACAGACGAATGGAATGTTCCCGCAGCTGCGGACACTCCGTGTTCATGTACGGACGTATCTTCTGCGATATCGACAACAGCTCGCGATCGTATTCCGCGTCGACGTGGTCTAGCTCGGTGAGCAGCCGGCTGAGCCCTTGGATCGAGGCCAGGGGGACGTTGTCTGATGGTGGCCTGTAGATCAACGTTGATGGTTCAAGAGCTGCACGTTGGGAACAATTCATGTACAGATTTAACTACCTAACCCTATGTCACGAAGAGCGTCCACTATTATAATACCTGCGAGAGCGCGTGCAGTGCGCGTCCCACACGCCCCCTGTCCCCCTACGTACGTGTCGGAGCGCGCGTCGACTCCCTGCGAGAGCGCGTGCAGTGCGCGTCCCACACGCCCCCTGTCCCCCTACGTACGTGTCGGAGCGCGCGTCGACTCCCTGCGAGAGCGCGTGCAGTGCGTGCGTGAGGTGGGCGGCGCGCCCGTCGCCGCGGAGCTGCGCCACGTTGGCGGCGCCGCGCAGACAGGTGGCTCGCACGCGGTCGCATGTGTCCTTCCAGCCGGTGTTCAGCGTCGCCATCACTGACTCTATCAGTACGTTGTTATCGTTGCATCTGGAATGTTACAAAATTTTGACATTTTAATATTTTTGCCCCTAGCTAGTCGCTGTTTGGGTAGATGAGCTCATGGGCTCAACCTAAGGATTAGCTCCTTAGATGGACCTTGACCATTCATTAAAAAGTCATAATAATTGGGTTCAAATTAATTTAAAAAATTCTAATTCTACCACGTATGTACCTGTAATTAAGCAGATCGGCCAACAAGGCATGCGCCGCGCATCGTTGTGGCGGCAGACTAGATTTGGCGTACGCCGACACGCGCGACACTAGTTTCGCCAAATGTTGCGGACACTCGCGTGACACCGCCCCTCCTAATATGGGTGCCAGCTCTAGGAGTGTGGTAGCCGAATCGCCGTGCTCGACACTCAGGCAGAGGGAACACGCTTCACGGACCTATGTAAGACATAGGTATTTTGCTATTAATCCAATATAAATATAGCGGTTTACAATCAGAGTTATTAGACTCAACGTAAGGAGGTAGCTTACGTGGTTAGAGTCTGGTTTTACAATCTTAATTAGGTCTAAGAACAATTCCAACATATCAATCAACACGTACAACGACAGCATTTACGAAAATAAAAAAAAACTTTTGCACATCATTATATAGGCTTCGCATAGTTCATTCGGATTGTTAACACGTTGACTGCCATATAGGTCAATGGTACCCTACGCGGCGCACTGAAGTAATTATGTCAATTTCTGTTACTAAGCGCCTGGATTGCCTGACTTTGCCTTCCTTTGTTTGTTAATGTATGTTTTAGTCTTTTCGGACTAGGATTCATCTTTCACCGAGTCTACTAGATATTCTGGCGGCTTAGTAAGAAAATCGAAGGGAGAAATCGACACAATTGCTTCAGTGCGCCGCATAGGGAATTGGTGACCTACATGGCAGTCAAACTGTTAGGAATACCCGCAAAAACCAAAAAGTTATTTAAAAAGTAATGGAACTCGGTTTTTAGAACTACTTCGATATGGTAAATTTCTTTCTTTTTGCAGTGTCGGACGACCTCCTGTACTACGGTGTATTCAAAGGGATTTCCCCTTAAAATATTTTTTTGTTTAAGTTAAGCCTAAGGACGACTGCTATGTGGTTATTGAAGCCTATAAACATTAAAACGTACTGTGTAATTATAAAATTTATACTGGTTGTAGCCAATGTGGCCAGTGGTAGGTAGGTACCACCATCCTGCTTATCTGTGGCGAAAAGCAGTAATGCGGGGCAGTCCTTGTACTGTATATGTCCGAGCTAGCTCATACAGAGGTATGTACCACGGCCAGCCAATAATTTAAAAAAGAAAACCACATTTTATCACTTTGCTATTAAGTTAAAAATAATGAAATCAATGAAACCTTTGCCAGTCTGCCTAAAATTTCCACTGCCTTCAATTTTGCAACAAGAAAGAATCAAAGTTATTAAGGAAATATTAAATTTATAAAAAACCCTTACCTTCTGACAGTCAGCTTGCTCCAAAAAGGCGCTAAAAGCGTTAATTGTGATCTTGGCCGGTGACAGCCTGACGGACTCCCTGTTAGGTACGAAACCGAACCTCTCCTGCATCTTGTTGCCTGAATGGGAGTAGGCCGGCGGCTCCGCGTCGATGTAGCACGCCAAGGTCGTGTACAGCACAGAGAACAGTTCAGAGAACTTCGCTTTGCACGTGGCCTTCATCGTGGACTCCTGCAGCATCTCGCCTAAGGCACTTATTAGCTGCAATAAATATTTTGCATATACTGCAGATAGATTGGTCTGTAACGCAGAACAGATCAAGAAAACGAGTTCTGTTCTTGGAGGCGAAGACTTTTGGACCTTGGGCCTTATGTTGGGCCAGTACTGAGTTTTTTTTACACATATTACATACAGCTTTAGCAAAAAAAAATCGACGACCAGAGAAACCTAGAATGGTTTATAAACTAGTTTAATGTAAAAGCTGGACATTTCGATTTCTCTCTCAAATATTACCTTCTAGCAGGACCTGACTATAGTCCCTTGGCAGTTCACGTAATGATACAACCATATACTTCTAGTAGAACCCAATTTCTTTTTTCTTTGGCCCTCCACACTAACTTTGAGAAACACCGATTTAAAGCACGCTTCAAACTATTCCAAACTTACAGTCAAAGGCTGGAGAGCAGCCACATGGTTGTCGATGACGTGGTACGGATCCTCATACAGCTCCACTGACGTCATCAATCTCAAGAAGTTCTCGGTGATCGCCTCAGACAAGCTCTCGTCCCGGGCGAGGTGGTGCCAACATGACACTACACAACTGAAAAACGGAATAGCTCTAGCTTCAATAAACAAAACAACCTTCTCTTATTGAAATAATGAATAAGACCATATGTTGATCGCGGTGATCCCTAAATACGGATGATATAATTATAAGTATGCACGAGTAGGAACCACCATACGGCCTTACCGGTTTGAAGGGTAACATGTGTGGCGTCATTGTCATTTCTATGCGCGAGTTTCGATAGATACTTTACACTAGGTGGACCGCGAATTGGTTCATCACAAAAATAAAATAAAAAACATGAAGAACCTAACCCAGCACCAAACTTTGTCATAAGATCACTATACCGGACTTGCCTAATACTTAATCGAATAATATCACAATTAAATCATTAAAATGTTAGTGTTAGCGTCAGTGTAACTTACGGTTTTAAAGGTAGCTTCTGGCTCAGTAGAACAGCAGTGACGGCGTTAGAATGATGACGTGTTAATGACGTCAGCGGCCTCATGAGCTTCACCCTCGCATCTTCATTGACCTCGTCCATTGTACTCAACATCACTTCAACTATCCTCTCGATATTTTGGAACAAATCCTGACCTTTCTTAATGAAAAATGCGTCCAGGACAGCACTAATCCCAACGCTTTTATGTTCTTGACTATCGTAACACTCCAAAATACTTTCAATGAATTGCATCGTGTGCCGGTGCGGTATCTTCGGTGTTATAGTGTTACAAAGAACTACGCAGTAATCACTGATCATGTTCAAATCATTTGTCAAAACATTGTTCTGCAGTCGAGTTAGGTTGACCATACACTGATCCCCTGGTTCTATAGTGTGACCTTCGTATAAATCTTGAATCTGTACTATTAGTTTTATGCAATCTATAGTTGTTAAACGCACAGGAAAATTCGTGTCTGCAATACCAGGCACGACCAGACCCAATAGGTATCCCATCTGACCGAATTTACTTGGCGTCTCATAATTCAGCCTCACGTTTTTTATGTACGTATCGAAAATAACTTGAAGTATCAGTACTGAAGCGGTTCGTATTTCATCGTTTTCATGTCTCAGCCATTCTGTTAATAAACCGATTAAGTCATCGATTGTGCTTAAGCAAGTCGACTGGATTATAAGCTCTTTTATTAGTTGGTGCAATAATATTAAGCTGTCATTCAAAGTTTTTGCGAGTATGTCGTTTATTCCGTCAACCCCATCGGCTTCATATTTACGCTTAAACGACGACAATTCTCCGAATATGCTATTAAATAATACCCTCAGAATGGTGTTTCTTTCTTCCGGCAAAATACCTTTTTGGAGTTTAGTCAATGCGTTCGATGCTTTAACTATTATAGGGTAGAGTTCGACATTGCGTTTCTCCAAATTCGAGTTGTAAATTTGTTCTAAAACCGCATTTAATAACTGCCAACGGTTTCTGAGAACTACATTATGGTGAGCTGCAGGATGCAATGCTTTGCCTATTTCGTATAAAGTTGTTACTGTTGCCTTGCACATGTCGAAAGCAGGCCCAGATTTCAGTATATCGTATAGAATTGAAGTAACGTTATCCCCAAGTCTAGCCAAAACGTGTGCATCTAAACAATCAACAGCTACTTTACCATAACAAGTGATTAATGCATATTTCACGATATTAATTTCCAATTCAGTTTTAGAGTTCTTTGACGAAAGGAAGTTCATTATTTTACTACCTTTTCTCGATTCATTTTCCTTGTAAGCTGCGTCTAATTCGTTCAATATAAATTCTCCGTGTTGCCGAGAAGCTATACCTATTGCTTTACTAACATACTCACAGTTTTCCATCGGAATAGATTTTAGGGAAAATAGTATTATCTTGAGTGTGGACTCAACGACAGCAGCGTTCGGTATGTGACACGACAGCGTTGCCAGATACTGTAACGAGACTCCTTTGATCATAGGATGCTGTTTCTTTGACAAAATCTGCTTTGAGATCAAAGTCGCTATAGTCTCTACCCACTTGTCGTTATTAACTTGATCGACAGCAGATACCAATAAATCTAATAGCATACTGTGCCATTGTTCCCTCGATTCACTTTTATCAACAAATTTCAGCAGCCGCTGTAATTCGATGGTCCATGAATTTTTCAAATTTTTGTGTACGTCCCCAGAATAATCTTCGAGGAACACGAGTAGATTCTTGTTTTTTTCTTTCTGTTCTGGATCCACAATGTGGGTGATACACCGAACAAATACCAAATCAGACGAATATTTGATTTCTGAGCCTTTTACTGTTTCACCTTCAATTACATTAGAATTATTTTGGAACAGTGACGTTAGACAATGTGCAACCGTGGACATAGATGGAGTTAAGTCTTCAACAGTGAGTGCAGATAAGAGCAAACTTCTCAGCTGACCACGTATACTTGTCACAGTATTACACATTAGGATTAAAGAATTCTTACAGGTATCCTGTAAGTCTGAGATCTCGTAAAATGACACATTCGCTGGGCCCTCAAATCCGCAATGTTTAATTATGAATTCTATCATGGAAAAATCCTCGGGGGTCGTTATGCAGTTCCTGTACACTAAGCCTACAATAGCTTTGACTAACAACTTCTTCATTTTCACACCATGTTCCATGTTGGTCATGACTTTTAATAACGTTATAAATTTGCTCGAGTAATTATCAATAAAGACTTGCGACGATGTCGTCAAATGAGTCAATATTATAACGGCCTTCATTCTATCCTTTTCCTGGTTGTTTTTGCATTGATGTAGGAGTCCCTCGATCGTTTGATCAGAATACTGTCTGGCCATGTGATCGAAACATCGTAAAACTTCGAAATGATTTTTAACGGTTTGTGGTTGATCATAATCTGGCTCCAGCACAACCAAATGGAATAGGACGTGGTTTATTGACGTAATGACATTCTCATTCAACCCTAACTTCGGATTGAGTGTCGACGGAGATAATAAATAAGATAGACACTGACTGATGTAATAATAGTTGATATTTGGTTTCCGATATAAAGCCAATAATGACAGAACGAATTTGTTGACCGTTTCATTGAACTGTCTTTCGGATATAAGTCTTGTTATCGGTCCAAGAGCTTCCAGAACTGATTCAGAAACTTTCGGCTCGTATGAAGGCAACCACTGATTGTAAAGTACGTCAAATATAATTGTGAATTCGGTGACGAAATTTTCTTTAATAGAAGTAATGTTGTCGTTTTCCACGTTGTCTCCAATATGTTCGGAGACAGCTACTGCAAAGTGGCCGAACGCTGAGGAGAGAGAGATAGATAATAGACGAATTATATTTTATTATTACTGCTGGTGAGGGAGGATCGTTTCTCATTCACTTCACAACGTATCTAATGTTTCGAAACAAAAAGTAGTGAAATTGGAAAAAGGTTTATCTTAAGGCTAAGCTACCCTTTGTTTACGGTGAGGAACCTACTAATAGAAACTCCACCTATGGGGAATCAGACAGGAATGTGTCGGAACCCGGAGCCTCCGAAGAGACTACGCCTTGAGAAAGTGCGTGAAATAAAGAGAACTGCACGACTATCCCACAGAACGATGGTCAAGCTAGCCTTCTTTTTACATAAGTAGATAAAACCATTAGCAGTAACTATCACTGTACGCAGGCTTTGCTTATTTCTATAACAAAACTTACCATATGCAAATGCCTGTTTCAATCCATCCTGCTTCACCAACGAAAGAAGCGGCAACATTTTACTGAGTATCTCCTTAATATGTGGGACAACACCGTGTGTATTAACGGCTGCGAGAGTTCCAAGTGTGTGGGGTATTGTATAATGTGGTACTGTTGCTGGGGAAAGTTGGTTGATCAATGAGCGGAGTGCCTGCATAGAAAATATAGCTCAAAACTGGATATTCCTATTACAGCCAGTCAAGGCAGTTAAGACAAAATCTATAGACTAAATCAAATGAAAGCACAGATTCGTGTTGGAATAAGACCAAGCAGATCTAAATAGTTTTTAATGCTAGTAAAAAATAACCTCTTTCCATTATTCTTTGAAACTAAACTTTTTCAGTTCGGGAATAAAATTGTTCAACAAATTAAAATGTTTAAAAACTTCACTTTTGTTATGATCATTTGAATAACACTTGAACACATGATGTCATATTATATTATAGTTTTTAGATAACAGTAAACAAAAATGTCATTAAATTATTACAAAGCTGATAATTTACAAAATTATCAAACACACTACTTCAGTATTGTTTATATTTGTCAACAACGAATCACTTAAAAAACCAGTTGTAGAGTTCCTCGTGGGTGATAACTTCAAATGTTTTTCTTTTTTTAGTTACTTTTTTTATTGAGTGAATAAGCTCACGACTTGCTCGGTGTTAAATGCCGCCACCCACCTTGAGAAATGAGTTCCGAGTCTCAAGTTTTATTTTCCAACAACGTCCAAACTGAAATGCACTACTTCTACACAGCAGAAATAGACATTCGTGATATATATCCATACGTGCTCAAAAGATGCCCACCAGTAAAGTTAAGCATACAGTGATTTTGTGTGTTCAATTCAAAATATTTCTTATCTCCATTTGCTTGTTGAAAATGTTATACAGAAAAAAGTAATTTAATATTTCAAACTGTACACTTATTGCGTAATAATATGGACCACGGAGCTCCGACGGCTAACCTGCAAAAGCGGGATTGTAGAGATTGGAGGGTGTCTATGTGTGTGCGGGCCGCGTGAGCGAACACCACACTCGCGTAAGTCATGTCGGGGACCGTCTTAACCCATAGACATCGTTTTTGCACTTGACCAATACGACAATGTATGATCCCTGATACACATAAACACCAGAAATGCCAGAAGCACAGCCGAACTGGTGTCTAACATTTAGCAACTATTTCGGAACCATCACCTCACACAAAAAAATTGCATGTCAGAAAATCCAAACAGATTCAATATTGTTGTTCAGAACTGTAATAATGGAGGATTTACTAAGAGTACATTGTATGATTAACTGATTTTAAATAAACTAACAAACTAAAAAAGTGCATACAAGTTTTGAGCCTGTAGTTGGTGATATTTACATTTAAACTACTTACTAGTACTAAGTATACTTAGGTACTAGTAAACTAAGTAAACTTTTTACTGGTCGTAAGATATCTTGGGAGTCCGCACGGGTAGTTACCACGTTATTCCTACTTCTACCATAAAGCAGTAATGCGTTTCGGTATGTAGGGTGGGTCAACTGTTGTACTGTAAAAACTGAGACCTTAGAACTTATGTCTCGAGGTAGGTGGCGGCATTTACATCGTTGATGTCTATGGGCTCCAGTAATCACTTCACATCAGGTGGGCCGTCAGCTGGTCCACCAATCTAAGCAATAATAAAAGACAACAAATCTAAACTTTTTTTTTATTGCGCATTTAGGCAGGCGAGAGCATACGGCCCCACCCACGGTGAATAAACTAAAAAATAATGTTCATAGATCAATTTACCAAGTCTAAATTCTCATGGCCCACGGCAACAAGGACAGCAGAAGCCCCCAGCTGTGTCACAGGTTCATAACCAGCATTTTCAGTCATGGCTCGCAGCATTGAGCTCACAAGCTCTGTTGCTACTTTTGGATCTAGTTTTCTTACTTGATTGACACATGTTTGTTCTAATACCCTGGAAATTGAAATTCAAATCTTGTTTTTTTTGGTTTAAAAAATTTACATTTAGATAATAAAATTGTTAAGTTTAAAAAGCTAGACAGGGCCATACATATTAACTCGAGCACAATCAAAGGTATTATTACTAGAGAAATGTGTATTGAGAACCCTAAACAGCAGGAACTTTCACACTATATTTTTTTTTTGCAAAGCTATTAATTTATGGGTTGGTCATATGGGAAAGCTGCTGTAAAGCAATTGAAACTTCAAATTTGTTCAAATTCAAAGTGGATGACATTAATTTAGTGATGTCTATGGGCTCCTGTAGTATATTTCACTCATTTGGAATAAAAAAATGGATAAATAGTCTTTTTCAGTTCTCAAGTTGTAGACAAAATTAAACCGTTTTTTTTGTTATTGCTTAGATGTGTAGACGCGCCCGCCTAGTGTTAAGTGGTTACTGGAGCTCATAGACATCTACAATATAAATGCCACCACACACCTTGAGATATGAGTCGTAAGATCTCAGTATAGTTACAACAGTTGCCCCACTCTTCAAACCGAAACGCATTACTGCTTCACGACAGAAATGGGCATGGTGGTGGTGCCTATCCGTGCAGACTCACAGGAGGTCCTATCACCAGTAATTAAGTATGTTAATTATGTTTAAATATATGTTGATTATGGGTGTGATTACTTTATAGATTTATTATTTGATAATGCCCCTTTAGACACTTTTGAGGCTCACTTTATGCCCACCTTATCATAAATAGACAGCATCCCACTTGGAGGTCAGCAATGCCAGGGGCACAGCGAAGCCTTTACCTACTGCTTTCTAAATTTATTACTTTCAAGTATTTTATTCATCTCTAGTTATAATGGGTATATAATAGGCAATTATACAGAAAGGTAAGTACAGTCAAACCTGGATAAGCGAGAGTTCAAGGGAGCACAATCCCATTCTCGCTTAAAGAGGTTTCTCACTAACCCGTGTTTCTCGCTAACACTCCCTCTGAATTTCATTTCGCGATTTTCCGGATTCAAACGCATTCACTATTTTTAGTTTATCACTTAATGACAGTACTTTAATTTTCCGTTATGACATGATGCAGAACAGAACTTACCTTCGCAATTGATTAACGATAAACTGAGTAAGTCCGACAAACAGGACGGTACACAGGCGCACGTGTCAATTCAAAAAGAATGCGATAAAATAACAACGTTATTTAGTTTCACGAAATAGAATAGGTTCAATATTGACAAGAAAGCAATACAAAAACAATGGAAGGAAGTTCTACAAAAGTTCAGAATGAGTCATAAAATAGCAGATGTTAAATTTGTAATTAGTTTTTTCACTTGTTCCTCCTAAATAATATAAATAAATAAAGCTCGACTGTCGCTTATAGAGGTATAGATAAGTAGCAGTCTCACTTACGGAGGTCCATGAGGAAAAAACGACTCTCTCTTACAGAGGTTTCTGTTTCTCGCTAATAGAGGTTTTGGGAGCTTAAAATGACGGTTCCTGGCTATTACTTATAGAGTTTTCTCACTTATCCAGTTCTCACTTACTCAGGTTTGACTGTATATAAAAAGCTAACTACTATTCAATAGAAAATTTTATATCTACATGTAAACTAATTATGCAGAATTATGTAAGTTACACTTTCAAGGTGACATCAATACTAGTTTTTTTATGTATGTATGTTTTTATATGTATATATTTCAAAATATTTATTATGATTTCTTAAAGACGTGGTTGATATTCCCTAAAATGGACTTCGGATTAGGAATTGCTTCCAATCTTCCACCGATTGCTCAATAAGTCGAAATTTTTACCGAAAATGTTGTGTGCATGATTCAGGTTTTCGTCAAATATCTTTTATTGTAGGATAGGTTTCGCTACAAATCTTCCAAAATTTTTTTTTGTTTTTTAATTGTAGGTTGCACAATCTAATGCCCTTACATATTTTTTTTCTATAAATTTTATATGATTTGGCTTACTTGATAATGTTTCCCAATAGTGTAGTGTTCACTTTCACAGTGTCTTTGTAGAATTCACAAAATATAGCGATGACTTCGTTCGGATATGTGTTCGCTATTTTCGCGAGTGATTTTATAATGACGTTGTTCACAGAATGTTCATTATCTCCGGCAGCGTTTATTAAAACTGTCACGGTATCTGTGAATTAAATAATCCAAGAATTCAAGTAACTTTTGACAAAACAAATATGTTGATGATGTATGAGGTATTTGTTTCGAGAATATCAAAAACTTTACCTTTGAGAGACTCTGAAGTTATTATACTCATTTTGGTATTTTACATATCCTTCTAGCTATAATTTAAAACAGTAAATGAACATTAAGATCATTGAAGTTGTATGAAAGAATATAAGAAGATAAAACAAGTCAAATCAACAAGAAACTACAGGACTGGTCTTCAATTGGAACAGTTTGGGTTTAGTTAATTGACGTTCTATTGTGTTTTTATCGTTTTTATCCGATTCATTGACAGTGACTCTTATGACAGTGCAGCTTTTTTTTTTTTTTTTTGGAATTTATGGCCTGGTATCTAGACCTTTAGGCCAAGTCTTAAGTATTTTTATTCGGTTTATTATAATTTCCCCACTGTATTTTTGATGAATTTATATAGAGGCACGTAATAGGATCTATTTTTTAACATATCACTCAGGCGGCGGGAGGGATCTTGCACTGTCACTTGATTTTGCACTATGNATATCGATAATGATGTCAGCTACCGCTGAAGGGGATTTGTTGCCACCCTATGTGGTGTACAAGGCCCAAAATTTATACGATACGTGGTGTGAGAATGGGCCAGCGGGAACTAGATATAATCGGTCTCAAAGTGGATGGTTCGACGGCAATATATTCGAAGATTGGGTAAAATCCATTGTTTTGCCTTATTTTAGAAACAAAGAAGGGAAGAAAGTTCTTATTGGGGACAATTTGTCATCACACTTGTCTTTAGACGTAATAAAATTATGTCATGAGCAAGATATATCATTCATCTTTTTACCAGCCAATAGCACACATTTAACCCAGCCATTGGATGTAGCATTCTTTCGTCCAGTGAAGATGGCCTGGCGTAACATTCTGGTTAAATGGAAAAAAACAGATGGCAAGTCCCAAACATCTCTGCCCAAAGGATGTTTCCCAAAGCTATTAAAAAAACTCATGGAAGACCTCTCTGAAAATGCCAAACAAAATATAATATCTGGTTTTAGGAAGACCGGAATCAAACCTATTGATCCAAATCAGGTTTTGAGTAGACTGCCGGAAGAACTAGATGTAAAAGAAAGTGGAGAAAATGAAGTTGAAAAATCAGTATTAGACATTCTCAAAGAGATGCGGTATGGAACAACTAATATAATCGAACCAAAAAGAAAAAGAAAATTAGAAGTTATACCAGGAAGAAGTGTTGGTTCTTCTGAAGATTATGGAAAAACTGAGGATGAATCAGAAAATGTAAAGAAAAAAGCCAAAAGAATTGGAAAAAGGACGAAAAAGATAAATAATGAAGAAAGGATTTATGACGAAGAAACGGCGTATTATGATGAAATGGATAAAAAAGTTTATAAAGGTAAGGGTAAAGGAAAAAAAACAAAAGGAAATAAAGGCAAAGAAAATGAAGAAAAAAAGGAAATTGTATATCAGAAAAAACCGGATGATGCTAACTCTTTAAATAATATACAAAATACTGAAATTTATTGTTTATCTAATGAAGATATAGAGGCTATGTCCATTACTATTGGAGATTACGTTTTGTATGAAGGAAATGAAATAGTGATAGCCGAGAATTTTACAAGTACGAGTACAGAAGGTAAAGAGAACTTGACACCGAGAATAAAGAAAATTAGTACAAATAATAAAGTAAACATTCTTGCTGACGAAATTATATCTCCAAGTACTTCGGACAGAAAGATATCAGTTCATTTAAATGAATGCAGACATATTTCTCCACATTCTTTTGTTAAAACTGCTAATCAACCTAGCACAAGCGGTTCGAAAAGTACTATGGTGCCTGCACCACGATCATCGTACTACACTAATGATGCTGATATTCTCAAAGATTTGATGGACGATGATATTATATAGCTACAAAATAAATTATAAGAATCTCATTCGAAGAAGTGATTTAAAATTAATAAGACTGATAAAATAATAAATAAGGGATAACTATTATCATACTCTATGATTCCTAGTAATTCTAAGGACTGTGATTTAAACTTCTAAGTGCAATTTATAATAAATAGGTACTCAAAATAATTAGTTTCATTTTACAAAAAATCAGGCAACTTACCCAAGGTGGTGAGTACCTACATATGATTATTTACCTACATATACTATCGAAAAAGTAGCAGCCCTAGCATTTTTTTCTATTTACCCCATATGGCGTATCCATTGAACCCACATCCAGTCCAAATAGAAAACACATATATTTTCGTCTTTTATGGAATAAACAAAGTATAAAAATACTTCTTACTGTTTATTTAATGTATAACCAATATTAACTCATACTCCAACAAAAATTGTTTCTTATTTAAAGTCGCAAGTACAGTGAAAATCTGATTCAAAGTCTAAAAATGTTTCTATCGACCCCATTTTACGGTATATATTCACGCGGACAGTTTTTGCTTTAATTTTGTACGTATCCCTTTATCTAGTTACTATTGTTGATCGAAGCAGATGGCGAAGATAAATTAAAGCAAAAATTAAAATCTATCACGCATTAAGAATACCTTTTTTACAATAATTGTTGTTATTAGTTTGAAATTTTTGATTTAGCGTCAAATTTTAATATTCTTTCTAGTTCATTACAAATACATGTCTAACACGCGGATTTTGTCATTTTAATAGAAGTCTTACGCCTATGAAGTTACCATTTCCCAGTCCGGCAACTTTAAACTGCAATATTACTTTTTTTATAAGTTTGTTTACACTAAAAATGGTTAAAGGAGTAGATTTTTGTGATGAGTTCCGCATGATTTTTGATAATAAAAACCAAACTATGAGCGTAGTTTATTTTTGTTATACTAGATGGCGCAGTTGTAAGCATATTTTTATATATTGGTTCGAAGTAAGTATCAGTTGAATGGAATATTTGAAATGTATTCAACTAATAATTATTTTTAACAAATGTATCTTTTTAAGTGATTGGTTTTGTTAATTTTAGGTATGTTTCAATGATACTATGTACACACATTATGGTCTTGTTGTTGTCTGAAATAAAATAAAATAAATCATTCATATTTCATTTGTAAATATGTAATTGTAAATTATTTGAGACTTACTAATTTTATTGAAACATAAATTTTAAAAACAAAACTGCGAATCAGCGCGATGCGAATTCACAACACAAATAACTACGACACGAATTGCTGCAATGCAATGTCGTACGGCAAGACGTCTGTCTCCCTTCCACAATTGCCACAATCCTTTACACATCTCAGGAATGCGCGCAACTTCTTGCGATGCGTCGCGGGAGCTCGTAGATTTTTACGACTCACTGAATTTGGCCCCCCTTTTTTGGTTTTCGGTTTTTTTTATTTTTAATTATTTGTTCGCCGTTTGTTCGTTAATGTTTGAATGTAAAAATTGTTTATTCTTCTTTTAGTTATTTATAATTAATTAAACAAAATATGATCACCCTTAAGTTGGCTCCCTTTACTAGATATCTTTATTTTTATCGCTCAGATTAATTAATTTTGATCAATTATTATTATCGTTTGTTCCACGACTATTGGTGATTGTTCGATCATAAAAACAATTAAATTTCCAATTATTGATTATTTTATATCTAATATGCAAACCATCACCGCACGCCTGCATTGCGCGTGCACCGGTTTTGTCAGTCAGCTGGCAATGGCCGTGGTACTAGCGTTTTGTTAACAAGTGCGTTTATAATGTCTAATTATTTCTTATGTAGATCAAAAAAATATTGAAAACTTCAACAAAAAAATGTCAGTGAAGACGGCCAATTAGTCGTTAAAGTACGATTGGCGCGGTTTTAATAAGTTGAGTTATTTTTAATGATATTGAATATTAACAGGCATATATAAATTCTTGTTCGAAATGTTGGTAGGCACATATCGGACCGAGAGGGCTGGCTGGTGGTCGTGGCGCCGACGACCGCCAGTCCGGCGTCCCGAGGGGGAGGGTGATGGGAGAGATGTGCTCCGCACTAAACGCTTCACTTTCCCCCCTTTGCCTTGTCATGAGTTCTGTCTCATGCGAGGTTTGGACGTTGGTTGTTGAGCGACAGGAGGTTTTAGTCAGTTCGACTCTGACATACCCCGCCCAGTATCCNTGGCTGGTGGTCGTGGCGCCGACGACCGCCAGTCCGGCGTCCCGAGGGGGAGGGTGATGGGAGAGATGTGCTCCGCACTAAACGCTTCACTTTCCCCCCTTTGCCTTGTCATGAGTTCTGTCTCATGCGAGGTTTGGACGTTGGTTGTTGAGCGACAGGAGGTTTTAGTCAGTTCGACTCTGACATACCCCGCCCAGTATCCCCAGATAAGGGCGGAAGTCCGGCGATTTCCTCCTGACCAAAAAAAAAAAAGGCACATATCGGATGATTCCAGTTTCTATCTGCGCTGCAGGAATATGCGCCTTGAAGTTGTGTTTTGTTAAAAGTCTGTAGGTATTTGTGATGAAATTATTTGCAGTGTTATATAAAAACAACCGCAATTTTATTGGCATTGACTCTATGTAAAGCTACTACACCTTTCACATCCGAAGTAAAAATATAATTTAAGTGAACTGGGCTTTTATTTCCAAGTTTAACCTGTTGTTCCTGGCTTTCAACAAAAACTTTGAGTCCGTATTTGTACAATGTTCATGATAGTCTCAGATAACCTGGCTTAAAAACGGAATAAAGTCATCCTCGCCGCCGCCTACTTCAGGTCCCCACTTCGATAAAGCGGCACGACAGGAGATCCAGTCTGTCTTGTTGTATAAGAATTTTTCAATAGGAGGATTAATTTGGTATCTGTCAACGGACAATAAAACACGAGTAAGCGTAGAAAAATGACAGCTCCCCCCCCATACAATCATCATGCACCCACCATTCGCATAGTGGAGTGATTGGAGCACTACAAAAGCTGGTATCAATAGGCGATGGATTTCGGTTAGGATAATTATTAATAGTATTTTTTTTCCTACCTAAGCTGAGAGCCTTGAGATAGCCTTAACTAGTAGGTGAGCTCACGGGGCTCAAATCTGATGACGTTGCTAACACGAACCCTAGCAAACTTGAAAAAGAAACTTGGTGGTCTGTGTCTGTGTTGTGGGTTAATGTATATTATTGTATATACTCGCCGAGCCCTCCGTTGACTATAACTGATTATTAAACGTATATTCTGTGTTATAATAGGTGGGGGACGGCGCGTACGCAGTCCCCACTACCAAAAATTACGCGTCCGAGTTACCCGCATTAGGGGTAATCGCAAGGGTCAACCACTCCGCAGTGCAATGGAGTAGCCTCGCCCTGGGGGAACCGCCTAATTGATCACGGTATCCCCTACGCCAGGTAAGTATGATTTCACTACGTCGCTTCAGGAAGGTCTATCGGGCCGTGAGACATCTTGTCATCGCGATGTAGAAATTGTCAGAAAAAGTTTAGTGACATCTATTGGTGTTAGTTCAAACTGGTATTATGCAGATGGCGAAGATAAAATAAGGCAAAAATGAAAATCTATCACGCATTAAGAATACCTTTTCTACATTAATTGTTGTTATTAGTTGGAAATTTTTGATTTTGCGTCAAATTTTGATATTCTTTCTAGTTCATTATAAATAAATGTTTAGGACGCGGATTTTGTCATTTTAATAGAAGTCTTACGCCTTTGAAATTACCATTTTTCAATCTGGGAACCTTAAACTCCAATATTACTTTTTTTATAAGTTTGTTTACACTAAAAATGGTTAAAGGAGTAGATTTTTGTGATGAGTTCCGCATGATTTTCGATAATAAAAAACAAACTATGCGCGTAGTTTATTTTTGTTATACTAGATGGCGCAGTTGTCAGCATATTTCATTTGTGAACGGATTTTGTCATTTTAATTGAAGTCTTACACGCCTATGAAATTACCATTTCTCAATCCGGCAACTTTAAACTCCAATATTACTTTTTTTATAAGTTTCTTTACACTGAAAAGGTTAAAGGAGTAGATTTTTGGGATGAGTTCCGCGTGCTTTTCGATTTATAAGAAATTAACAGAAAACAAACTATGCGCGTAGTTTCTTTTTGTTGTAAGATGGCGCAGTTGTAAGCATATTTCATTTGTGAACGTAACTTATTTGAGATTTAATAATTTTATTGAAACATAAATTAAATATGACTGTTATTTAAATGGTTAACATAGTATTCGAATTTTTGTGAGCAGAAAAATATAATCTTTGAGCAGAAATAGCTAATTGATCAGCAACTCATGGCCAGCAAACATTCCAAAATCAGTCAACAATTTATGTCATTCTGGTTGGCTGTAATTATTTTTGTACAGCATATTAATTATATAAGCTGCAATGAGCTACTCCTGTTTAATAAAATTTTGGTAAGCACTCAGAGGGTAAGCAAAAATTTCATTTTGAGTTGCATATAAAAATAGCAAAAATACTTGTCATGGAAAAATTGATGCATTCCTTACAATTACTAATTAATTTATTTACTATCTTTTTAGGTATTACATATTTAGTTACAGAAGTGTAAATTAATAAAAGATTTTTTTATTCGTATAAAATTCTATAAAATATAATTGAGATAAATCAAAAAATATAAAACAATTAAGTAGCGAAACCACACAAATCTCTTTAAAACACGTTATTACCACTGCAATTTGACTGCTCATTAGTGCTAATAATCGCCGCGTAATCATCGAATGACAATATTCGCACACGGTTGGCTCTTCGTGTCATGCGCCTTTTTTTTCTTTTGAAGTTATACTTCTTTAGGCGCGCTATGAAAAATTTATGAGAGTGAAATTTTACAATGCGCGCGCACAGTGACGCAAAATTAACAGAATGAAGTTGCCCACTAAATCGCTCATTACAATACGACCGACGTAACTTGGCGAGTCTGAATATAGCCGCAGGTGAACTTTCGCGCATGTACACTCGTAAAAAAAAGTGTTATTAGCATTCATTTTTTAGTAATATAAATGACCAAAATATTATTTAATACAATTCATACTAAATATTATTAAATTATTAACGTTAAATATTTATTACTAATTATTTAATATTAAAAAAAAAGAAATACATTTAATAAAAATAAAGTATAGCTTCTTACGCGCGTACATAAGTACACGCACCCTTTTTTTTTCTTACTCCGCTCACTTTTACGTACCTACATTGTCGATTTTTCAACAAAAACCAATTAGTTATTTGGCTCCCCATGTTTTAAATATGCATACCAATCAAACATACTTTTTTTTTATTGCCCTTGTAGAGCGTAGACAGAGCCAAGCCGCTGCCTAATTTCTTGTAAATGTTTAAAATACATTTTCACATTACATCTACGGTGTTAATTCGGTGTAGGTACCTACTATTGCGTTTTCATTTTATAAATTTTTTGATAAGCTTTAATAAATAATATGTTCTCAATTTCAGATAATTGAAATTAGTATGTGTATATAAAGTAGTACTTGATTATTTTTTTTATTTCAGTAAAACCGTAAAACCATAATTTTGTTACTATGTACATATTTTTTTTTTTATTCTATTACCAATTTAATTTATTCTTAATAAAAAGTATAAAAAAAAATTATACGTAGACAAAAACGCAGCCGGTAGGATTCGAACCTACGCTCCCAGAGGGAATCTGATTTCGAGTCAGACGCCTTAACCACTCGGCCACGACTGCTCCACAAGTATCGTAAGAAATTAAGAAATACAATCTTAACTTACATTATCTACATTTTATAGGAATTTGATGACAGGCATTTAACAATGAATAGGAAATGAATTAGTAACACCACAATTATGACTAGCACTAACTTTTTCTTCTTCTTCGCTAATCTCATTTTTATCTCATCATGCTGCGGAGGGATTTGGCATGAGTTGTTTCAGCGGATGCCTGCCTGACATCAACCCTCCTTGGGTTAAGTATATCTTTTTTTTTTTGCTTAGACCCCCATCTAAGTAAAAAAAAAAAGATAAAGGATAATCAACAATTTTAAGAAAACTTATACTAAAAATAGATTAAACATTGAAAAAAAATATATATATTTGTAGAAAAAATATGCAGTTTTTTTTAAATTTTAAAAAGTGCATTACCTAATTTAAATTACTTAAAAACGTACGAACGAAACCAAAAAGTTTATAGGGGACACCCGGGTTTGAACCGGGGACCTCTCGATCTGCAGTCGAATGCTCTACCACTGAGCTATATCCCCGTTGCGTTTACGAACAAAATATTGATACAGTATCCGATAATCCACTGTTCTTTCTAATATTTTACCGACTAATAAGATTAGTTGAATCGAAATATAAATTTCAAGTGTAATTTCAAACATTGATTGGATGCGAGAAAAGTATTTTAATGCATTAGACGGCTATCATTATGTTTGCGATGTATTGTATGTAACCTGTACCAATAAACAAAAATACAGTAAGCTTGTAAATAGACCCTGAGCATCAGTTATTAAAAAAAAAAAAAATTCCTTTCGTCTGATATATAATAATAATATTATGTATTTAATAGATTAAATTTCGCGACAAGCTTTTCATGATACAAATTATATAATTATAATACAATTTTAGTTTGATTTAATTATGAGTGTATTTTTTTATTGGATAGGATGGGTGGGCGAGTTTACGGCCCACCTGGTGTTATGTGGCTACTATGTTAGTGCTAAACCGAAACGCATTACTGTTCACGGCAGAAATGAGCAGGGTGGTGGTACACGTGTGCAGGCTCACAACCAGCCTTACCACCAGAATTATTTCTTTTCAGAAAATTTAAATACCAGTTTAAAAAGGGTTTTTGCCTCAATTTTTCAATTGACTCGATTCCTACCGGTTCTTGTTGTATGTGTGCTTCCGGACACACGAGAAAACCCTTGCTTGGGAATTTGTTGGAAAGATATGAAATAATATTTATTAATATTAATTGAAAATTGTTGTCTGTGTTTTGTAACAATGAAGAATATATTTTAGCAGTGCATGTAGTGTGACAAAAAAGAAATCAAAAAGGAAACGCCCCCGGGTGGGCTCGAACCACCAACCTTTCGGTTAACAGCCGAACGCGCTAGCCAATTGCGCCACGGAGGCAGATGAGCAATTTGCTGAAATTATGTAACACTAAATATTGTGAAGAAATCTATGTGATACATAACATGACATATAAGTATAATCTAATTAATAATCTAGTAGTCCCCCAGTACCGTAAAATGGGGCGATTAGGGACAAATTCCAACTTTATGAGCAATTTTAAGGTAGTTGTTGATGTATATAATGCTATATCAGGATCAAAATGATTGAGCCTTGGGGGCATCTTTGTTGTCCAATTTAAAATTATGCAACTAGCATTCCAGTTTAAGCAAAAAACGCAAAAATAGGTGTAATCCCTATTTACCCGAAAATTGCGGTTAATTGGGACGAAATGAGAAATTTGCTAGGGTTGGCACTACTTTTATTTTTATATATAGTTTTAATTAATTTATTTATTTAGTTGCACCAACAAAGTGATCATCAATAAAAAAAATTTAAAAACTGACAAAAGTACATGGCAGACATCGACAGTGCTGATATTCCTATCTGGGTTAAGAGATTAGGTGTGTCGGTTATTCCATGGATTAATCAGATGAATACCCCCACTCTGAACAAATATTAAATATTTTATTAAGTATTACTTAGACATTTTTGTCCACCTTGAGATTTCATTGATCTTGTTACATGTCTCTGCAAAATCGACTTACTTATATTAAATTGCTTATCTATTTCAACTAGACTTATTCCCAATTTCACTTCGAATAAACCAGATTTTTAACAACAAATTAAAAAAAATATTGTTATAACTACATAGACAACCCTACAAATCTGTACCTATTTATACTTAGGTCGTTTCCATTTCACGTATTCTCATCCCAATTGACCCCTTTTTCGTTGTTATTTGTACCTAAGACGTCCCGAATATCCCCAAAAACAACAGATTTTTACATGTATTTTTATTTAATCAAATACATTAAAACCAATAACAACTGAGACTTACCTTTAATATATATGCTGGTTCAAACACTAAATAACGTTTATAAATCATAGTCGTCTTCTATTATTATCAAATAAATAAAAGAGAGCAAAGTTTCTAGCACTAAAATAATTANATTAAATAAAGGTTAATAGTTAACCTGTTATTTATCTAAGATGTCGTTCCGAAGAGTTTTGTGACTGCCAATGGAATACAAAGTCAATAATTCGTTTTTCTGATTTACCAATATTGTTCAAAAGTCAGATTGCCGGCTTTGATAATAGACGACTCATTTGTATGAAGTCGGAACAGCGCCTCTAGCGGCAAACTTAGGCAAACGCTACGTTACCTGCTTTAACTTTTACGCTGTCGAGAGCGTTATAAAACTCGCATTAAGCATTCAGGTCTATGCATGTCTCCAGCGACCTTGACGTAAAAGGATATCCTAGGTAGGGGCTTAATCTGGAACTGGTCCAAATTAAATAATTTTTAATTAATTATTCTCTATTGCACACACGTTTTAAATATATTATATGAGTCGTCTATTATCAAAGGCGGCAATCTGTACATTTGGACAAAAAATTTTTATTGATATGTCAATACAGATTGATTTGAATATAATCGTCTCCTTCAAAGAATACGGTTCAAAACCTGCATTAAATAAAGGTTAATAGTTAACCTGTTATTTATCTAAGATGTCGTTCCGAAGAGTTTTGTGACTGCCAATGGAATACAAAGTCAATAATTCGTTTTTCTGATTTACCAATAATTGACCAAAAGTCAGATTGCCGGCTTTGATAATAGTCGACTCACATAACATGACATATAAGTATAATCTAATTAATATTAACTAGTGGTCCCCCAGTACATAGTCGAAATTCGACAATAATTAATCTATATTATAAAAAGGAAAGATTTGTTTCTTTGTTTGTATTGAACAGGCTCCAAAACTACTAAACCGATTTGAAAAATTATTTCACTGTTTGGAAGCTACACTATTCCCGAGTGACATAGGCTATAATCATTTTTGAAAAAAATTAGGGATCTTCACTAATACCTACTCTAATAAAGTAACCCAAGGTGTAAAAAAATTACCTAAAATATTCTTTACATCACGTGCCTTGCGAAAACTATTAATGATAGAATAAAATAATGCACTAAGACTTCATAGAACACATTATTATTTACAAAAAGTAGCCGCAATAAACGTATTTTTATTTAAAAAAATTAAATAACGTCAAATATCATTGAAATTTCTGTTGACCCGAGAGGAGCCGGAGCGGGCCGTTATAGTTAGTTGAAATTATAAGTTTGACAATTAGGTATTATGACTTGTTTTGAATTTAGATGTTTGGTACTGGAAAAAGGATAAGTTTTAGGACTCACTCAGTAGCTCGTTGATGCACTATTCAATTTTCTCACTGGCGAGAGTTATATGTGCTGATTGATCAACAAATCACAATTTTATCGTTTTTGCACCGGCACCATGTTTTAGTTTTTTTTTTACACACTTCGCGCCATTTTTGTATGCGCGTAGTTTTTTCTTGTAGTGTCAACAGATGGCGTGGATAGGGGATTGGGGAAGGAATAAGGAAAAGGAAGTCCCAACATGGTCCTATTGTCAAAGACTTACACTTCTTTAATAACAGATTTCGTCAAAACTACACTATCTTTTTTTTTTTTTTTCCTACCTATGCTGATAGCCTTGAGAGGCTATTTCAGCTTCGCCCTAACGTTTGTAGGTGAGCTCGCGGGGCTCAACCGGAGTGTTGCTAACACTGACCCTAGCAAGAGCAGTGCTTCGCAGAATCTACCACCGGATCGGAAACGCGACCCACTGAGAAGATCCGGCGAGAAACTCAGTGGGCTTAACACTATCTATACTAATATTATAAAGAGGAAAGATTTGTTTGTTTGTTTGTTTGTTTCGAATAGGCTCCGAAACTACTGGACCGATTTGAAAAATTCTTTTTCCATTAGAAGCCGACATTGTCCCTGATGAAAATAGGCTACTTTTTTCAAATTTTTTTTTATTTATTTTTTTTGTTTCATATGTGTTTTAATGTTTCCGAAGCGAAGCGAGGGCGGGTCGCTAGTAGACAAATAATATTAAAGGCCAACAATATAATCTATTCTTAATTTGACTACATACAGAATTTAACGATAAACAAAAGAGTATAATATATCGGTGTGTGTGTCAAATACATGGCAGTGTGTGTAATGTTATTTTTATTGATTTAATTTATTTTTTATGCATAATTTAAAAAAAATATTAACATTCTGCACTCCCCCTCTATATTCTCCATAGGTAAGTGTGGGAAATTTCATACTCCACCGACGGCGCAATTTTCGTAAAAAAGGGTACTAAGTCTTTGATTCACGTATTAATATGTATATAGATTAGATTATATATTAATAATAGGTCAACTTGACAACTGATAAAATGAAATAATGACCTACCCACGATATTACTGAGGTGGTACATTGATTCAGCCATCATTATTACGATATTTATTTCGATACGGCTAAGCTAGTTTCGATCAGCGCTTGAAGACACTTTCGCTACGCAGCTAGGTTTTAATGGTGCATGCGGTCATTCTTCACACGACTTAATATTAGAGCTTTAGTCACATGCCGATAAGCTCGACGACACCAATGTCAGCAGTAATAGATTTTTCTAATAAAAACCATCTCACGTGTAATAAATGGTGGCATTAAGTTCCGATATAGAAAATGTCATCAAAGCTGCAGACTTCAAATAAAATGAAGGTGGCGATGACCTAATATGGTATAAAAATTAAAGCAGAAAATGAAAATTTGGTATGATCCTAGTGTTTAATGTTAGTTCGATTTGACGTTTAAGTAAGTATAAGTAGTATAAGTAATCTCGAGGGGTTATTCTAGATTCGCCTAATTAGTACGAGAGCTCACGGGGCTCAAACCTGATGATGTTGCTAACACAAACCACAAGAGCCGTGCTTCGCAGAATCTACCACCGGATCGGAAACGCGACCCACAGAGAAGATCCGGCGACAAACTCAGTCAACTGTGTGTTACTGGGATAATTTACTCGCCGAGCCCTCCGTTGACTATATTGATTTATAGACGTATATTCTGTGTTATATAAGGTGGGGGACGGCGCGTACGCAGTCCCCACTACCAAAAATTACGCGTCCGAGTTACCCGCATTAGGGGTAATCGCAAGGGTCAACCACTCCGCAGTGCAATGGAGTAGCCTCGCCCTGGGGGAACCGCCTAATTGATCACGGTATCCCCTACGCCAGGTAAGTATGATTTCTCTGCGTCGCTTCAGGAAGGTCTATCGGGCCGTGAGACATCTCGTCATCGCGATGTAGAAATTGTCAGAAAAAGTTTAGTGACATCTATTGGTGTTAGTTGGAACTGGCTTAAGATCTCTGGTTTGTAACGCTTTCAAAATTATAAAGGTGACAAATAAAAATTTTAGCGGTTGAGTTCGATATCATAATAACTTCAACAAATTGAGTGGTCGTATTAGAATAAAAGGCGAGGAGAATTTTATTCCTTGTTAATCCATATCTTCCTCAGAACCTCATCAATCGCAATAGGTATGTAATTTTAAAGTAACAAATTACTAGCACGTTTTAAATCTTTAATACCACGACCGGCGAATTAATGAATGGAATTAGATGTTTCTCCCTGTACCTTAGAAGTCATGGAAAATTTATCGGTTGCAAGTAGCGCGATTATTTTAATTAACTCTACGCAAAGTCTATTAGGGCGTGTTTTTGTAACTTACTTTTAGTTTTCATTTCGATACCAATTTCATGTACCAAGTACTAAAATAAAAACCAATAATTGTTGCTTTCAATTTATATTTTAGGCATACGGATTAGATTAAAACTTTAGACTGCTACTTACAATCCCGTATGGTCTAGTGGCTAGGATACCTGGCTTTCACCCAGGAGGCTCGGGTTCGATTCCCGGTACGGGAAGCCTTTTTGCTTTTTGTATCAATTTGATTCCAAAATATTTCGCACATGCCACGTTAGCTCGTGATACGAATAAATGAAAGAATTATAAAACTCACGCTACAAGAAATATTGACAACATGGCTGTACCTGATGGAAATAGGGCTTCAGATATAGTTTATTTAAGATATTTAAGATAAGAAATAAAACTATATTGTTAGCAAAAAAATTGTGAAAACGTTTACCGGATGACGATATATTTTTTTTTAAATTATAACACTTATTATCTTTCTTAAAACGTTATAAAATAGCTAATAGCATTTTATAGCTATGTAATTACATAATATATTGTCATTATTTCAAATTATCGATTAAAACACGTTAATGCAACGAAATGAGCGTATTCCAGTTAGAAAGTGCCACTTCGGGTGGATCTGTCATAATAAATAATACTGATATCGACTTTATTTTATTTATTGGGAGGTGGTTGGCAATGATCACGGTTTGAAGTGGAAAAAGCAAAAAACATTTGTCAGAAGTGGGATTCGAACCCACGCCCTCAGAGAGGACCAGAACAACTCAGACCTACTATTGAATAGGCAAGGGTATCCTTGAGTCTGGCGCCTTAGACCGCTCGGCCATCCTGACATATGGTGGTGAACACAAAATTAAGTATTATTTTCTAAAGTCATGTCAATTTTAAGTAATTCAGACAAAATTTTAGTTCTATTTGCCTTTAAGGAAATCATTATAGCAAAATAATTAATTTGCGATTCCTTAGATTTTAAATGGTAAATCAAAACTGTCATTTAAGTTCGCTCAATATTACAACCATATGTTAGTAAAAAAATTGGTAAAACTAATTTGAAAATCGATTTTGTTTTGCGTAAGAAAACTTTATTATTTTACTGCCATCTTTCGGAANAAATTTTAGTTCTATTTGCCTTTAAGGAAATCATTATAGCAAAATAATTAATTTGCGATTCCTTAGATTTTAAATGGTAAATCAAAACTGTCATTTAAGTTCGCTCAATATTACAACCATATGTTAGTAAAAAAATTGGTAAAACTAATTTGAAAATCGATTTTGTTTTGCGTAAGAAAACTTTATTATTTTACTGCCATCTTTCGGAATCACACGGTATTAGTATAGCAATTGCATATTCTTAGGAACAGTCATCTAAGTTTATCAGACAGTCGCTAGAGAGCGGTAAATTAGTGGAATCCAATTTTTTGGCGTTTGTATCTTACTTCAATATTACCTACTTCCTTGTACCTAATCATTCCAGCGGGATCCCGCGGTGATTTCAACGTGCATTCTTTCACCACTCTGTACTGGCAATAACCATCTACTGTTATATTCATATCACTCATTCATAGCTTGCTGATCGCCTTGCAGTTCATAGTATGCGATGTAGAATACGACTTGCAGCTTAGCCTACATACAAAACCTTCGATCAACAATAGTAACTAGATACACGGTAGGTGCAGAAAATCCGTCTCGTCAAATAACAGCTCACTTGAAATGTGCGCTGTTATTTTGTTTAGTTCACTTCAAATTGTTACTATTGATGATCGAAGTACAAAACCCATCGAAATTCTCGTCGAATTTTCTGTGGGTCGCGATTCTGATCCGTTGGTAGATTCCGATAGGTAAAGGTGAGCACACATAAGCTCCTATCTCTACCATTCAATAGGCAGTTAATTTTATTGTCGTGAATGATTTTGATTTAGGGTAAATGCGTAACAAGCTTCCTAAATTGAAATTACTTTTACAGAATAATCAATATTATTATTGTTTATTTATAATACATATTTAATTGCTGGTGGTAGGACCTCTTGTGAGTCCGTGCGGGTAGGTACGATGACCCTGCCTATTTCTGCCGTGAAGCAGTAATGCGTTTCGGTTTGAAGGGTGGGACAGCCATTGTAACTATACTTGAGATCTTAGAAATTGTGGGTGGCGCATTTACATCATAGATGTCTATGGGCTCCAGTAACCACTTAACACCAGGTGGGCTGTGAGCTTGTCCAACCATCTAAGCAATAAATAAATAAAATCCAGTAACCACTTAACAACAGNCCTATTTCTGCCGTGAAGCAGTAATGCGTTTCGGTTTGAAGGGTGGGACAGCCATTGTAACTATACTTGAGATCTTAGAAATTGTGGGTGGCGCATTTACATCATAGATGTCTATGGGCTCCAGTAACCACTTAACACCAGGTGGGCTGTGAGCTTGTCCAACCATCTAAGCAATAAATAAATAAAATCCAGTAACCACTTAACAACAGGTGAGCTGTGAGCTCGTCCAACCATCTAAGCAATAAAAATCACAAAAAAATAATAATTAAAACAGACAATATGTATTCATTTTAGCTACAACAATCATAATAATAATTAGTGTTCAACAAATTCTACAACATTCTTCAAAAGCAAACCTTTATTGAAGTTCATGGGCTCACCCAGGTTCCCACATTAGCCACCCCACATGTCCTGAATTGCAGCCACTTGTTTATTTTAAAACCATTTCAAATGTTATGCATAGGGTGTTCTATCATACTGTTAGTATTATAAGCTGTGCTTTTTGTGATATTCATGGATAATAATTTCACGGATGGAATGCTAGAAAGTTAATGAACAAATACACTAGAAAACTCTTTATTTAAAGTTTAAGATAACATTTACTTAAATTTTTAACTATTATAAAATTAGAATCATTACCAAAACAGTTTGTTGGTTCTTCTGTGAGGCAGTAATCAAGCTATGGTTTTACAGTTCTTATTCTAAAATCAAAGTGTTTTAGGTTCATTATATTCAGGAAAATTAGCTAGATTGTTGTTTCTTAAAGATATTACACATGGCTGTTACCTATAAATTGAAAAAAATTAATTGTGTTTTAAATATTAACTGATAGTTTCTTGCTTCATCATATTATATCTTTATCAATGTTATAGATTCTTGATGTGTAGAGTTCTTTCTAGAGTCCACAAGTGGAGAGCACAGAGCACTTATTTTTAATTAGAAATGGCATAATAAATGAAATGACAAAATTTGTTTTCCTATTCATATATGAGTCGTCTATTATCAAAAGTGGCAATCTGTGCATTTGGACAAAAAAATGTTATTGATATGTCAATACAGATTGATTTGAATATAATCGTCTCCTTCAAAGAATACGGTTCAAAACCTGCATTAAATAAAGGTTAATACTTAATCTGTTATTTATCTAAGATGTCGTTCAGAAGAGTTTTGTGACTGCCAATGGAATACAAAGTCAATAATTCGTTTTTCTGATTTACCAATAATTGTCTAACGTCTGTGGAACTCAGTTCCGCACTCAATCCATGCAAGTTCCTCACTTGAAGTATTCAGGAAGGCATTAAAGGAGCGCTATCTATTGATTTAGTATTACTGTATCATATGTATTTATTTTATATATTTCATTATATATGTATGTGTATGTATATTTTTGTTATTTATGTGTGTAATTGTGTATGTATATAGTCTGATATATTATGTATTAGTGTTTTTATTTATTATTGTTACTATTATTGTTATTGTGTACTGTATCAATAAGTAAATTGATTAGATTGTACTTTTCTACCCACCTATGTAAAGCTCACTCTCTTTAAGAACGATTAACTGGTAGATAGCTCAATTGTTGAGTTAAGCTTGCCATTTTTTTAACTTTTCGCAATTATTATATTGTTTTAACTGTGTGTGTACAATAAAGAATGCCATTAACCATTTCAAGTTTGGATAGTCTTCAATTTATTATATTCATATTCACTTCTATTATTTTCAAGAATATAAGCTGTTAAGTTTTAGTATTAGGATATTGCTGACAAAAAATTCAGGTCTTTGTTAATTTGCGTTTAATAGACTTTACATGAGCTGATCTTCAGCACTCAATAATCAGCACTTAATAAATGGACTTAGGCAAACAGTTCACAATTTACAGTTCTCATTCAGTCATCGACAACAACACCGTTCAAAGCCTCATTCAAAATTTCATTTCTCTTTTTCTTTAGTTCATTATTTATGAAAGATCTCTTTTCTTCGCGTTTATTTTGCTTCTCTGAATTGGTTCTAGCAACAATGCCTTTTATAAAACTATATATCACAGTGGTAAAGTCTCCGTCTATGAATGCTAAATTTATCATAGGTCCCGTTTCTACTGTACACAGATTTACCTGTAATTCATTTATTAAATGCATTGTGACATCGTCGTGCGTAGCAACTGGCACGTATATGTTCAGTTTGTCATTTTTATTTCTTCTGGCGACAACATAAAGCGTTTCTATGTCTCTATTGTAACAATATTCACAGTCGTACATGAGTTTTTCGTCGATCAAATACATGTACAAATGATAAGCAAGCGATATCTTCTTTTCAGATTTACATCCAAGAGAGGACATATCTTCTTTAATCTTTGACTCCACGTCCATTTTATGGTGTTTCAGATTTCTGACTAAAGATGAGGGGAGTACCTAATACCTATACTTTATTATACTCTTGTGATTATAAGCTATTATACCCTAAATAAAATGTATCTGAATTCATGCCATTTGCATTTTCATCATAAATAATGTGTGATCTATATTTTTACAATTATTATTTCTTTTGTTGTTGTATTACGGTTATGATTATAAACACAAGTGTACATATTTTAGAAGATGCTTGGATCCTTCGTTAGAAGTAATAGTGTTCTGTGCTTGGATCCTTGGATCATTGATCATAGTCATGGTTGTCAAATGTCAAAGTGATAGATGAAAGTAAAGTCTTGTTCGCTTTGTCAATTTGAATGCGCAAAGGGAATATGGTCTGGTCCAGCTTAATTTAGGTGATTTTGTATTTGTGCGCATGTGTTTTGGTTGAAAGTAAAATCTATACTTCGATACTAATATTATAAAGAGAAAGATTTGGTTGTTCGTTTGTATCGAATAGGCTCTGAAATTACAGAACCAATTTGAACAATTCTTTCACTGTTTGGAAGCTACACTATCCCCGAGTGACATAGGCTATATTCTTTTTTTTTTTAATAGTGTTATACTGCAATATATTTAACTCCAATAATGTAACCCAAAATATTCTGTAACCCAAAATATACCCAAAATATATGTTTACACTATCTTTATAATTTTCTTTTTTTTAACCTGACGCAAATAGAAGGGTGATGTGTGTGTGTTATAATTTTGAATTTTGAAATTTTTGTTAAAGACTCGAGCGAAGCTGGAGCGGCTCGCTAGTATTAAATAAAGTGAAATTAAGAAAACGAAATGAAACAATAAAGATGATCCTGTTAATGATTGCATGTTGTTTGCCTATTGTGTGAAAATTTTAAATAGAACGATATGCGTTGCAGATGTTGGAGTTGTTGAAAATGCTTATTTCCAGTGAAGCCCGGGAAGGTGCGCGGTGACAGAACTCGCACGGCTCACGAGTCACCTACACCACATGATTTATTTCCACAACCAAGAGTGCGCATTTGTCGTGTCTCACGCTTGCTATAGTGCGCGCGGAAGCGCTAGTCACCTCCTGAGGTTTGTGGCGGGGTAAGACGGGGCAGGGCGTGATTGACAAGACGAACACGATATTATAATATATTTAAGTGCAGATAAATCTTAGAATAACATGTTAGAATTAATGTAATGGGTACCTACGCGCACACTATAATTGATGTGTATAGTACACTTAACCTTTATGTTGAAGCCAAACTAGTATAATGTCATGCAATGATTCAGAATCACATGAATGATCGTATAAAACTCAATTCATTAGCGATTTCATTCAAAACAGAACTTTTTTGACGCCTGTTTTAATTATCTATGTGGTCTGGTTGTACTGGTAACTTCGTGTGTCTTTGTATGCTGTTGTGACTTCACACTTATCATTTACGTGGATCCAAGAGGAGGGGATTCTGAGCGAGCATGCGCCATAGTGACTGGGTAAGAATAAACTGTTGGTGACCACAAATAAGATCCTAACTAACCATAATTGTAATTTTTTTACCTTCTTATCTTTAAAGCAATAAAAACTCCATCTCGATTTATGAGTGCTCCTTACGAACACAATATATCCATAGTATTAAGACGAACAACAATAAGTAACAGTAATCATTCATTTATTTCATAAAACCATTTACAGAACGGCATTACAATATCCACTGTACAATTTATGGTGGGTACGTAAATCTATATAAATCGATCTGAAATGCCGTATATATATAAATATCAGTATATAATAAATAAGGGTGAGGAGTTAAGTTAAAATAGATAAATTAGCAAGTACATTATTTCATCAGTCTAAGTATTTACAACATAAACACCTTACAATTAAAAATGTAAAAAAAAAAAACTTTTAAGTGATGTGGCCACAAACAAATAAAAGCACAAAATATTAATTAACTACGTTTACAGGTGGAATCGAGTAAAGAGCTTGTATACTATTTACAAGATTTCACCCAATTATGACTATATTTAAAATATTGATGGATGACTCTTGTAAATATCATGCTAATGAGAGACATCTTATAATTAAAAAAAAAGAAACGTGTGCAATTCACACGTGTTAGAAGTGAAACCTTCAAAAATTAAAATACAATTATCGTAAATGTCTAAATATATGTAAAATTTTGTCATTAGTAAATAATTGTAAATCATCTTTTATAGTATGAGGTAGCGCCCTCTGTGAATCGATATTTTAACGTCACGTATAATCCTAAATTGAAATTCACTACAAGAGGTTTCATACGCACGTTAGTATTAAAAAATCTCATAGATGGCGCTGTATTAAAATTTTTCGACACTTCCGTTGCATACCTGCGTGACGTTACATCTGTAAAAATTTTACCCTCATGCGCCAAAGAAGTTTCACTTCAAAATACGTTTTCGATCCGAAAAACTGAGGAAAACCAATTGTTAGAACAACGATACCCTTTATACATCAAGCATCGTCGACAACGAATTTAAAAAATAATGGTTTGAAGCCTCTAGGATTTATTGGCGCGAAAACCAAATTATTTACATAAATTAACAGTTAGGTTGTTGTTAATGAATTATTATAAAAGGCTTTTGCTAGTTTTGATACATTTGCCTCTGAAACATATTTCGGTTTCATGTGATACTTGTGTTGTCATTGATGTGCTCACGACATTGGCTGGGTCCATAAAAGATGACATAGATGACGTTTCAATTTCGGCAGAAGACGTTTGAAATTTGACCGTTGGCGTTACGGTACTAGCAGAAATGTCAATGTCAGCACTTACGTCTTTCTTCGGGGTTCCGTTAGACTCATTGTTGCTTTCAGTTGTTATCTCATCGGGAATGTAAGTAGTCTCTGTTGTTACTATACCAGGTTTGGATTCCGTTGTTATTTCAAAATCAGTTTTCGTCGTTACATTTGTACCAGTTTCTTGAGATTCTTTCTCTTGTGACCTAGCACCGAAAAAATAATCCATGAAACTGAAACCTTCTGACCTATCGATTTTAGTTGCTTCTGTAGTTGTTAGATAAAAATCGTCGATAGTGGGGTCTGGTGATCCTGTACCTAGATCTAAATCTCCTGGATTCAGGTACGATTTTTCCGTTGTAGTATTCTGCTTAGACGTGGACTGCTGATCTTCCTTTTCTGTCTCTTTTATCTTAGTTATTTCAACAGTGGGGGGAACTTTCCGAAGCATAGTATCTTCATTACTTTCAAACAAATCTTTGATGAATTGAAAAGCTGGCTTGTAAGTTGTGACTGCGATCTTTTTGTCATATTTTTCCGATTTTTCGTGGTTGTATTTCGAGTTTTTAATTGGTTGGCCGAGACGATTCACTGTACTACTGTAGTATTGAGACTCCGCGACGTCTATAGGATCAGTAACTGGACGAACTTTGATTTTCTTCCAGAAGCCACGACGACGAGTTTTTCTTTCTTGTTCCTCCTACAACAAGAAAATTGAATGTTTGTACATCAGTAATTCAGGCTAGTTAAATAATAACTATGAGTTCATAAGTATTGATTTTAGATGAATTAGTCACTGAAATGGTACTTGAACGTAAAATTCATACTTTAATAGATAATTGATATCAGATATTCATCTATGGTAGTAAATAAAGCTACTGTAGCTTACTAATATTATCAGTTGAAAGAATCAGGATCTCATTTGATTGCTTAATATTTTCAAATATCTTGCGGATTTGTTAAATAAAATAATCTTACCTCATTTACTGCTTCAGTATCGGCAGAGGATTCCGCAGTTGTTTCTTCAATAGCAATGCTTGTAGGCTGCGAAGCGTCATCAGAAGAAATAGTTTCTGGTGGTATTTCACCAATTTCACCCCCTTTATGCTTCATCACTTTAGTTGTATACTCGTCTTGATCTTGCTCTTCCAAGCTCTTCATCACTTCTTCCAGCATACTTTCGAAAGTAGACATTGATTCGACTGAGTCTGGCTTAGTAATTTTACTTTGTTCTACGAATGCTTCTAGTGTGGGAGGGATTTCTGGAATGTTTTTGCTATTCCTATTGTTGTATGCTGGTGTTACAGAGATAAGAATATCATCGTCTTGATTTCCTACTGTTATTATATCCATTTCTGAACCCCTGTCCGATCTTCTCTCGGTTGTAACTGCTTTTTTGTCATCCCCTATGTTGTTTGGGTTAAAAGGTTTGAATGACTCATTGGTAATTTTAGGAGACCAGAAAATTGAGTCAGGTTCGACATAACTTGGTCTGTTTATAGAAAAGTTGGAGTCTTGATCTTCAACATCTTCTTCAGATTCCTGTTTCTTAGTATATCTTTCTGAAAGCTTAGGTCTAGGACTATAACGAGTGTAAAGTGGACTTCTAGTTGTTGAACTAATAACCTCCGTCGGTTCAGGTTTTTCAGAAGGTTTTTCCGTTGGTCGTCTTCCTCTGAATCGATTCTTAATATCATAAGTTCTTCGAGTTACTGATGATTCAGTAGTGGAAGTAATATGGGAGTAGCTTGGGCGTCTTCTCCTGAAGTGTCCTCGTTTAGTTGTAGTTTCCTGACTATCTGTATTAACTGGTTCTGTTGACGGCTCAGGCTTATACACTGGATGTTTGAAATCCTCAACTTCTGGTCGCGAATGCACTTGTTTTGTTTTTAGATCAGCTTCTATTTCTTCAATGCGCATGGTCGTTCTTTTTCTGTCATATGCAGGTCTGTAAGTCACGCCCTGTGGTCGTCGCCTTTCAGATTTAACTCTCGATGACTCTGTAGTTGACTGATGGTATTGTCGAACGACTCCTGGGCGAACACGGACTCTATGGTACGATGGTGTAGTTTCGATTGAATCATCGTCCTCGATTTCTTGGCTATTAGACTCATGTTTAGCTACTTTAGTGACTTCTATATCAGGTGGTGTGGTCGGATCCTCAAGAGTATCGCCAGACAGTTCATCATTAATGGAGTATGCTGGTAAATTGTCGTCAGAAGCAAAATTTACTATGTCGGTAACGTAAGCGTTGGATTCAAAATTTTCCGATTTATTTACTGACGTAGTTTCAGGTGAGTAACTTTCTTCCTTATCTGTTTCAAGATATTTTTCTTGTTCTGCTGGTGCAGAGCCGTCACTTGAAGGATAGTAGTATTCTTCATTACGTGTTGACGGCAAAAACGGGACGTATGGTGGTTCAGTTTGACCTGTTCCACTTAAAGAATACTTCGGCACATAAATATCTTCTTTGTACTCTTTCTCACTAACTGCAGACTGACCAGATTGACTGAATGACATTTTCTCGTTCGAATAAGCATTTTCAGTGTCCAAGCTTTCAGTTTTTGGGACATCACTTTGAGCTTTAGCTGGTTCGGTAATAGCTTCAATATCAACTGTACTAGATCTCTCCATCAGAGTTACAGGATAATTCTGATGTAGCACATCTCTTTGATAAGCCAAATCTTCTTCTTTGCCGTTAGACTTAACTTTTCTGTCATAATAATCAGTACCGGTTGGTCTGTATTGAATTCTGCCTCTTGTTCTAGTGCGTGTTGCCCTAGTTGTACTTTCATTGGAATCTACAGGTGTTTTTGGTTTTTCAGTGGTAAGTCTATTTGGTTCATACTTATTTCTGGTTGGCAATGGTCTACGTTCGCGCAAAGGTCTGCGGGTGGCTACATATCTTGTTGTAGATTCATTTGAGTTTGGTCTTGATGTAGTGTATCGTGGTCGTCCTCTGGTCCTGAGGATGTTTTTCCTTGTTGAAGCCTCTGTCGTTGTTGTGGTAGTTGTGTCTTCATTTTGATCTATAGTTTCATATCGATTGTACTCATAAGTTTGTGAGCCGTCTTCAGACGATGGGGCTTGATTGGATACTGCGGTACGATGCTCATCCTCAGATATATTTGGCTTTGATTCAGTGAATTTCGTATTTGTGTAGTCTGTTGGATTTTCGTTGATGGATTGCGCTTTAAAATGATCGGATTGTGTCTCGGGGATTTCCAGTTCTTGATTCGTTTCACTTTTAGCTACATAGTCGTTAGTATTATAGACTGGGTATCTAGAGTTCTGTACTTCTGATTCATAATGTACTTCAGGTCTATAGCTTTGGGCGTAGTTCGGTGTAGATTGCTGCTGGTATTGCCTTTGGGTTGCCACTTCTGTGTCTGTTTGTGTTGTCGTAGTTATAGGCTTCAGTGTGGAGGAAATTTTAATGTCTTGAGGTCCCGGAGTGGGGGAAGGTTCTTTTATGTCTTCGAAGTAGCTGTGGTAGTCTAATGGGGTGCTAAAGTGGAAGGCTTGGTTTATTGAATAAGGGTTGTGGGTTTCCAACAATTGGCTCGGGTATGTTGATTGCCTGATTGCGGTGGTGGTACTCGTAGTCGTAGTGGGTCTCTGAGTTGTAGTCGTCGTCGGCTGAGTTTGTGTAGAAGTCCTGTACGTTTCTTGAGGACTGAAGTTATTGTCCGGGAATTTTATATGTTGCGTATACTGCGGCTGTGCATTGTTCAAGAAATAATTAACTCGCTTTGGTGGTAATGTGACTACTTCTTCCTTTTGCGGTTTTATTGAAGATACCATCTGGGGCTCAAACGAATAGTAATTCGTTTGGAAGTTTGTATTAGCTCTTGGAGGTACCGTGCTATAAAAACTCACTGAAGGTTTCTGAGTTACTGGCTTCTGCTCTTTACGAGGAGGTGTTGTTGGGTAATAGGATTGTGGGACAACATTCGAAACAGTTGTTAGGGTAGTCGGTTCTTTGATCTGAGCGTTGATTACGACAGAACCCACGTGAGGTGATGGGAACGGAATCTTCGCGAATCCTTGGGGAGTGTTGTAGCTCAGAGGTGCAACGAAGAATGGCAGCTGTTTCAGCTTTTTATCACTATTTTGAATATTCGATAGATATGGTAATTCAAACTTCACGTAATGGTCTGGTGGAGTCAGTGTTGATGGCCCTATGAAGACTTTTGGAGCGTTCAAGGGGTTAACGGAATCTAGTACAGCAATAGTGCTAGCGGTCTTCAATGATGACAGTACATCGCCTACTTTCATTTGACTGGTCTTCCCAGTTTCTTGACTCAAGAATATGGCCAGAGGAGGTTGATGAGGTTTCAGTTTCTTTAGTTTCGGTGTCGTTGGTGCAGCGGTCGGGAACGGTGAAGTGGTTGTTGAATATTTTGGGACATTGGGTGTTTTAAATTGGTTAAAATTCGAGACATAGGTTTGCTCAGGGTACATCTCTGATTTCGGTGTAGGCCTTTGGAAATTAGTATATGTTTGCTTTATTGCTGTCGGATTGGGTAACCCTTGGTTGTAAATATCGGTACTGACAATCTGTGGTGATGTGATTGGGCTTCTGAAGTTAAACTGGCCCCTGTTAAGTGATTCCACCGGCACATACAACAGTTGCACTTCTTCTCTTTCTAATTTTTGTCCATTTTGTGTTGGCTCTGTTCTCGTGTTGACTTTCTCTGTGTTTTCAAATTTGATTTTCTGTAGTGATTGCGGTTTTTTGCTTGGGCTGTAGTAATTATTGCTCGTATTCTCAGCACGGTAGCCGTCAACGAATTGAGGTGCAGAGTCCTGTGGCTTAGGTGGCTGACTTATGAAAGTCTTAACTTGTGGCGTTGGTAAAGGTTTCGGGAAACTCTCAAATTTGACAGGATTTGTTAGGGCTGCTTGAGGCCTAGGTATAGTTTCGAAGCTCAGCTGAGGTGAAACATAACCTTGGCCTAATGGAAATGATGGTTGGGCGAGACCAAATTTGATTGCTTGTCCAAAGCTCTGTTCTGTCAAAAAGTTTTGCGGCGCGGAAGGTACCGCAGGCACAGACTGCAAAAACAATTGCCTGTTAGCTGGAGAATTGTAGAATGCTCTTTGTGGAAATATCTCTTGTCCAAAAGCAGTTGGCCTCGTTAGGGATTCTGTCAAGATCCTTGGTTCAGCGACAGCTTGTCTCTTGATCTGCGGCATTTCTGGTTCTCTTTCGACCGGACCTGATAAGGGAACCCAGTCGCTAATGTCGGCGGTATATGAACTGATTTGACGGGACCATCTTCCGTTTTTCTTTTCAGCTGATGAAAACGCCAGGACCGTAATGAGGCAGGCGTATCGGAGCACGTTTTTGTGCGCCATCTGGAATTGAACAATAGTGAATTTAAAAAAAATCGTTTTGATGTGGAACTACGACAACTGTTTAATCTTCAATGGTAGATTCTTCAGTACATTTAGCATGCGTCAACATACACAAAAACACAAATCGTATTATTACTATTAAGGGTTTATTTTTTAAAGTAACTTCGAAATTCACTTAATAGATTTTTTAGTATCAACCAGACTGCATCCAAATTGGTTCTTTAGCAGAAACCCACTAACAAACAGACAGACAGCAAATATGTTTGTAATATTGTAAATAGAAAAGAAAGACCATTGCCAACGGCTTCGGAAGACTCGTTAACCAAACAATAAGCGGCTCAATAGAAAACCCGTCTTTTGTAAAGCAATTATCATTATCATAATATGTCTATTCCTTCCGTCGAAGACAAATATTAACGTTTCAACTCTAATAGACTCGGTTTTACCGTCAGACTTTTCCTTTCCAAATGTGAAAACGTTCCAAGACCACTGACTTTCACTCGGTGAAGCGTCGCCGAGAAAAATATACATTTACATCATTTTTGTGTTAAGTTCTAAACGATTATGGAGTTTCTTTTCATTTTGTTGGAGACTAGTTAATTTGGTAGTAGTATTGTCATTCTGTATAGTTCGGGTTTGTCTGACTGAGAATTAGCTTAGCTCTACTCGTAAAGACCAGCTTTACTTGACCTGACTACCGCTAAGATTATCGATATTGTTCAGTGCTATTTTGAACTTTGGACCGAATGAATTTTTTTTTCAATAATTGTGACTATCGACGTAATTTTTAATAATTACATAATCATATCTCTTCTTTTTTATTTTGTTCCAATAACGAAGAAGAGATTTAGGGTTGCCTGCCTCTGGATTTACATAGTTACCAACGTACATATTAATCTTTTTCATTTTCAGTACCTACATGCCTAAATGTTCTCTGTTAAGAACATGTCGCGTCTTTAGAATTGAAGTGATCCAAAATTCTTGTTATTTTGTAAATGCCAAAAATGTTATTAAAGAATTGTATATATTAATTTTCGATTTTAATACTTTAAGCCTTAAAGTGCATATCTTAAAGCTTAAAATTTGCGCTTGATTTAAATGAGACGGAAGACTTTGTCCTTTTCTACGCAAAAATTTAAAATTAATTTTGAATTTAAAAAAAATAACTATACCTATATATACTGATAGAATGCATTTTTATAAGTCATTCAAAGTATAAAACTTATTGTCTTTTAAAAATTTGTTAAGCCACTTAAATTGTAAAGGTGTGTTATACAAAAATTTTTTTTTTTTTTTATATTACTTAGATGGGTGGACGAGTTCACAGCCCACCTGGTGTTAAGTGGTCACTGGAGTCCATAGACATCTACAACGTAAATGCGCCACCCACCTTGAGATATAAGTTCTAAGGTCCCAGTATAGTTACAACGGCTGCCCCACTCTTAAACCGAAACGCATTTTTGCTTCACGGCAGAAATAGGTGGGGTGGTGGTACCTACCCGTGCGGACTCACAAGAGGTCCTACCACCAGTGAGATTCGATGACGGAACGAGATAATTAATCACAGAAAATCAATGCAGCTATTGCGTCCATCACGACTTATGTGTTTAAAAACCCATACGCTAAAAGGAAAGTGAGTCGTGCGTCCGCTTAGAGAAGTTCGCCTACATCTAAAACAGTAACCGTTTATAAATGAAGCAACAAATCAATTTGCATGGAAGCGACACGCGCGGCTTGGCATCTCGGCTGAGTTGCGTCCAACGGAACGTGTTCAACCGCTATCCACTGTACCGACCGTACGCCACATTTTACGTAATCCCTTACATCAGCTTTATAAGGAACATCTTGAACGCTGACCGCTTGATACTACAGATTAGCGTAATGCGTACCTACACGTATAAGCTTAGTGTGAGTTTTCGATATCGTAAAAGTTAGCTCTGCAGTTGGGACACATTCTCGATCCTGCGGACAGAATGGAAAGCAGTCGACGTCGCCCCAAACACGTCATTTCGGATCCTCCCGATCCACTAACGGTACTTTTAGATACCTCAAGCACCGGTCATCGTTCTCGTCGAACCCGTCGCTTGCGACGAAGGGCTCGGTGAGTAAGTTAACCCTCAGACACAGCCCACTGAGTTTCTCGCCGGATCTTCTCAGTGGGTCGCGTTTCCGATCCGGTGGTAGATTCTGCGAAGCACGGCTCTTGCTAGGGTTCGTGTTAGCAACGTCATCAGGCTTGAGCCCCGTGAGCTTACCTACTAGTTAAGGTTACGCTGATATAGCCGCTCAAGGCTCTCAGCTTAGGTAGGAAAAAAAAAGTTGGGACAGTGCCCCTAGTGGCAAACGTAGGCAAACGTTCCAACTGCATACAAATTTAAGTTTACTTTTACGCTATCGAGAACGTCAAATAACTAATAGCACTAAGCACACTAATAGTCTCGTTAATATTTACTATTCGTAGAAAAAATACATCTAGAAATCTATATCCATAAAACAATTTGTTGTATTTAACTGGTATTTAATTCCCTTTTAGACACGGCTTTACTTGCGTGAATATAAACAAATAAACCCCTCTGGAATATGTTACTTTCTGTATCCCTAACAAAACAACGTATATGCAAAATCACTAGATCATGACGTGAGAGCGTTACAAATAGACAAACTTACTTTCGTATTTAAAAATATTGTATATATCATAATAATATGTTCTATGTTTATTTTCTTCAAGTTCAGTTACATTGGATGAAATTTAAAGCTTTAAATTTAACACATTATTTGGTGAAATATTGTTTTACACGCCTTTCAAATTTCAATAGCAATACATTTTAAAATTAAATTCATCCAATATGAATGTACTCATTAGTAGGCGCCGTTGCGTCCTTTTATCAGCAGAGTTTTTATGGTAGAACGAGCTATACATAACGCGACAATGGTGCCAATAATGAGATTTCAACAAATTATTAACTAGTGAACGTCAGCATAATAATATAGTCGAGTATATATTTCGCATTATTTACGAAAGGTCATTTTGATATTGTACATCCACGCGCTCTCAATGTTTAAAGGTCAAACTAGTGTCATATGATGGTTAAAATAGTGAAACCTAACTCGCAGACACAGCCCACTGAGCTTTTCGCTAGACTTTCTCATTGGGCCGCGATTCCGATGCGGTGATAGATTCAGGGAAGTGCTGTTCTTTCTAGAGCTAGTGTTAGCAAACTAGCTAGTTTTTACTGGTGGTAGGACCTCTTGTGAGTCCGCGCGGGTAGGTACCACCACCCTGCCTATTTCTGCCGTGAAGCAGTAATGCGTTTCGGTTTGAAGGGTGGGGTAGCCGTTGTAACTATACGGAGACCTTAGAACTTATATTGCATTTACGTTCTAGATGTCTATGGGCTCCAGTAACCACTTAACACCAGGTGGGCCAGTGAGCTCGTCCACCCATCTAAGAAATAAAAAGTCATGTTGAGGCCCCTGTGTTCACCTGCCGGTCTTTTGCGTAGCTTATATAGCGCCTTTGACTACCAGTGATTAGGTAGAAGAAAAAAAAGTCTAAAATAGTAAAATACCGACCTTTTAAATCATTACTGTTGTCAAAGTCAAACAAAAGATACAATGCCCGCTGAAATATAGCCATCGAGCTCTCTATAATGTTTGTCACGTAATTATAAGAAACATCAAAACATTGCTTCGTTTTATTTAAAAACAATGACAAATAAAAATATTGTCAATTTGTAGCCGTTGTAATTATACTGGGACCTTAGAACTTATATCTCAAGGTGGATTGCGCATTGACGTTGTGGATGTCTATGGGTTCCAGTAGCCACTTAACACCAGGTGGGCTGTGATCTCGTCCACCCACCTAAGCAATAAAAAAAAATTAAAAAGGTAATAAATTAACGTATCTGCTATACACAATGAAATTATCATTATCCGTGAATCGATTTTAATGATTAATTAATTAAGGCGTTTACGTATATTTTTACCACACAATAGGCATCGTGTGTGAGTTAACAAAATAATTATAGAATACATAATACTAATCAGTGAGACATGGCTCGGTGGTTAGAAAGAATGTGGTTCGTGGGAGTTCGAAGCGCAAATATTCAGTTATAATTTTTTTTAGCTTTCAGATAGGTATCGAAAATGATCACTAGGAGAGCTCACTGAATGTTTAGCTTAGTGTTTATAGGATCTGGTACCCGCTTAATACCAAATGTAATGGGAACAAAATAACACTTAGTTTCAGTTACAACTCATTTTATTTGGATATGTTTTAAAGTAACAAAAAAATCACACTATATTCTTGTCTCTATTAATACGCTTTTATTAGCTTCAGACGTAGCTATGTATGTTTGTAACGGAATCTGTGAACATGATTTTGATCCCCTTCAAAACGTCGGATTAACTCGAAATTTGGTATACTTATTAAGGACCGATGACCATTCAATTATAAAAAAATATATGGAAAATTTTTTAATTCAACTAAAAAGTGAAAAATTAATCATAGTTTAAAAAAAGCTAACAAAATACGCTTTTATCTACAAATAAATATTATTTATTCGTAGGCTTTTATAGAAAATCCAACTAAAAAATGAAAATAAATTTGAATTAAAAATAGTGTAAGAAAATACGATTTTATTATAAAAAAAGTGTTGGGTGCATGGTTATAAATATTTTATGAACAGATACAGTAAAAGGGTAGTTTTGATAATATCCTGAAAAGCACTCCACGATTAAAAAATCGTGTAAAATTCGTTATTGTAAAAACAATAAAATCATCTTACACAATTTTTAATTCATATTGATTTTATATTTTTTAGTTGGATTTTCTATAAAAGCGTATTGTTAGTATTTTTAAACTATTATTTATTTATCTTAAAACCTGTCATTTCTTCGATGAGCCGCTAGAGTTACAGCATGTATTCCTTCAAACAATGTTTTAGATTGTTTCAAGGAAGTGTCATGATGAGCAATAACCTCGTCTGCGTCCGTTCGTAAAGCAGATGTCATTTCAACTTCCTCGATTATCGACACAAGAGATTTAAGATTGACATTCCTGAACACGACACCTAACCTCACAATGGAATTGACGGGCACTCACAAACTACTCTTTGTGTCGCTAATTGATTCGTAGGAGTCTGCTTTTTAATTTGCTTTTGATGGTTATTTCGGTCGTCAAGCACGGGGCTCATAGCGACTGTTTCTGATGCGCTGCTGACTAGCCGTGTTGGGTTTCAACCAACAAACTTCACATTGCATTATGTGGTCTCAAAACAAATCGAGATTAAAGCATAGTATTTGCTATTCAATTCTGTTAACTAGCACACGCGAGATATTTTACTAGTGAAATCCGATTTAAAATAAAACAAAACAGCCGGAGATTCGTATCGCTGCAAATATAGATATTGACAGTACGTTTTTTTTTAAATTTTATTTTTTTATTGCTTAGATGGGTGGACGAGCTCACAGCCCACCTGGTGTTAAGTGGTTACTGGAGCCCATAGACATCTCATACAACGTAAATGCGCCACACGCCTTGAGATATAAGTTCTAAGGTCTCAAGTATAGTTACAACGGCTGCCCCATCCTTCAAACCGAAACGCATTACTGCTTCACGGCAGAAATAGGCGGGGTGGTTGTGCCTACCCGTGCGGACTTACAAGAGGACCTACCACCAGTAAAAACTAGCTAGTTTGCTAACACTAGCACCGGACGTCTTAACCTTTAGGCCACGACGACTTCTAAAGTCGTATCGGTTAGTCGTATCGTCATCTATTGCGCTGCTGGCTTGTTCCGCCGATCGTGCCTTCGATAAGACCCTGCTTTAGTCTGTTCTAATTTCTCCCCATCTAAAGCAAATTAATTGCGCTTGGTTACCGATTCGGAAGTCTGTGCCCGTTCAAAACTAGAGCCGAGATGAAATCTCACATCAATTCATTGTCTTAAATTGATGTTCTTTACGTAAAACAAAACGAAACACAACTCCGTGAACACGCTCCAGTAATTGCAATTATTGAACACATAAGCTTTACGGCGACCACATAAAACATGTTTTGCAATAACACACGGAAACTGTAATGGTTTGCCACAAAGCATCCGCTAGAAAATACGCTCTATACCCACGAGTTAGAGTTAGTTTTACGAAATGCTACAAGCGTGTGTATAGGAAATCCCAACACATGTATTACATTTAATATAATAATATGTGTTTTGTAGAAAATCAGATAAAATTGTGCTTTATTATATAACACGCAGGAACAAAACAACTCATGACGGTGATTGCTGTAAGGAAGTGGTCCTTAAGTTTTTACACTTAATACACAGGATTTAAACTAAGACAACCAAAACTGTACTTCAAATCATCTAGACATAACGTCGAAAATGAAAAAAAACAAAAACTTTTTGTTCGCGTGAAACTTTTAGGTTTTAGTTTTTTTAGTGAAATGAAATGAGATGAAATGAAATGAAGATGATTAATTTGAGACATTAATCAACTGGGATGAAATTAAATGAAATGAGATAAGTTGATATGGGATGAAATGTAATCTCAGTAAAATGGTGGTCACTTACTGAGATTTTTTCAGTGGGTTTTTTGAAGGATCTGGGAAGCTACGTCCAGCGGCTTCGTTTGGTTTTCCCACATTTGTGCACATTCACAGATACTAAACAGGTAATAAGCTACCGTTATTACACATTTAAACCCGAAGAAACACTAAATAGACAAAATAAAACAAATCACAAAACTGCACTCCTCGCGTTCCCGCCAAAAAGTCAGAATACTGACTAACAACTAGATTTAAGGTAGTTTTTTTATTTAGTGATATCTGGCTGCTGATCGTCAAGAGTTGCAGCTATCAACCGTTCTAAATACTTCTAATTATGATGTATTGCGTAAACACTTCTTTAAAGATAGATAATCTATTTTTACCAACAAAAACAATTCGATAAGTCCAACATTAATACATATTCTTGATTGGAAGCTTGCAATACTAGTTAGTTAATTGAGAGACAACTTGAAATCATTGTTAGCGATATTCAGGTTTGGTTAAATGTGTAGTACCTATAGATCGCGCTTCGAGAACCTTAGGTAACGAAATGACCAACATTTTAACTTTCTTCCCTAAGTCAAACCGCTTGGAACCGGTTCTTGTCACAGAATACCGGTTTGAAAACACTCTTCCTGCTGTTTCGCTTTTAAAACTATAATTGTAAATAGACATGCTTTAACAAAAACCGACTTCAAATAGAAAAAAAAGATGTTTCAAAACAAATTAATATACACTAAAAACAATAACCATCGAAATCGGTTGGCGTGACATTGAGTTATTGAGTTATTCATCTATTTATCGCGCACGTACTTAATGCAAATTTTAGACTTATATGGTTTTCTCATGGATACCATTATCAGAACTGGACTAAATTGGGATCACAGGGGAAGCGTCAGCTTTCTAATAAAAAAAGAATCATCAAAATCGATTCACCCAGTCAAAAGTTATGAGGTAACAAACATAAAAAAAATCATACAGTCGAACTGAGAACCTCTTCCTTTTTTGAAGTCGGTTAAAAACTATTCGAATACGAATGAAAACCATATCCTTGAATTTCAAAATATTAATATTGATTTAGAAATTTAACTATGGTTATGAAATTCATCTTTTTATTTATTATATTTTTTATTGCCGTATAGCTAGACTATTATACGGCCCACCTGCTAGTCAGTGGTTACCGTCGATCATGGACATCAACAATGCCATGGGCAGAGCCAAGCCGCTGCCTACCGTTAAGTACTCTCCACAAGCCTTGTTTGACGAAGGACATGTCATAGCGCTCGGGAAACCAATTTCATCTTCTGTTTGTATATAATTAGTATGTTTTGTCTTGTTATTGAGATTTATACGGTGCATATTGGTCTATTATAGATCTTACCTTAGGAATAATGCGTGCATGGCAAATGCGGAGTCTGGTTTTTTTTCTCCTACTTTAAGCTGATAGCTTTGAGAGGCTATTTCAGCGTAATCTTAACTAGTACGTGAGCTCACGGGGCCTGACGACGACGTTGCTAACACGAACCCTAGCAAGAGCCGTGCTTCGTAGAATTTACCACCGACGCGACCCACTGAGAAGATCCGGCGAGAAATTCAGTGGGCTGTGTCTGTGGGTTAATTTACTCGTCAAGCCCTTCGTTGCAAGCGACGGGTTCGACGAGAACGATGACCGGGCGGAGTCTGGGATTTTTATTTATTTACTTTTACTTATTGTTGTGGAGACTAACTAAGTGGAGTGTGTATTGAGATCGATTTCTTTGTATTTTGTATGATCTTATAACTCGGTCATGGCTGTCTCATCATTTAAATTGGAACAAGATGACTTCGCACCTGGAATATTTATCGGCATCTAAATTAAAAATATTCATACATTTCTCAATAAGACGGTGATACAGAGCTCACTTTTACCGGAAACCAGGGTATGTATATTCAGTGAACCGGTCGGCTCAATAGACTTGTCTCAAACCGGTAGGCACAGAGAAGAACTCGGAAAAAAAAATGTGTGGTGTCATGGGACACCGGATAGGAACGAAGTTCCTTATTATAAAAATATCAATTTTAAGTTCTATTCGAGGTATAAAGAACATAGTTATTCGGGTATACATTTTTTATTATTATGATTTTTTTATTGTTAAAAATGAAAATAATCGCAAGGGTCAACCACTCCGCAATGCAATGGAGCAGCCTCAGGAATTGTTGAATTTACGTGCAGCGACATCTGTTGATAACAAACTAAATAGAAAATATCTTACGTTACGGACGTTTTTTCCCGGTTAGGGTACACCTCCGTATCGTCCCATAAGGAACATCGTTCCAAAAATAATCACTCTAATTCTCGCTGACGTATAAAATAATATTCAAATGAAAATACGAATTTTCCTTTAAATATAACCAAGTTATTGATAGTACAGTAAATTCATTGTACTTCGTTGAATGATTTGGAATGATCTCAGAATAATTGACGGTATAACAACTGGTCACTCTCGCCCCTAGCAATGTCTAAAACGCGAGGGGGTTAATTACGATTCTAGTGGATTACGTCTCTGTGTGGTCCATGGTTGTGCTCGCCTTAGCAAGTGTTAGCGTAGTATCAATTCTCTTTCACTTTCTAAGAATATTATCAACTTATTAAATTTAGAATGTTTTTTGTTGTTGTTTTATTTCACGCTGTCGTATATAGTGGGAATGTTCGGACCAAAAATGTTTACAGAGAAAAATTATAGGCCCGTGTTTTCATGATTTTTTTAAATGTTTATTGATAGGTGTTTTTTTTTCCTACCTATGCTGATAGCCTTGAGAGGCTATTTCAGCTTCTCAGGCGCTATATCAGCTTTTCAGCCGAGAATGTTGCTAACACTGGCCCTGGTAAGAGCAGTGCTTCGCAGAATCTACCACCGCATCGGAAACGCGACCCACTGAGAAGATCCGGGGAGAAACTCAGTGGGCTGTGTCTATGGGTTTATTTACTCGTCGAGCCCTTCGTCGCAAGCGACGGGTTCGACGAGGACGGTGACCGGTGCTAGAAGTACCTAAAAGCACCGTTAATGGATCGGGAGGATTCGCAATGATGTGTCTGAGCGTCATCGACACATTGAAAGGTGAACTCTGAAACGAATATTTATGAACTAAATTTTATCTTCCGACAAAACAAGTCTAAATACATTCTCCGGTTCGCATACATAGGTACGAGTTCTTGTACAGGTATGCAGGGTGCAAGGGAATTATTTCGGACGCCAAACTGGTAAGTCATACTAAGCGAAGCCTAAGTTTGTCTTTGTAAGGCCGCAATCTAAAGCCTACGTCGTTGACGTACGCCGATTTATGTTCATGATACATTGCAGGTTATGCAAAAAGTCATTAAACAATTTTTCGTTGACTATTTAAATGTGTTCGCGGAAAGAAATAGCTCGTCATTTCTAACACCTTGCTTTCGGCACCTTCCATATTCTCATTTGATAAAGTTTTTTTTTTTTTTTACTTCGAAGTACAAAGACTACTAACGCAGCTCCTAAGTCGAAGTTAAAGAACACTGATCCAACATATCCGATGTAATATATTATTACTTAACCATGTCTTTTTTATATGTTCATCAGACGAATATCCTTACTGGCCCATTTGGCGGGAAGTGGTAGCCGAACCTCATAGTCATCACAACGCAAATGTTGCTATCCACCTTAAGTAATAAGGTTGAAGTCCAATGGTATTGTTATGAATTGACTGTGGATTGATGGACATGTCAATGGGTGAAGTGGAACAGTAGTAACGTGCGTGCTTCTTGATAAATTAGCCAGAAATTCGAGGCCAGTCACGTCTCGTTGTTTCTTCAACAGTCCGTAACGTGAATTGGGTTCACCAGAGCTCATTCTTATAGGCCGTTAGTCTGGCGTGAGCAATATAATATATAGACACAGCCCACTGAGTTTCTCGTCGGATCTTCTCAGTGGGTCGCCTTTCTAATCTGGTGGTAGATTCTGCGAAGCGCAGCTTTTGCTAGGGTCAGTGTTAGCGACACTCCGGCTTGAGCCCCGTGAGCTCACCTACACGTCAAGAGTAAGCTGAAATAGCTTCTCAGGGCCATCAGCATAGGTAGGAGGAAAAAAAGTGAGCAATAAGGTGTTTGAGATAAAAATAATGGGAGTGAAAGTAGTTCTCGAGCTGACGAAATTAATTTAATGCCATAGTTCACTTTCGGATGCGGTTTTATGGTAAGTCATTCAAGACGAACTGCTTAGCATAGTTAATGGTTAGATTTCTAAAATAAAATATCGCCTTTCCACTTAATTATGTGGACGACAACGAATTGAAAACTTTTGGTTTCTTCTTTTAAAATATCACTTCGGACTGAACATGATTCTCGAGAAAAATCAATTCGACGTCCGTCTTTGCTTTCTTCGAGTCTAGATTATAATCTCTTTTAAAACAAACCGATATGAGCTGAGGCAAGGTCCGTTTTGGATGTATAATAACTAACTGTGAAGGTCTGCCGGATGTCGGAAAAATATTGTCTCGTTAATTTAGTTTCTTAATTATTAGGTTAGAGGAAGAGGTAGACCTAAGAAAAAAATGGATGGATTGCGTGAAAGGCGATATGTGTAAGAGGAAAGGGAGTGAGCGAAGAAATGGAATGTGCTATCACATACCATTTCTTCCTCTATTATATTGCGCCAACCCCAGGTGACTGGGAGAAGAGCAGGAGAATGATGATGATTTATTAGGTTAGGTATAGGATCTTATTACCTATATAACTCAATTATTAGGTAGCTATGGGTTCTTAATTATTATTGTAAGCATTTTTCAGAATTCAACTTAGGGACGTGGATAAGCAAATACTTGTATCATATGGCGAAAACAATATTTAATGCATTATCATTATCCGAAGAGAAAAATAGGGACTATTTTTTTTCTTTTTTTGCCCTATCTATGCTGATAGCCTTGAGAGGCTATTTCAGCTTCGCCCTAACGTGTGTAGGTGAGCTCTCGGGGCTCAAACCGAAGTGTTGCTAACACTGGCCCTAGCAAGAGCAGTGCTTCGCAGAATCTACCATCGGATCAGAAACGCGACCCAGTGAGAAGATCCGGCGAGAAACTCAGCGGGCTGTGTCTTTGGGTTAATTTACTCACCGAGCCCTTTGTCGCAAGCGAAGGGTTCGACGAGGACGTTGACCGGTGCTTGTGGTACCTAAAAGCACCGTTAATGGATCGGGAAGATCCGTAATGACGTGTTTAGGGCGATGTTGACTGTTTACCATTCGATCCACAGGATCGGGTATGCATTTATATGGACGAAAAGCAATCCGAGCTTTCTCCTCCGAGTATGCGACACCTTTCCACCTACTACAAGTACTCCAACTTCCAACCAAAGTTGCTTAGTTGCATTCATGATTACAGTTTTGAATATTGCACCATAAGCTTCAAGTTTGATTCCCAGTCGAGTCGTATCGTCGACAATATTTAAAGCGTGGGTGTACTTGTTGCTGTCTCATAGCTTGGGGCGGCTGAGAGAGAAACAGAAATATTCAATGGTAAATATTGTTAAAATATAAACCTCCTTCGATTCTGCGTTAGTCGGATAACAACACATGCTCTAATAAAATTTCAAAGGGCATTTATCTAAACAGCGTTATCATAGTCCTGAGGCTTGGGCAAACAAAACTCGCCTTTCGGTTCTGCACATAAAACATAATTTTCTTTTATGAAAAGCACATGGGATCGTTTGGTTCTGTGATTCAAGACCTTGAGAACACTTCGAAAGGGAGACCGGTACAAAACTAGACCAATACGTCTTTATTATTTAGTGTTGTATGTTAATTTTTATGGTAAACTAATATTAAAGTCCTTGCGAAACTGAATGTCATTGAAATGTTTTGAATTTTGTGGTTCTAAAATTTTATTTAGTAGTGATTTTGATTGGCTTTGTAGAATATAATTGAGTGTTTGACCTCGTGTTTATTGCCTTTGAAGATAGACAAGTTTACGACCTACCTGATGGTAAGTAGCCAGATCGCTGCCTACTGCTAAAGCTGTTTATTCTTTTTGTATGAAACCTGAATTATCCGGTCGTGTCGCCTCTTTAAGGTCTCTTCCTAGTTCCCAGAGAAACGAATTTACAATCATTGATAAACGNTATAGAATATAATTGAGTGTTTGACCTCGTGTTTATTGCCTTTGAAGATAGACAAGTTTACGACCTACCTGATGGTAAGTAGCCAGATCGCTGCCTACTGCTAAAGCTGTTTATTCTTTTTGTATGAAACCTGAATTATCCGGTCGTGTCGCCTCTTTAAGGTCTCTTCCTAGTTCCCAGAGAAACGAATTTACAATCATTGATAAACGATACTTTCACATGATAAATATTAATCGAAAATAAATCTATATATATAAAAATGAATTGCTGTTCGTTAGTCTTGCTAAAACTCGAGAACGGCTGGACCGATTTGACAAATTTTGGTCTTGAATTATTTGTGAAAGTCCAGAGAAAGGTTTAAAAGGTTAGATAAATATGAAAATGCTCGGAATTATATAAAAAAAAAACAATTTTGTTTTTCCTTTGATGTGTCCTCCGTCGGACGGATTTCTTTTGATTGTAGTTTTTTTAAACTATTATTTATTTTTAAATTTTTAGTTGATTTTCAATTTTTTTTAATACTGAATTGTCATCAAGTTTATTTTATACAAAAGTTTAGGTCTTTTATTTATCGATTGAGGCACTACGAAGTCTGCCGGGTCAGCTAGTCATTGATATACGACACTTTCACATGATAAATATTAATCGACAATAAGTTATAAAAAAACATCGAGTTAAAAAAAACCGACTGACGGAAGTTTCAGAAGATAAATACGTCTTTATTAACAACCTTAATTCATATTTATGTACGTACATACTATTCATCTATATATTAATACGTGAAGCAAAAACTTTGTATCCCTTTTTACTAAAATTGCGCGAACGGAGGAGTATGAAATTTTCCACACTTATAGAGAATATAAAGAAGAAGTGCACAATGCTAATATTTTTTTTAAATAATACATAAAAGATACATTAAATCAATAAATAAAACATTACACACACTACATACCATATATTTGACGCACACACGCATGCATACTATAAATTGTCAAACTTTATAATAGTGTAGAAACTTACAATTCCAATTAACTAGAGGTCCCGCAGTAGTCGAAATTCGACTATAATTAATTGGAATTGTAAGTTTGTACACTATTGTGATTGTATTTTATACTTCTATAATCACAAATTTCGCCAAGACTACACTATAAAAAATATTAACAAAGACAAACAATATTTAATCTCAATTTGACAACAGACGTTAAGAACAAAAGTTTTACAATAAATAGTATGCATGCGTGTGTGCGTTAAATACATGGTATGTAGTGTGTGTAATGTTTTCTTTATTGATATAATGTATCTTTTATGCATTATTTTAAAAAAATATTAGCATTGCGCACTTCTTCTTTATATTCTCTATAAGTGTGGAAAATTTCATACTCCTCCGTCCGCGCAATTTACGTAAAAAGGGATACAAAGTTTTTGCTTCACGTATTAATATATAGATTATAGTCGAATTTCGACTACTGCGGGACCACTAGTTATTATTATTTTTTAAATGAGAGCTTCAGAAGACTCCAGAAGGTTCTAATCTTCCGACTTGGATTTTACGTATTTGTTTACGAATTCAGTTCATACGACCGTTGTGACACAAACGGAAACACATGACATAACAGCTGTACTTGATCTGAATATATCATTTTGTTGTTTCATGGTAATTTTGTCATGTAACTGTGACGCTATTTACACGTCTAAGCTGTTCTCAAAAACCACCGTCTTCTGGTCAAGCCCTAGCCTCTAGTCCTACGGTTTTTTTATGCTTAGATAGGTGGACGAGCTCATAATCCACCTGATGTTAAGTGGTTACTGGAACCCATAGACATCTACAACGTAAATGCGCCACCCACCTTGAGATATAAGGTCTAGATTATAGTTACAACAGCGGCCCCACCCTTCCAACCGAAACACATTACTGCTTCACGGCAGAAATAGGCAGGGTGGTGGTACCTACGCGTGCGGACTCACAAGAGGTTCTACCACCAGTTATTACGCAAACTATAATTTTGCGGGTTTGATTTTTATAACACGATGCTATTCCTTCACCGTGGAAGTCAATCGTGAACGTTTGTTGAGTACGTATTTCATTAGAAAAATTGATACCCGCCTGGGATTCGAACATCGGTGCATCGCTCAACACGATTGCACCGGACGTCTTATCCTTTAGGTCACGACAACTTCCAACGTAAATGCCGCCAACCACCTCGAGACATGAATTCTAAAGTCTCAGTATAGCTACGACGGCTACCCCACTATTCAAACTGAAACGCATTGCTGTTTCACGGCAAAAATAGGCAGGGTGGTGCTACCTGCGCGGATTCACAAGATGTCCTACCACCAATAATTACACAAAGCATATTTTTTGCGGTACACGACTATAAGCACCGTCCTCTACAGCTCTGTACTGATCTCGAGCTTGTAGTTATAAATCCAAGCCATATGAAGACTAGGTTAATGATTCTCTCTCATCAAACAACAATGTAGTGTGAATAAGATTGCTTCCAGCGGATAGATTAGACAATCCGGTTATTATGAAACCCGAAACAATGGTAACAGAACTTAACCTTGGCTCACCGTCCCACGGCTTACCGTACCAGATTTCGTAAGCTTCATTATATTATGTCATATTGTTCAAACGCTTGTCGGACGAGATGTATCAATTCTTTCAACACTTTATATATAAAATTGTGCGCGTGATGTAAGTTAAAGGTTGTTATGGTTGCATATTCATTGAGAAAGAACACGTGAATGGGTTGTGTGGATGTCAAAAGCATGGATAATTTCATGTGTCCCCATATAGTCTTTGCGTTTTGAGCAAGCGGGCTATGAATCCCGTTCTTTGTGGCACCACTCATGTTAAAGCTCATGGAATTTCCTGAGATTTCCGATTCTGAGTTTTGATCTAAAATACTTTCACGGTTTAATAACTTATTTTAGTCATCAAAACATCAGAAAATACCACATATCGATCCGAAATCACAAAGTAGGAATCTCATTCATGGCTTGTGGCTTTTCTCTAAGCCCCTCCAACAAACCTCATGTTTGTTTTCTTGCATTCCACGAATGCCGTTTCCCTCGGAATCTACGGTCTCTACAAGCCCTGACCTTTACCAGAGTTGACTGCTTAACGTGTACTCACGGATTACATCAAGTAGATACCGATTTTTACTGAGCTACGGCTACACGACAACCTCTGGTACGGTCAGACCAACCGAACTAAGATTCACCACTATCATTACCATCTTCACTCGATTCACTTTCACGGTTTAAAAACTTGTTTTTAAAATTTATGATTGCACACAATTTGTTAACGTGTTAAAAAGTTTGTTAACTTTGGCAAATTGCTATAATTGACTTTTAGATGTTAAATGAAAAAATAATATTTTATTGACGTTTTTATCGGGGACAGTGTTTCGAGGCCCGGTAGTTAAACTCAAATGATTGCTTTCGACATTTAGAATGATGGTAGCAACTCGTCATGTTTCCCAATGCGTCATACAATAGAACAAAGCCATGCATCAGCCTCTTTTTTTTTTTATTGCCCTTGTCGGCAGACGAGCATACGGCCCACCTGATGGTGAGTGGTTACCGTAGCCCATCGACCTCAACAATGCCAGGGGCAGAGCCAGGCCGCTGCCTACCGCTTAATACTCTCCACAAGCCTCTTTTAAAGAAGGACATGTCATAGCGGTTAGGTCTCCTTTGGAGGCGCTCGGGCAGCTGTTAGCAAATCCCACCCCTACGTCCTGGTGAAACTGGAAAGGCCTCCGGGCCACCAGTAATCCTTTAATCATAAAAAAAAAACATGGCGGGAAGACACTAACATTTGAAGCGGTTAAATATTACACATTTAGTACACATATATTTGAATTAAGGCACTAAGACCACTAACAAGTTAAACACAAAACAAAAACAACAATAAATGTAAGCAATAAAATGTTATGTCACGTAAAACATCAGATTTTGCCGCCATTTTAACTACAACCCACACAGATAATACAAAGAATAGTAGCGTCGTCTCGTGACCAAATACGACAATCAACCTGTCCTCCGAGTTCTTTGACTCCAACAAATTATAATAATATCTTCTCATTTCACCATCGCAGCGGTGTCAAAGTCACTTTCACTCGGTCAGTTTCGGCCGTGACCACTGCCGGAGCGTTGACCTCACACACATATTTACCATATTAAGAACAGAGAAAGCGTATTTCGTAATAATTTTTATTGTGTTTGATGAGAAATTACTAAAGAAAAGTAACGAAATAGAACGATTGAAATTGCGCTATGAGCTTTATGTTATATGAGCTTATTACAATATTTTTTTTTTTATTGCTTAGATGCGTGGACGAGCTCACAGCCCACCTGGTGTTAAGTGGTTATTGGAGCCCGTAGACATATACAACGTAAATGCGCCACCCACCTTGTGATAATAGTTCTAAGGTCTCACTTTTAACTACGGCTGCACTACCCTTCAAACCGAAGCGCATTACTGCTTCACGGCAGAAATAGGCAGGGCGGTGGTGCCTACCCGCGCGGACTCGCAAGACTGCTCCAAATAAAAAGGTTAACCGATACTTTGAAAGGTTATATGCTTTTCCGTCACAGTAAATATTCTGCCTATCGTCATAGCTGATAAAGGACGTAGGTTATTGGATCAGCGATAGCCTCAAAGAGAACTTTCAATTGAGTATCAGCTGCAATACCCTTTAGAGTAAAAAATTTTATACATGTGGGTTGACAATACTATTCGTGGTAGGGCCACTATTAAAACTATGATGTTAAGTTATATTCATATAACGTGGGAGCAAGGTGAACAATTCCGTGGAGTAGGTTGTAAGCTTTATCTATATTTATGTATATTATCAATAGGTACGTGAAGCAAAAACTTTGTACTCCTTTTTACGACAATTGCGCGGACGTAGGAGTATGAAATTTCCCACACTTATGGCGAATATAGAGAAGGAGTGCAGAATACCCACCAGGAGGTAATAGTCTTTGACAATAGAACCATAACATTTTTTTTTTTTTTTTTATTGCTTAGATGGGTAGACGAGCTCACAGTCCACCTGGTGTTAAGTGGTTACTGGAGCCCAGACATCTACAACGTAAATGCGCCACCCATCTTGAGATATAAGTTCTAAGGTCTCAATTATAGTTACAACAGCTGCCCCACCCTTCCAACCGAAACGCATTACTGCTTCACGGCAGAAATACGCAGGGTGGTGGTACCTACCCGCGCGAACTCACAAGAGGTTCTACCACCAGTAAAAAATAATAAAATAATAAGATTGTTTGTAAATAGAGTAGGTACTTCTAAAATAAGAAAGTGATTAAAAGCACTAATCATACTCATCATCAATATCCATTACATCCTTTAAAATATCTCTTTATCACTTTCATAGTATATCTGTTTACGACTTGGTCCAGGATTAGATTTTTTGTTGTTAGGAACATGATCAAACATATAAGTTCAATTAGTTATAGTCGAATTTCGACTACTAGGGGACCACTAGTTCATATAAATTAAAACACACATATATTTCTTTGATGTTTTAATTACGTAGATAAGAGTTTCCGACTCCGAGTCTAAAGACAAAATTTAAATGCCACATACAGCTAATGGCTGCGTTGGCTTGGAAGAATTTATAAAGATTGCGTTTAGTGCCGTCGAGCTACGGATTCCAAAAAAAAAAACCGCAGGAAATTAACGTTAATTAGGTTTCCCGCCAACGAGAGGATATTACACACAACGCATTTCCCAAATGGAGCAATCGTGTAAAACGCATTACCGCTGCCTATAGTTCATGGACAATCCAAAATGGCGTATTTACAAATTTAAGCCCAAACTTTCTCATTCAGATTACGAATGGCAAATTTTTGTGATAAAAAAAAAAGGCCTCTGGGATATTTTCCACGAATAAATTATCACCATCGAGATTAGTACATAATACCTCGATGATTATCACTTGTTATTGTTGAAATAGGTACAGTGATTATAACTAGAGGTCCCACAGTAATCGAAATTCGACTATAATTAATTGGAATTGTAAGTTTGTACACTATTATGATTGTATTTTATACTTCTATAATCATAAATTTCGCCAGGGCTACACTATAAAAAAATATTAATAAAGACAAACAATATTTAATCTATTCTCAATTTGACCACAGACGTCAAGAACAAAAGTTTGACAATATTTGTTGACAAAATATAGTTTGACAAAAGTATGCATGCGTGTGTGCGTCAAATACATTGTATGTAGTGTGTGTAATGATTTCTTTATGGATTTAATGTATCTCTTATGCATTATTTAAAAAAAAAATTAGCATTGTGCACTTCTTCTCTATATTCTCTATAAGTGTGGAAAATTTCATACTCCTCCGTCCGCACAATTTTCGTAAAAAGGGATTCAAAGTTTTTGCTTCACGTATTAATATATAGATAGTAGGCGTAACAAAGTGACACCAAATTTGATTGCGGAATCCCAGTTGCATTGGAATAATGATTATCTTACTGTCGGAGCAACTACCCGCTTTTTTTTTTAACGCTGGGGAATCCATTTATGGGTACCCGGTCCGGGGGGGTAACGACCCAGATTATGTCGGACTCCCGCGCCTCCCGGGAGGAAGAGGGAGACGAGGATTTAGCTGCTCTGGGGCACAACAGACTGACATCATTTCTCTTTACTTCTCATATACTATGCCATACTACTGTACAAGATGTTGGTCAGTAGTAATGATTTATCGGTGAACCATTAACATTCAAGGGCTTAGGAGAGATTTGGGTAGAAGTTGTAGAAGTAACTTGAACCAATCCAGTCTTCCAAGCCACTTCTGTTTGCGAGGTCAAATATTAACTTAGACGCATATATATACATACAATATTAATAATGTTCATTGGTTTGTACATATTTTGCGTGGAGCGACACACTCTCTTCATCGAAACAATGATTCTCAGCTAATCACTCTAAAGACAGGTTTTTTTTCTACAAATAAACCGCAAAACACGTTGCATGAAAGTCCGTACAACCAGTTTTGGCGAAAGTTGCCTCGGTTTTGACTCAGAAGAATAAAACAAGTGATGGTTAAATTCATTACGTTACTGTTTATTTAATGAATGCTATTGTTACAAGTGAGCACGTAGGAATTGTTACAATCTTTTCCTTACGTGGAAGTTCATAGACATCAGTAGGGCAAGCCGCTGTCTACTACACGCTATGGTATTACATTCAGGAAGCATTAAAGAGTGGGCTTATTCTAGACCCAGTTGATGAGTTGCGGATATGTGTCTTCTGAAAATGCATTGAGGAGGCTATCTGAGTGGTTCAAGGTAGCAGATGGAGGTCAGTGAGATATTAAAAGGCAGAATGAGATTAACTAAAACACACGTCATCTCGGATCCTCCCGATCCACTAACGGTGCTTTTAGGTACCCCAAGCACCGGTCATCGTCCTTGCCGAACCCGTCGCTTGCGACAAAGGGCTCGACGAATAAATTAACCCACAAACACAGCCCATTGAGTTCCTCCCCGGATCTTCTCAGTGGGTCGCGTTTCCGATCCGGTGGTAGATTTTGCGAAGCACTGTTCTTGCTAGGGCCAGTGTTAGCAACACTCCCGGTTCGAGCCCCGTGAGCTCACCTACACGTCAAGAAGAAGCTGAAATAGCCTCTCAAGGCTATCAGCATAGGTAGGAAAAAAAAGCTACTGTATGGAAACTGTTCAATAACTGTATTCCATTGCGTGATAGTCCATGAATCACTAGTTCTATCAAAACCATGTTTAAAGATGTAGTTTTTTTAAGCTTTCTTTTACGATCAACAAATTTTTGAGATTAGGTTTCAACAAATTAGAATTGACAAAGATTTTTAAACCGAGACATGACTGTTTTTTATGAAAAGTTACTTGACGCGACCAATAGATGGCGTTGTTTTTCGTAATTACTAAATCATCATCATATCGAAGTGAAATTGTTCGCATACGCTCTGAATACGACGGACAAGAACACGGAAAAGCATCGCGCGGTCGATGTACCCACGGAATCCACAGTTGGTTCCATTGTAATACGTCTTTATAGAACCGGCAAGTGTGGCTTAATGCCGTCAGACGTTGGCTACAAGACAACATGATGAGCGCTACCACATTTAGGGACACTTAATGATATGTCATTGTCATTTACTGTCTGCTAAATATAAATGCTCTTGATTACTTCAAATAAGTAATTTTACTGGTGGTAGGACGTCTTGCAGGTGGGGCAGCCGTTGTAACTATACTGATACCTTAGAGCAGATACCTAAGGTGGGTGGCGGTATTTACGTTGTAGATGTATATGGGCTCCAGTAACCACTTAACACCAGGTAGGCTGTGAGCTCCTCCACCCATCTATCCAAAAAAACAACAACAAAAGCATTATTCTAAAAAAATCAATATTAAATAGAATACAATAAATTAAAAAAGGGGAATTAAACTATTATTTTCATCACAGGCATATTTTTTATATATTTTGATGTCAGTTATTTGCTCTATCATTTGCGGTGACATTAAAATGAGGGGATATTTATCATGTAGGTATCATAACGTCCACTTACCGATATTTTAAATTATTAGTCCAGTTAATAAAATAAAATCAAACCAACACTCCGCAATGAATTGACAATCCGACAGGCTTACTAAACCTAAGTTCGAGGATTTATTATTTTTAATTTCGTACGCGTATTTTTGAGAAAATATTGAATGTGTCATCATCGATTGATGAAGTTGAGATATCGTCGCGTCAACAATCTCGTGCTCTGCACACGAATGGACACAGTCGTCCCACTGCGCTAAATAACCAGCACGTAGATCACACGCGATTCCAAACTATTTGTGTTGAGACAATTTTTATTTTATTGTCACTATGAAAAATACAATAGTGCTTTGTAAATAACTATGAGTTCCGGTTTGAATGTTTAACGGAGCTCATAGATGAACGTGGACACCGCCACCAGCCCTGCGACGTGAAAGTCGATGTTTATTTCACAACTGTCAACTGGTGGCAGAAATAGTCAGGATAGTCAATCAGATCCACTAACTCTTGCATTAGACGTCTTCAGCTTAGGGACCCCGGTAACCGTACTCGTCGAACTCGACAAAGAGTTCGCCGTGCAACCTAACTCATGCATCAGCTCGCTGAGTTTCTCGCCGGATCTTCTCAGCGGGTCGCGATTCCGATCCGGTAGTAGATTCAGCAGCCGCCTTCAGGTTGTTAGGTATCTTCCGGAGGCGCACGAGTAGCTGTTAGCAAATCCCATCCCTCCCATTTGAGCCCATGCTCCTGTGAATTCCTTAATGACCTTTGACCACATTCAAAGGACTTGGGTTATTTTAATCTAGCACCATGGTAGCTAATCATTTCAAAATTGAACGTCCAATAAAATAAAATTCGGTAAATAAGAAATGATATTTCAGCAGAAACCTACTAAGTGAATTTGTTTAATCTAAAATTCTCTAAATATTTCTCAATTAGTAATAAACATGGAACGTCTTCATTTGCTCAAGATAATGTTAATCGTAGATACATTCTAAAACAATAAACACAATGTCAGAATCATATTCGTAAAAATATGAATCGTTAAATCTAATTCTGATGCCGTAAAATAAAAGTCGTATTGAGAAACGCCTAAGGAATCAACGAAATCTGAACGTTAACATAAAAACAAATGGTTCTGAATAAAATAGCTTGATGCATAACGCATCAAACATTCCGTTCTACAAGGCACGTGGTCCAGTCGTGTGAAAACTAGCGATACCGTCCGGATGGTACCTATCGGATACTGGTATGGGGCAATGACTTACCACACATCGGCTGCCTCTACGGCACCGTATACCCATGGTTTTATGCTGAGTTACTTCACAATAGCCTTTGTATTATACTACAATCGATCAATTTTTAAATTGCCTACACGTATGAAGGAGCTCTTGGCTCATCTGGTGTTAAATTGTTACCGGAGCGCCAAGATAACAGAACGTGAATGTTGCCATACGTCTTGAGACATGAGGTCGAATTTTAAGTTATATAGTACTAGCGACCCGCCCTCGCTTCGCTTCGGAAACTGTAATTTATTATTGATTACTCCACTATTTAATGGATGTTATTATACATATAAACCTTCCTCTTCAATCACTCTATATATTAAAAACCGCATCAAAATCCGTTGGGTAGTTTTAAAGATTTAAACATACATAGGGACAGACAGATATAGGGACAGAGAAAGAGACTCTGTTTTATACTATGTACTGATTTCCAAAGTCGGAACGTATGATTGCTTCAGGGCAGATAAAGACAGGGTAATTGTAAAGGAGATAAGAAAGGAGTGTCATAAAAAGACTTGGATGAACTCTGTGAAAGAGGATACGCGAGAGAAGAGTGAGGACGTATGGTAGGTCTGAATGGAAAAAGTTGACATGCTGTGGTGTCCCCACATGGTAGGATAGAGTCAAGAGGAAGAGGAAGAAGAAAGGAGAAAGTAATTGATGGTTAATTCGTGGGTATAATTGTGACTAGTGTACCACGAGGTCTGATAGATGTTTTAGATGTTTGGTATGGATGGATGAGCCTTTCCTTGTCCCGTATGTGGTTTTTGTGACGAGTAAGTGCTTAGCTTAGGGAAATTATTGTGTAACATTTGATACTAAAAAAATATACTTAGATTAAGTTCACTTTGAAATATACCTCAAACGGAAAGGTAGTCCGGTTGTCGACGGATCAATGTAATAGGTACTTACTATAATATTCAATTGAATATGCAATTTCGAAAAGGGCACATGTCATATATTTTGTCAAATACGTTTTTTCATATATATGTAGTTTTGAAGCTTACCTTCACTAAATTTTATAATATGTAATTCCAGTAATTTTCAATTGCTAATTAACACTAAAATATATCTCAAAAGTTAATATTTTAAATTTTGCACTGCTTTAGAAAATAATTAGTTTTTTTCATTTCCTGAACATTTTACATTTTCAGAGATGTGCCCTTTTCGAAATTGCATATTCAATTGTGTCTGTGCTTATCACTGAATACACGAAATTCTGAATAAATGCTGAATCCCATTAACAATTCTTTCAAAAGTATCAATAATTAGGCAATATCTGAGCCAAAAACAATCCCTCGGTGGAAGATCTTCCCTTTCTCCCTTCCTATATCAATGCTCCGATATTCACACTTATAATGAATGCAAATAAACACGGCGGCAGTTGCGTCGTATGTCACCATAACCTATTTAAAGACTATGTAGTTTTACTAAGTAGCATGTATTAAGAAATACCAAGTAAAATAATAAGGTTAACATCGCTTAAATTTGCCATTTCATGGAGGCATATTAAAACATTTCAATGTAATTAAATAATAACGCGAAGACGTGGCTTATTAATATTATGTTTTGATAAAACTGTTTCCACGTGCAGGATACTTCAATACAAGGTGCTTCACAATCAAATTATATTGTGGCTAACTTTTACTTTTTACAAACCAGTGCTTAACATAAGCCCGAGATTGCACAAAAAGTTAATATTTTTGTTTACTAATAATTTTTTTCATAGCATGCGATGTAGTTTCAGCAATAAAACAAGTGCTTTTGGGATGCAATAACTCTGGTGAAGTAGTCGTGGCCTAAAGGATAAAACGCTTGGTGCATCCGTATCGAGCAATGCGACAGTGCCGGTGTTCGAATCCCGCTGGCCGGTGAAGGAATAGCATCGTGTAATAAAAATCAAACCCGCCAAAATTACTATTTGCGTAATTACTGATTTCCATTTTGAAGTCTTGTGAGTCCGCACGGGTAGGTACCACCACCCTGCCTATTTTTTCCGTGAAGCTGTAATTCATTTCGGTTTGAAGAGTGGGGCAATTGTCGTAAAAGCTGAGATTTAGAACTCATATCTCAAGGTGGGTGGCAGCATTTAAATTAATTGATGTCTGTAGGCTCCGATAACCGCTTAATATCACGATGGCCGTGAGCTCGTCTATCCATCAGAGCAGTTAAGAAATACTTATTGCAAAACATAGCCTCGCCTAGTGTGAGCTCTTAAGTGCTATGCTGTGAGCTATTATTCAAATAAATAAATTAAGCATTTTGTAGAATTTTACGAAACATGTAACGACATGCTTATTAAATTACGGACAGAAAATCTCATAGATATTTGTGGAATTTCGCTTAGAAATCTACGCAGCTTATCACCAGTCACGTATTATATAGGATTTTATCCGACTACGTGAAAGTTTCTGCGGTATGCCTCTATGCATTCGATTTCCCGGATAGCTTCTACGCTGCTCGATATATTTAATGTTTCCGGATATATATGTACATACATACGGCAAATCTATATATTAATACATGAAGCAAAAACTTTGTACCCCTTTTTACAAAAATTGCGCGGACGGAGGAGTATAAAATTTTCCACACTTATAGAGAATATAGAGAAGAAGTGCAGAATGCTATTTCTTTTTTAATTATGGATTAAAAATACATTAAATCAATAAAGAAAACATTACGCACACTACCATGTATTTGAAACACACACATGTTTATTTTATTTGTTGTTTATTGTCAAACTTTTGTTATTGCTTAAAGTCTGTAGTCAAATTGAGAATAGGTTAATATTGTTTATCTTTAATATTACGAGTATTTGTCTATGGTGTAGTCTTGGCAAAATCTGTAACAATAGAACCATAATAATGTTGAAACTTATAATTTCAATTAATTATAGTCGAATTTCGACTACTGCGGAACCACTAGTAATTAATTGCTGTGACATCGTAGTTAATGTCAAAAAACGGATATCTGGTATTTGAAGGCAATTATCGACCATGTTAATTAACACTGTCAGTACCCTAATAAATGTCCGTCTTGAGACACAGCCATTGGACCGTGGACAATAACAGGAAGTGTTCATGATCCATTTATTGGTCACAGACAAACACATTAATGCATATTATTATTAGAACGGGCGAGTTTTTTTTTGTCCAATTATCTCGTTTATGTATGGATTAATTATAGTTTCCTATAAGCGACTGCGTGGGTAGCAAACACCTTTTTTGGATAAATTCCTAACATCAGCCAGTGGCTCTCAATGTGTCTTCTTATTTCTGTTAATCAAAGTCAATCTGACGTAGCTTTTGGCTAATATTGTTGTTATTAATGTTTTTATTTGACAAAAAACTAAAATGGGATAATTTTCTCGATATACGGATAGCATTGGACAAAGTTTCTTCAGTAACGTCTTTTAACAGATTTAATTTAATATGGCCTATAGATTAGTTAAGTAACAAATGCTATTATTACTATATTGGCACCTTCATATCCTCTTTATCTCAATTTTTTCAATGGTCATTCAATGGTCTAATGAGGGGGACAAAGAAGGTTACCCAAAACGAATAATAAAATTGGAACGTGTTCTGGGGACTAAGAACTTTGAGAGCCACTGCTAAAAGTTATTGCATCGCTAAAAGACAGTTGTTTCAATAATAAAACTACTATTAATATCACGTTTTTTATTTTCATCATATTGTTGCCGATGTTTCGAATACTTTTTAGTGGACGCGGACGATTGTGGAAACAATAAAAACCGTTAAGCTAGCTTTAATTATGTACACCACTTGCGAAATAACTATCATTATTATTATTATTATTATTATTTTTAAATTCATTTATTTCAATAAAACATTAATCCACTATGTTATTTGATAATTTATTGCGCTATTCTCGTCCACATGCAGCCAAAGTGAGAGACGATGTGTTCAAATGGAAATTCGATTTATCATCAAATACGATTTATGAATAAATCAATCGGTCATTAACGATGCATACATTAGTTCAAGGGCGGATCCAGCTTTGGCGCCAGGAGGGGGTCACATAGTCAAATTTAGATGCGTTAGTTCCCAAACGTTTGCCATTATACAAAGTTATTATATTATATTAAATTAATTAAATATTGAAGGTATGTAGTTACATAAAATATGTATGGTGACAAAATATATAAATAAAATCATTATATTCAATTAGTGGTCCACCTAAGTCCTGGACCCAGCTCAGGGGGTGGTCATGACCCCCATGACCCTCCCCCTGGATCCGCCATTGCATTAGTTTATACGGTGAGATGTGTTTAACACACGCGTCCAATCTAGTCTGCGACAACTTTCGTCACCCAAGCGAAAGCGTCTGATGATTTGTGGTGAGCTGATTTCAGCTAAATGTTAAAGCTAGCTGTGAGCGCACGACTGGGACGTTAGTATCAGCGCGTATTTATAAATGAATAGTCGTATATCGATTGACGTAATCCTATCGAGTGAGGCGATCTGGAGCAGGTACTGTTTGTACAGGTGTTCACGAATGATCAAGGAATAACATCGAGTAATATTACGAAGGGTAATGGAAAAGGTTGGGGGAGACCTTTGTCAATAAACGACATACAGACGGGGTTATTGATGCTAAATAGTTAAGGATATAGTTAAGACTTTAATATATAAAGTATATAAAAACAAAATTGTTAACAAAAAGAAAATTAAGATATGATAAATAAATCTGAATAAAGGCTATTATTATTATTATTTAATAATACGAACCTCGCAGTATTAACTGTGAATTTGCTGGTGGTAGGTTAGCTTGGCGGGTAATTTTTATCTCAGTTTTATTAGAAAGTATTCATGTGTTCGAGCTTGAAGGTTGCAAAAGTCATGAAACAGAGAGAAGTGGGTCTCTATATGCCAAGATTACAACAGAGTCCTTAGTGCTTAATGTTTGCCTACGTATACCGCCAGGGGCGCTGTTCCAACTCCATACTAATTTGAGTTAACTTTTACGCTATCGAGAACGTTAAAAAACTCGCACTAAGCAAACAGGTTTACGTTCACTCGACTAAGTAATAAAAGAAAAGGAAAAATAAATGTTTTCACAGCTAGCCGAGTTCCTGGCATCAAGAAAGCTTCACGAATATCCGGCTTTATATGCCCTTGAACGGACAGTGAAAGCTGTGTCCACGCTGCTTATGTAAGCTCGCATTCATTCGTACGATAAGTTAATAATTATTACACTTTTTATGACAATCGTTGAAAGTTTTATTTATGTAACCGGTTACTTATATGTACAACTATTTAACGTCCGTGTCTACCCCGTTATCTACGCGGTTGAGTAAGTAATCTGTTTCTGTGTAAATTATTTGAGTATCAACGACTCTTTTAAAGTAGTGTAGTATAGAACTAGAGACTGGATGTAGGTCGGATCTGTGAGTGTCGGTCAGTCATCGAGTGAGAAGAGCTTGGACCTCAAGAGGACTAGTAGATTGTAACATTGTCTAATGACCCAGAGTTGCAAAGAACCGCGTCACTCATGGATGCCGTTTAGGACTTTTGATGTTTTCACTAAAATCACATAATACGTAGTTCAATTAAATATTTTTTTAGGAATGTATGTAAAATAATTTGATGTGTTATAATTTCATTTTTATTTGATACTAGTGAACTCTGGTCCCACGCACCACATCGCGCTATGTCTGTACATTTATAAAATAAACATATTTCTTAAAACGACACGCGAGCCAATTTTTTTTTTCTACCTATTTAAGCTGATGGTCTAGAGAGACCATGTCAGCGTCGCTGTGCTAGTATGTAAGCTCACAGGGCTCAAACCTGGTGACATTGCTAACACGAACCCTAGTCAGAGTAGTACTTCGCAGAATCTACCACCGGATCGGAAACGCGACCCACTGAGAAGATCCGGCGAGAAAGTCAATAGGCTTTTCGAGCGTTTATCATACTATACTAGAATGGTTGTAGTCTTGTATTGTATGATCAAAGACGATGCGAGCACATTTATTAGGTACAAATAAACATAAATTCAATTAATATATCGGATTATGAGATGTGAATTTGTATTTGGACTATGCGTATGCAGATACAACAGCAATTTCTAAAACGCGTATGTCTGACAACAAAACACCCGCCAAGACGAAGATTTCCATATAGTAAGTTATAGTTATATAAATATATTAGTGTGAGATACAATATAAATAACATTTGTAGAATATAATGCTATACTTTAATATTCGGTCAAGATTTAATTGTACATATTTTATTTCATTTCATCTCAATTCGTTTTGTTTAAGTGCACCTCAATTGATTAAAATCTCAAATTAATCAACCTCATCTTATTTCACTTCATGTAATTTTTAATATAACGGTATATAAGAAGTAATAAGACTTGGCTTAAAGGTATCGTTTCCAGGCCTAATATTTCATTTTTTTACCTCGTACTAATATGATATATGGAAAATCAGACCCTAATTAAAGTTTTGTACAGCTAATACGTATTTTCATTTTTATATTATTTATTATTATTATCTTATATTAAAGAGAAAAAAAAAATTAAATTTTTACGCTTAAATCACGTTTATTATTTATGTAATAAATAAATTTTTTAAAATAATAAAAATATCAACAGGAACTTACCTTAAAAAAATCACATAAACTGATTTCAAACAAAAAAATTAACACAGTCCGTGGAACACGTTTTGTCAAAATATTAATTAAAAGGACAGTCGTGAACGGAATCACATTTTCTTATGGAGAAAAATATCGTCACTTATCTAATAACTAACTTATTGGGAACTCAGCGGTGTGTTGTGACAGTGTCGGCGTGTGCTCACGAGGCGCACCGCAGGTATACTGGTCGCCGCGCTGAGCCGAGGAGCTCACCGCTGAAGAAAGCATAAGTCGGGAGCACGGCATGGAACGATAGTCAGAGGCGAGCCGCGCGGACTTGGGCACTCAAGAGCCCTCAATACGTTCGCGACATGTGGCCCCCAACAAACGCGCGCGGGGCCAGTCACTCTTGGTGACACGAGGAGGAAAGTTTAAACAGGAACTCATGAAGTAGCAAAAAGTCGTCGTGGCCTAAAGGATAAGACGTCCGGTGCATTCGTATGTAGCGATGCACAGGTGTTCGAAACCCGCAGGCGGGTACAAATTTTTGTAATGAAATACGTACTTAACAACTGTTCACGATTTACTTCCACGGTGAAGGAATAAATACCGTGTAATAAAAATCGAAACTGCAAAATAATAAATTGCGTAATGGTGGTATAATGTCTTGTGAGTCCGCACGCGTAGGTACCACCATCCATTCTGCCGTGAAGCAGTAATGCATTTCGGATTGAATGGTAGGGCGCCGTACAAATTTGTACTGTACAAAATGAGACCTTAGAACTCATATCTCAAGATAGGTGGCGGAATCTACATTGTAGATGTCAATGGGCTCTAGTAACCACTTAGCATCAGGTGGGCCGTGAGCTTGTCCGTCCGTTAAAGCAATAAAAAAGTTCCGTGGACAAAAAACACAGAATATCCAGGTGGTGCAAAAAATCCAGGACTAGCAAAAAGTCGTCGTGGCCTAACGGATAAGACGTCCGGTGCATTCGTGTTGAAGCGATACACCGGTGTTCAAATCCCGCAGGCGGGTACCAATTTTTCTAATGAAATACGTACTCAACAAATGTTCACGATTGATTTCCACGGTGAAGGAATAACATCGTGTAATAAAAATGAAACCCGCAAAATTATAATTTGCGTAATTACTGGTGGTAGGACCTCTTGTGAGTCCGCACGGGTAGGTACCACCACCCTGCCTATTTCTNCTTAAACACGCGCTCGCCTTGCGGCGAGGCCCCTGTGTCGGTAACACTAAATTGGCCGAAGCGATTCTAGGAATTTTAGAAATTTTAGTGAATAGAATAAATAGAATAGAATTAGAGTGAATAGAACACCTGCACAGTTCCCGGGCGGCAATGCCTTGCAATTAGGCGCAGGTACAAATTCCGAGAAACACTTGGGCCACAGATGTCCATGAACAATAATCTATTATCACCGGTAGTCACTTCCGACAAAACACTTGGACGCCAGATGTGCCACGAACCGAGGTCGGGCAATCGAACGAACAATGAGCACGTCCACGCGCGTCGGTTGCTCAAATCGGAATCGCATTCGTATGTAGCGATGCACAGGTGTTCGAAACCCGCAGGCGGGTACCAATTTTTGTAATGAAATACGTACTTAACAACTGTTCACGATTTACTTCCACGGTGAAGGAATAAATACCGTGTAATAAAAATCGAAACTGCAAAATTATAATTTCCGTAATGGTCTTGTGAGTCTGCACGCGCAGGTACCAACATCCATTCTGCCGTGAAGCTATAATACATTTCGGTCTGAATGGTAGGGCGCCGTACAAATTTGTACTGTACAAAATGAGACCTTAAACCTTATATCTCAAGGTGGGTGGCGCATTTACATTGTAGATGTTTATGGGCTCCGGTAAGTACTTAGCATCAGGTGGGCCGTGAGTTCGTCCGTCCATTAAAGCAAAAAAAAAAGTGCTGTGGCCAAAAAACAGAATATCCTGTTGGTGCCGACTAGTGTCTATACACATACACCTTATTACTACTCCGGTATCGTTTTAGAGATTTTTGTTTAATTGTAATGGTTATTCCACAAAAAAAATTGTATTATTTCAAATAACAAGTTATCTGTCCCTGTAGGTACTAGGAATCGCTTGCTATGGGAACCGGAGACTGGTATACATATGTACATACTTATATACGTTCTAATAGATATAATATGTGCATGTAAATCAAACAACCCAACTTACTCGCAAATCAACCTGTTTTTCACATGAATATTGGCTCGCAGTGGACATCGAAAAATGTACCTCAATCTAGAAGTCGCGAGCGCTGCCTAACGCCACAAATTAAAAAAAAACTTTCAAGCTTGTAAAATATATGGCCTTAAGTCCTGATTCGGCCCTGGCGCCATTACATTCCATATAGGTTTATCTTATTAATAGACTTTTTACAATTTCCGGTCGAAACCTTTTTTGTAAGCTCTCGTGGAGGAGCCATACGATCTATCCTGGAGTTACTAGGTTTATACATAGGTATGTTATAGACAAAAAGTTATGTGAAAAAGTTAATTTTTGCACGCATTTTGCAAGCTCAATGACCACTTAACATGGGGTGGGCAGTGAGCTCGTCCACTTTTTTAGAATTATTGTATAGGTAATATTAGTTAAACCGCGTTTAATAAGAGCTATCCCAGCTTCAAGCTGTCATGACTTACGAACTATTCAGAAATTCTTCGCTGTAACTAACTAATAGCCTCTGGTCATGAGAAGGTAAACTTTTTTTCCTACCCAAGTCTGTAGGCTTTAAGGATTACGCCAGGTTAACCAAGCGAGTAGGCAGAGCTTACATGGTTCTAACCTGGCGAATTTCCTAACACTAGCCCTAGCAAGAGTAGTGCTTCGCAGAATCTACCACCGGATCGGAAACGCGACCCACTGAGAAGATCCGGCGAGAAACTCAGTGGGCAGTGACTGAGGGTTGATTTGCTCACCGAGCACTTCATCGCAAGCGACGGGTTCGACGAGGATGGTGACAGGTGCTTAAGGTACCTAGAAACATCGATAGTAGATTGGGAGGATCCGAGGTGACGTGTTCAGGGCAACGTTGACTTTTTACCTTTCGGTCCAACGGTGACAATGTTCTTAACCTGTTTTGAAAAATGAGGTGCTTCTAGTTGCGTAATATGAACGTCCAATGAAAGCTGGCGAGTCTGTAAGTACTAGTCGCGACAAAAGTGTTGAACCAGCATCCAGTGGAAACAGAAATAAACTTGCATAAGATGAGCCGGTACAAAAGCTACTTTATGAATCAAAATCGAGATTTCACGAAGACCTTCTAAATCGTATTACTCTGGTTTGTTGCTGTTCACATTAGGCTAATTAGTTGCTACTGTCTTACAGATGTGAATTTCAACATTGGACCGTCGCGTCGTAACACAAAAATGCAAATAATTTCTATACGCGTCTGTACTACGGTATTTTCTGAATACAACCAAACGACATATAGGTTTGTTACATCACATTTTCACCACTAGCAAATTGTACTAACTAGACACCCCAGTTCCCTGTGATCTGCTTTAACAAACCAAATGTACTAGCACGGAGATCAACACTAACTGGAAATTTACTTAACTACTCAAAATGGCAACTTAAGTCCAGCGTAAGCTGGCCTACTATTTAGAATCAAGATTATTAGTAAAGATATCTTTCATAGTTGGACGTACAGTTCAGTGAAAAATTATACGTAACTTCGAAATCATATTACGTTGACAGTTCTTTTAGCGGAGATATTATCCAATATATCAAGAACCGTGTCCACGAAATTATATTATAAGTGACAGGGTCTCATTTAATCGGACTTTCTTGTGTTGCCATAAATAATTTGATACAGAAAGAAAGTTGTAAATATTACGAAATAAGAGAGAACGGTGATCAAATACTCGTCTAGGATCTCGTCTCTAGGCGTGTCCCGATTATTCTAAATTTATTTATTTAATCTGACGTAATTAACGCACAACTTTCTTTTTAAAAAAAAAGGGTGGGATTTAATGGAACTAAATCAAGAAGTTGGCGAGTTACATTCACGATGTGGTCCACTGACATCGGCAGCCGTTTATTCGTGTATCTAATAAGTTATTATTTTTGAAAGTGTACTACTAACAGTGAACTCTGATATATTGAAAATTTCTACAGAAACATACCAAATTCCATGTAATAGAAACAATATATTTAAAATAAAATGTTCCTTATTAATAATTTTGAAATGTAACTTTATTGTACTTGTTTAAGTAAGTTATGTAATTGGCTATTAAAATTTAAAATAGATCCTTTCTTTTATTACGACCCCAAAAACGTACTGTCGAAAATTAATGTGAAAATAACTTTTATCGGAAATTTCTTTTTTGGTTGGTTGTGTACCAAATAAAGAAATAGCCTTTCTGTCGGACGCCCTGCGGTCGTGAAAGTAGTGGACGGCTTATAATCACCTGTTACGTGTTTACATAACGTTTTAACACACATATATGTCTCATAATATCAATTAGCATCTATTGTATTTTATATTTGAACAAAATCAACATACGCTTTACTAATTACTAGAGGTCCCGCAGTAGTCGAAATTCGACTATAATGAATTGGAATTGTAAGTTTGTACACTATTATGATTGTATTTTATACTTCTACAATTACAAATTTCGCCAAGACTACACTATAAAAAATATTAACAAAGACAAACAATATTTAATCTATTCTCAATTTGACGTCAAGAACAAAAGTTTGACAATAAATAGTATGCATGCGTGTGTGCGTCAAATACATGGTATGTAGTGTGCGTAATGTTTTCTTTATTGATTTAATGTATCTTTTATGCATTATTTAAAAAAAAAATTAGCATTGTGCACTTCTTCTCTATATTCTCTATAAGTGTGGAAAATTTCATACTCCTCCGTCCGCGCAATTTTCGTAAAAAGGGATACAAAGTTTTTGCTTCACGTATTAATATATAGATGACGCCTGTAGAATTGAAATGAGTATCATCGATAAATTTTTAATAAAACAATAAACTTTAATCTAAAAACACAAATTATTTTACAGCATCTCGTGCTAAATATTTTTGTTTTTTGTTTTTATTGCTTATATGGGTGGACGGGCTCACAGCCCACCTGGTGTTAAGAGGTTACTGGAGCCTATAGACAGCCACAACGTAAATGTGCCACCCACCTTGAGATATCAGTTCTAAGGTCTCAAGTATATTTACAACGGCTGCCCCACCCTTCAAACCGGCGCTTGGGTAAATCATAATAATAATTACATTTACGCATTTGAATATCAAAAGTTTCCCAACTCAACAAAGAACGCGAAATTAAGCGCCTTGGGTTAAATTGATGATTACAATCAAAGTACCAAAGCGTGTTCATTACATTTACCATGTAACAGTTAGTTTGAACTTGATCTCATCAAATGTTTGAATGAAAGTGTGTTTGTGTGTCTCCACGGACGCGCGATGTGTACGAAATAGCGCGAATAATTTTAAATTGCCGCGTGAAGTACATAACTGCTTCGTAACTTTCATTATGTAAGTGTACATACGTGACATTATTGGTATGTGTTCAAAATACAGATTTTCCGATTCGTTCTTTTTGGCCCAGTCAGTGTGCTTAATGCGAGTTTTTAAAATTCTCGATCACGTAAAAGGTAACTAAAAGTATGGAGTACTATGGAGTTAGAACAGCGCCCCTATCGGCAAATATTTGTATTAGTGGTAGGTAGATTATAATAATTCAGATTATGTTGCTAGAAGTAGTCTGGTGGATTTGTAGGTTTAATTTTGGTGCTGTTTAAGTTACCGAATGGCTTTAGTATTACTTTGGATATGTAGTGTGAGGAACTGGACATGATGGTGGAGAAACTCGCGAATCTCCGACCAGCCTTGGTTAATTGCTAGTCCACGTTCTCTAAACAGACGGTATCTAAACTTTAAGAGCTAGGGTTGGAAATTGTGCGGCATCCACCATACTCATTTCACCAGAACTTGCGCCTTTTGACTTGTATTTGTTCCAAAGTTTGGCTAACTTTTGGCCAGGGATCAAAATTCAATACCGGGGTGGTACTACAAAATATTTTCAAAGAGCTTGTAGGCTCCTCTTGAATTTAAATCAAATAATTGTGTAGCTATAGTTATATTTAATTTTGCTAACAACTATAAAATGTCGTGTTAGTAGTGTATGCTGTCCGATTTTGACATCTACTGATAATTGTTAGAACTATCAGATTATTTTGATTTTGAAAAGTAGCACTAGATGGCGTTAAATCACATTCTGTTGAATGGTGCAATTTGATTGAATTATCAAAGTTCCGTAAATAAACCATCAACAATCAACGGAAAACAGTTCTATATTTTGCCGATAGATGGGTCTATTGTAAAAAATTGAATGATTAGTCATATTACCAATGGGGAATATTTATTTTTAAAACCTCAAAAAACCGTTCTGCTTACAGTAAACACAGTCGGTAGTCTGGAGCTCCGTTTACAACGGAATTTTTTGAACGGAACTTGGCGCCAGATTCTACCGAATCTGTGGATTAATTATAATCAAAGAGTATATTTATGGATGGTCAATATTTAAGTAATTATTGAGAACAATTTTCTAGTATTTATTTCTATGAAAGTATATTTTTTTAAGTATAGTATTTTATAATTTTTTTCTTATTTTTGGTTTGTTAATTTATTATTTTTTGGTCTTTATTACAAAAAATGTATCATCAGAAATCCTCCAAGAATTCCAGATACAGACGAGGTTTTCTACCATCTGCCTGCATAGAGTTCTGGAATTTTCTGGACTTTGGCCACATTGCCAGAAACGATGACGGCATCTTGGAGAAGCTAATGGTCACTGGCAAAGTGGACAGAAAGAGACCACGGGGTAGAAGTTCGACACATTGGACTGACTAGATCCGCACTACTCTCGACACCACAACCCACGATGCTCTGCACTCGGCGGTAGATAGGAACAAATTGCGTAGAGTGATCCACAATAAGCTCTTGTTGTGAGGAGGTGGTCACGACCCTTAGCGTTAAGGTAATCGAAGCGAAGAAGGTGTACAAAAATTATGAAAATCATTCGGAAATCGAATTCTTAGTTACTTCTAAGCAGTTAAACAATTTACGGTTGGTAGCGGTTTAACTCTGCCGCTCGTATTACTGACGTTCACTAACGAGGGCAATCATTCTTCATCATATGGGCCCCTACTCGATTCCATGCGCGTAGGTACCTCCACCCTGCCTATTTCTGCCGTGAAGCAGTAATGCGTTTCGGTTTGAAGGGGTAGCCGTTGTAACTATACTGAGACGTTAGAACTTATATCTCAAGATGGGTGGCGCATTTACGTTGTAGATGTCTATGTGCTCCAGTAACCACTTAACACCAGGTGGGCTGTGAGCTCGTCCACCCATCTTCGACGTGCAACCTAACCTATATATCAGCTCGCTGAGTTTCTCGTCGCATCTTCTCAGCGGGTCGCGATTCCGATCCGGTAGTAGATTCATTTGCAAAGCAGTTGCTCTTGAGTTGTTAGGTCTCCTTCGGAGGCGCTAGGGCAGCTGTTAGCAAATCCCACCCCTCCTGGCTGAGCCTTTGCTCGCCCACCTGTCCTCGTGAAACTGGAAAGGCCTCCGGGCCACCAGTAACGCTTCAATCATAAGAAAAAGATCGGCCGTATGTTTGTTTGCCTACAAGTTCAATAAAAAAATGGGGGAATAAAGTAAACGGTGAATTTATAAATAAAACACAAACATTGAACATTGTCTATTTATTGTACGTATGTATAATAATACTTACAAACTAACACAGTATACTAATTGGCTATACATAGTACATGGCGAGCTATAAGAAAAAAAAACTCGCGGTTATAATGATTAAAATACCAATTTCATTTATTAAATCTAGTCATTTCACTCAGTTCTTTAGAATAAGAAAATATATGAAGCAACGGCGTAAAGGAATACTGTAACCATGATCCTAAAATAAAATAGGATATTTTTATTCAACCAAATGAATTCTAGCTTTGGTTTATATTCTTGACCATGGTAATTAAATAGGCCGTCCTCAGCTACACGCCAACAGAACGATATTTGAGGCCTATAAAATCAAAGGCAGCTAAATCCAAGTCTGTCAATTATTCAGGTAAACTACAAAAATCGGCCCTAAACACGTCATTACGGATCCTCTCGATCCATCGAAGTACTGCTCTTGCTAGGGCCAGTGTTAGCAACACTCCGGTTTGAGAAGCTGAAATAACTTTGTTCGGATAGCTACCATATTCTTTATTTTAAAGCAGACTTATAAAGAATGAGTATATTACTAATAATCTGAATTTTAAATGATAAAACTTCGTTTATTAGTATTTAGTAAAAATAAAATTTTTGAACTAAATTTGTTAGAGATTTAGCTCTGCATTTGTTATAACATGAAAACACTAAAGCGTGTCCAACTAACTAAACAAGATAGCGCCATTGTTAATCCATTTTACGACATTATGGCGTTTAGCTGCCTTTGATTTTATAGGCCTCATTTAATGTACCTACGGTGATCGAAAAAGGACGGAAACACGAATTTGACTAACGTTGTATGAATAAAATGTTCATTTGAATATTGTGTTTGTAAACAAAATACCTGGTCATAGTCATAGCTCAGCTAGTAACGTGATTAAATTAGTTACTTATTGAAATAAATACATTTGTTTTTAAATGTGAAATAGTTATATCGAAGGGTGAAAGGGCATATCGACATTTATCTTTGTCATTAAAGGTGCGTTTTATTTGGTACTAGCGACCCGCCTTCGCTTCGCTTCGGAAACTGTAATTTATTATTGATTTCTCCACTATTTAATGGATGTTATTATACATATAAACCTTCCTCTTCAATCACTCTATCTATTAAAAAACGCCGCATCAAAATCCGTTGCGTAGTTTTAAAGATTTAAGCATACATAGGGACAGACAGATATAGGGACAGAGAAAGCGACTTTGTTTTATACTATGTAGTGATTAGCATTAATAGTTCGATGTCTTTAATTGAAATTCAATCAAGCTTAATCCGATCAAATAGCTGAAGATGTTTTTTTGTTATGGTATTTTTTTACAAATTTTAAACTTTAAATGGTTCTCCTGTAAAAAATAAAAAAAATCGGTTGTCTGTAAAGTCGGTTTACTGACGATAGTTGAACGTGACAACGTCATAAATTAAGAAAATACTGATGGAATGGTTTCATTTTTCAATTATCGCAATTATCGTTGCTATAAACAATTGACACCACATTCACTTTTCACTGAACTTCATACTTGACGACAACATGTAAATGTATTATTGTATAGCAGCTGTCCACGCGGATGCATCGCTCACTCAAGTAGGAGAGAGACAGATGTCGAACGCTGCCGAACGCGGAGGCCGATTGTGCCTCTTTGTCGCTCGTTGCGCGCTCTCGCTTGCACTTCATGCCTTAAATGGAACGCCTCAGAGCGAGGTAACGCCGCATAAGTCACGTTTTTTCGTGCGTGCAGCCGGCTCCATCGAACTATAAGACGTTGTCACGTCAAAATGTCGCTTATATTAAATAGCTTTTCACCCCTCGATATGATTTTGTTCTGCACTGACTAGGTTTTGGCCGAGAATTGATTCGCCATTTTTTCCTTTCAATTATTTCTGTTAACCACAAGCTGTCAAGTCACTTTACGTTTTGCTGACACGTGCTCAATACATAGCTACTGATTCGACTGTCTTAACGTTAACATTCTGTCCGACTAGTAATAGTAAGTATCAATAAGGAACTGTTGCTCATCGATCGGTAGTGATGGTATCTTCTCTTATTTCTCTTTATCTAATTCGTATTTTGCACGTGTTAAGCTCCGCGGTTCTGCCGTTACGGGCTCCTGTTTAAGGATACTAACGCCACCGAAGCTTAAAAGTGCTTCTTGAATAACGATTATAGTTTGTAAGCATTCATGTCACTTAAACACCAGTGTGCTTAGTGTGAGCTTTTGAACGTTCTCGATAGCGTAAAAGTTAACTCAATTTGTATGGAGTTGGAACGTTTGCCTACGTTTGCCGCTAGGGGCGCTGTTCTAACTGCATACACATTTTTTTTTAAGTTAACTTTTACGCTATCGATAATGTTAAAAAGCTCGCACTAAGCAACAGTTTCTATACAATTCATCTCTGGGATGGAATCGTCAATATCGCGAGCCGCGCATAGAAGCACACTTTTATGAATCCCTAGGGTAGATATCTTGCATGCAGAGTATGACGATATATCTAGATTTTTTTTGATTACATGTATTGAATCGAATGTTCGTATATATGTAGTATACTTTCTGTCTATCACCCAGCCGTGAACGACTGCTCCAGTGGAATGTTATGTGGTGCTACGAGGTTATTCACCAGGTCAGCACTGAGCCCCATATACTTCTAGTCCAAAACTACAAGAGACGCTGATATTATTGCTGACAAGACTTTAACCGGGTTCCGTGAATACACTCACATATGTTCACGAATGAGTCAAGTTGAGGATCAAATGTATAAAGCGCACGACTAAGGGTCACAGAACGATTGCAAAACAAACATAGGAACTGTCAACCACTTTTAATTAAATAAGAACATTACAATGAAAAGTCTAAGTTAAGGTCAGTGGCCGTGAGTTTCCGAGTTATTAAAATTAAATATGCACCTATCTATACAGTTACGAGCTAGCCTTAATGATATCCGTATACGAGAAGATGGCGGCTGCGTAGTGTTCGCAAGGGGAACGTACAAAATAATGAAATAAAAGGCGCCAAATGGACCTTTTTAACGTTAAGAAAAATCATACATAAATAATTCAATTACATATTAAAAGTTCTCGGTGTATTTTACTTGAAACCAACACGCTTCAATCGATGAACCTGCATTATCTGAAGAGGAATGCAAGATTCATTCATTTTAATAATTCAGTTCAACTAACATAAGTAAGTAGGTACCTACTTATTTGAGTCTGCAATGCGTTTATTTCACACCACTACTTTGGCTATAACAATCTTAATGATTTATAAATGCATGCTCGTCAATTTTTACAAAAAAAAGTATCTTATTATACAGCTATGGTATATTTGAAGATTAATATTGCTTTAATAAAAATAAATACAATTAAAATAGAAATAACGACACTTTGTGACACACAAAATAACAACAAAACAAAACTTAAACTTACACTGTTACCATACTTTATTGAATTCTCTAATATTATGTATATTTATGATCAATTAAGATATATACACAGGCAAAATACACGCATAAAAATTACCTTAATTACTAAGTAATACTTTAATTAATTTAAATTTAGGTTAATGTTAAGTGTTAATTATTGTACCAACGCGTATACATTGTGGAATACAGCTCACGATTTTCATATCCTATAATTTATTNTACCATACTTTATTGAATTCTCTAATATTATGTATATTTATGATCAATTAAGATATATACACAGGCAAAATACACGCATAAAAATTACCTTAATTACTAAGTAATACTTTAATTAATTTAAATTTAGGTTAATGTTAAGTGTTAATTATTGTACCAACGCGTATACATTGTGGAATACAGCTCACGATTTTCATATCCTATAATTTATTGGTTACGACATTGTCACCCTACTTCGTGACTAGCACAACAAAATGGCGACAGGATTCATTGGAGTACGAAATATGAGTTTAAGTAATAGAAGATTAAGATAAGATCAGTTTTACTAATATCACTTAACGTATTAGGTAAATATCAAGTAATACTAGGTACGTCGTATGTAGATATGAATTTTGCATAGCTGGAGTGAACGCAATATTTGGCTTTAAATTAATTTTTAACTCTGATTATTTCAAAAATGAAGAAACGTAATATTTTTGAAACGAAGTTCCTTATCGCGCGTTTTGAAAGGGGGCTAGACGGAAAAAATTCTTACGAAAAGTTGTCACGACACTTTTTAGATCCGTCATTCTGACCAATTAACGTGTAGGCGCTTATCGCGTGACATTGCTCGTATCCGATTGGTCCGCGTAATGAGTACAGTTTTTCGAGATAGCGTTTCAACAATAGTAATTTAGTTCATAGTATTGTTTTTTTCTTCTTTTTTTTCTTCATAATGCCGTAATTTATTATTATAACTTAAAAAAAAATTTACAATTCCTTCACTAATTAATCGAAAGGAACTTCGTTCCATCCGGGTGTCCCTTGACACCTCTGAAGTTTTTAATACTTCACAGATTACCCGGAATTTTAATTAATTTAAGAGGTAATCTGTTTTTTTTGTAGCAGCTCTATCAGTCCTGATCGTAAAGTATGATAAATACTTTTTCATAATTGAAATAAAGTACTTAAGTGGCACAATATATACGAGTATGCATGTGTCTGCTTGTTCAAACTGTTGTCAAATGAATAATGTTGCAACATATTTTTATAGAGAACAATGAAGGGAGCTGCCGCCGCGACCATTACGAAGGACTTGGAATTTTAAGATATTATATAAAGGACTACATTAGCACAGTACATATTTAAGTAGTTCTGTTTCACTGTATACATATTTCATTTTTACCGTAAACCAAGAGCCAAAAATCCACTTCCGAGTATCTTAGACAGCCAAAGCACCCAGCCAGGAGAGACCTCAGTGGATAGGTATGATATCATCATGATCATAATCGGTTGCTCTTGGCAGAGCAGTCGTGGATGTGAAATTCTTGCTTATTAAAGCCGTGACAGATGTTTTCCACAGTTTGCGAACCGAGGCCCCGCGCGCACACTTGTTAAGTGCGGTTTCAGTAAGGTCTTTCACCTGACCAGTCCAACGCATGGGGACTCGTCCACGAGATCTCTTACCAGGTATGATATAAGCACGCAATAATTAACTATTTTCTTATTACAGTAAATTGAGGCTATTTTTAAAATCCAATTTCCCCAGGCCTCTCCTTACATTTAGTTCGTTTATGATACGGGGTCAAAATCTGATCGAGTACCTAATTCAGCTTTGGCACGTACAAACTAAATGAAAGTCTATGAAGTAGGTACAACCGGTTGCTGTGGTAAGGGCGATGTCATAGGTACATGATAAGGATGGATATAGACCATAGGACCATTGAGACCATTATTGTTAGTAATGACTTCAATTATCCGTGAAAATCCTAAAAAAATACTTAGTATAGTTGAAAATATACCAGAGAAATAAGCTATGCGTCTCGCAGTTAAATTATTTGATAATCTGCAATTTGTTCAGGAGAACGCATCGCGCCGGGATTGACTCGCTCAACCAGGACTTAGTTTATTTGAACAGGTCCTCAGACACAGCCCACTGAGTTTCTCGCCGGATCTTCTCAGTGGGTCGCGTTTCCGATCCGGTGGTAGATTTTGCGAAGCACGGCTCTTGCTAGGGTTCGTGTTAGCATCACTCAGGTTTGAGCCCCGTGAACTCACCTACTAGTTAAGGTTACGCTGAAATACACTCACAAGGCGCTCCGCTTAAGTAGGAAAAAAAAGTGAACAGGCCTTAATATTACTAGATACTGTTACTAATAGATACTGTTTAGTGTCAACAAACTTCATTGATTTTACTAGTTCAAAAAAGTGATTCTTGTAGTGCCTGGTATCGACGTCTGAGCTGTTGGAGTCGATCATCGTAGGACGACTTGGTGTCGCTGGGAGCAGCAGGGACCTGCGGGCGGCCCTCAGTAGACCGGGCTGTGCGCGTCGTAGTTGAGCTGGAGGTAGGGCGGGATGTGCGAGAGCGAGGAGGCGCGGCGGCGCAGCGCGGCGATGCTGTGTCCGCGCCACGCCTCCGCCTCGCACTCCCCGCCGCCCCCCGCGCCCCCGCCCCCCACCCCGCGCAGCTCTGCACACACAACCACTACACTAGATTGAGGGATTCTTTTGCTTAGATGGGTGGACGAGCTCACAGCCCAAATTTTATTTTTTATTTTTTTATTGCCCTTGTAGGCAGACGAGCATACGGCCCACCTGATGGGTTACCGTCGCCCATGGACTTCAACAATGCCAGGGGCAGAGCCAAGCCGCTGCCTACTGCTTAATACTCTCCACAAGCCTCGTTTGAAGAAGGACATGTCATAGCGCTCGGGAAACACCGCGGAGGGGAGCCTGATGGTACGTGGCATAAAAGACCTCTGGAAGCGCACTGTGGATGACCGCAGTGGCTCCAGGTAGTATGGATGAACTCTACTCCAGTGGCGGGCGGTGCGATGGTAAAAACGAGATGCCGGTATCATCTCGAACAATTCCTTAGAGCTGATTACCCATAGACATCTAACGTAAATGCCGCCACCTTGAGATATAAGTTCTAAGGTCTCAGTATAGTTACAACGGCTGCCACACCCTTCAAATCGAAACGCATTACTGTTTCACGGCAGAAATAGGCAGAGTGGTGGTACCTACCCGTGCGGACTCACAAGAGGTCCTACCACCGGTAAAAAATTGCGTATTGACTTGAGCCTGGCAAGTTTACCTGAAGCGTCAGGCGACGCGTTGTTGTTGGCGCAGTGTCCCATGTGCGGGGGGGTGGGGGAGCCCTCCAAGGCCTGTTGTCCGCTCGCTATGTTGTTACAGTAGGACATCATCGTGTCTCCTAGAAGGGAACTTTCATTTTAGAAGGAAAACTTGCATTTGTGTTCCATATTGGTGTTTTGAGCGTTAAGAATATTGAGCCCAATCAGTGTGATGCGATAGTACAGTTTAACTTGTAGCATTGCAACCGGGGCCGGATTTAAACAAAATGCCGCTCCTGGGCACCGGAAAAAAATCCGCCCCAAAAATTTTAAATCTCCAAAGAAATAAATTGATTAAAAATCATTTTGATTATTAATATAAAATTACCAAAAGTGCCAAAACTATAATTCGCAAAAAAATGGATGAATTGATCAATTAAACAGAAAATTCTTATTTATAGAATTAATTAATTACATAGACCAATTTGATAAGAAAAACAAAAAACACTTTCAAAATTTTGCCGCCCTGGGCACCAGCCCCGACTGCCCCTAGTGTAAAATCACCACTGATTGCAAGCTTCCAATCTCTGCCCGCGTTCGCATTGTGGGTCCAAAAGGTTGTGATCACCCTTGACTTTGTGGGTTGTTATGTCTATTTTCCACATCGATGACGCGTAAATTTTATGATGTCACAACATTTCGACAAGCTGATATAAGGGGCTATGACGTCAGCAAACAAAGCAGTTCCATGATAGATCGTGGAGTAGGCAAGTACTACAGAACTGCTTACCGATCACTCATTAGTTCATCAATTAGTCAGTGTGCTGTGAAAAAAGGTGCTTAAGGGATCTGCTAATCTACACAAAAACTTAAACCTTATGTGAAGGCAGCAGAAGCTAATATTAAAGGCAGTTAAAGAAAAAAAAGTATCTACTGCTAGATCCTGGTTGTAGAAGACCTTTACCTAAAGAGTTCAGCGGATAGTGTCCCTGGTAAGGTTGTCCCGACGCCACTGAGCTGATCGGGAGCGAGGGGTTCAGGTCCGCGGCGAGCTGCGGCAGGGTGCCCGCACCGAAACCTCCCATCGACACTCCCGACTGCGAGAGTTGCCCAAGACCTGGAAGAGACGGAAAATAAAAATAGTGGGGCTTTTTTTATTTATTGCTTAGATAGGTGGACGAGCTCACAGCCCACCTGGTGTTCAGTGGTTACTGGAGCCCATAGACATCTACAATGTAAATGCGCCACCCACCTCGAGATATAAGTTCTAAGGTCTCAAGTATAGTTACAACGGCTGTCCCACCTTCAAACCGAAACGCATTACTGCTTCACGGCATAATTAGGCAGGGTGGTGGTACCTATCCGCACGGACTCACAAGAGGTCCTACCACCAGTAATAGTTTTCGTTAAAGGTAATTCATTTTGCTTAATGGCACTCGCAGACTTATATATTGATTGGGAAGACCTGGGAGAAGATATGCCGAAAACCCAATGGGATCAAACTCACTCTGGTGAAAGATGATATGATCTTCAAGACGTAGAGTTTTCACTAACTCACCAGCGGGCATCGACCAAGGCCTGTCTGCAAAGACACCAGGTCCACAGACGTCCCCAGCCCCGAACGGTGGTAAGCCGTGTGAGGGAAGCAACGCTCCTGGAGATCTAAACACATTGGTGCTCTTCTTGCGCTTTTTCCACTTCGCCCGTCTGTTCTGGAACCAGACCTGAAAGGTAAGAGATGTTATAAACGACACTGCAGCGAACGTGACCCACTGATGCGGTGTGGAAAAAAATATGCATAAAGTCAAGCTGTTTTTATTGATGGCCAAACTGAGTGGACAATGGTTTTTTTTTTCGGGCCGGGGGCCAAACCTCCTTCCAGGTCCCCACGCCTAGGGGGCGCGCGGGGTATGAGGGACTCAACGATCTGCAAGGTGTTGGGAGCAGACCGCGGGCCCAAGGAATTTTAGGGTCCACCCACTAAACGACTCCCCTGCAATCTTACACCCGACGTCCGAACTCCGTCCGGGGTCAAAACCCGGTCAGAGTAGGGGGGTTCCCGCGGTCAACACGATAACCAGACACGCGGCGCCACCCCGAGGACGCCCGACCGACGGGTCGTCGAGGCGATAGTCGACGACCAAGAGTGGACAATGGTCACTCAACACGAGCCAGTCGCGACAGCTGATCATACGAGGGCTGCACTAAAAGTATCGGGAATGGAATATTTCCACTGTTCCTCTCATATTACAATCTTTTTAATTGAAAACTCCTTGGTTTTAAAAATCGAATACCATTTATTTATTTAAAAAAAGATTCTCGGTCTTGTCACGAGATTTTGTCAAACTTTTTTAGTCGTTGAGAAAATGGAATTGACTCGAGAAAATTCAAGAGCGATGATTTATTATGACTTTCGAAGTGGTTTAACACAAAAACAGTGCGTTGACCGGATGATTTCTGCATTTGGTGATGAAGCCCCATCCAAAACCACAATTTATCGCTGGTTTGCTGAGTTTCAACGTGGACGTGTCAAGCTCAGTGATGATCCCCGTCAAGGTCGTCCAAAACTGCAGTCACCCAAGAAAACGTTGATGCTGTGCGTAAGCTGATTGAGGAAGATCGACATGTGACATACCGCGAAATTCAGGCAACTTTAGACATTGGCATGAGTCAAATACAAATAATCTTGCATGAACAATTAGGTGTAAAAAAGTTGTTTTCCCGATGGATACCGCATTCGCTCTGTGAAGAGCAAAAAGCAGCTCTCGTTACTTAGTGCGTCAGAACTCTCGAAAGATTCCACGCAGGATCCTCAAATGCTGTATACAACATTGTATCAGGTGACGAATCCTGGATATACGCGTACGAACCCGAAACAAAAAACCAGTCACGAGTTTGGGTGTTCGAAAATGAGTTAAAGCCAATAAAAATTGTTCGTTCACGGAGTGTTGCCAAAAAAATGGTGGCCACGTTTGTCTCCAAAACCGGCCATGTTACGACTATTCCACTTGAGGGACAAAGAACGGTTAATGCAGAATGTTATGCTAGCATTTGTTTGCCACAGGTCGTTTCTGAACTCCGTAAAGAGAACTGCAACCGCCGCATCATCCTCCATCACGACAATGCGAGTTCTCACACCGCGCACAGACCAAAAGAGTTTTTAGAGCAAGAAAACATAGAATTATTAGACCATCCGCCGTACAGCCCCGACCTAAGCCCTAATGATTTCTATACTTTCCCTAAAATAAAGAATAAATTGCGTGGACAGAGATTTTCATCCCCTGAAGAAGCTGTGGACGCCTACAAAACGGCCATTTTGGAGACCCCAACTTCCGAATGGAATGGTTGCTTCAATGATTGGTTCTATCGTATGGAAAAATGTGTCAAATTTCGCGGAGAATACTTCGAAAAGCAATAAATACATTTTTAAATAGTAATGTTGTGTCACTTCGTTAATTTCCGAAATTTTCAGTGCCGCCTAGGTAAACTCCACCAGTCTCTGTCATTCGTCAGTTGTAGGGCGTATTGTTAACCCGTTCAGGAATGTACCACTATGCTGCCTATTTCTGCTACGAAGTAATCTTGAATTTTGGTCTATATCAGCCTTTCCCAAAGTGGGCGATAACGCCACCTTGTGGGCGTTAAAGGCCTAAAGGGGGGCGGTAAGAGACCCAAAAAATAATAATGGGGGCGTTGTGTAGAGGCTTGGGAGGCGAGATGTAATTTCATCTAGGAGGACTCTTAGACATCGACTGAGCTCCCGCTATTGTGGTTTTTAATTTGGTTAAAAAGAGGGAGGCGTTAAAAAATAATTTATTCTCAAAGTGGGCAGTAGACAAAATAAGTTTGGGAACCCCTGGTCTATATGATGGTACAACCGTTGTAGTAACGGATGAGACTTCGTTGTCACATTGTACTCTGATTGCGTTAGTGTGCGTGACCCCTGGCGAGCACTCGTGAATATGTTAGGTACAAACGCAATGATCGCTTTCGTTCTCGGCTTCTCAGTAATTCGCGGACAGACGCGATGTTGCCGAATGTTTTAGCACTTTGTTAGCGTGGCGCTTCATTTTACAATGAAAATAGCATTTGGAAATTATCATAACATTTTTGGGAATATTTTCGTTCTAAGCTTGACTGGTTTCGCCGAGATCCATACTTAATATTATAAATGCGAAAGTAATTCTGTCTGTTTGTCGCGCTTTCACGCCAAAACTACTCAACCGATTTGAATGACATTTGGTACACAGACAGTCTAAAGCCTGAGAGAGGACGTAGGCTACTTTTTAATGCGAAAAAGAGTTGTAAAGGGTTGAAAGGGTTAAGTTTTTTATGGAAGTCATTTTTCATCGAGCTAAAGAGCTTGAAACTAATTTATTAGGCTGTGGATACCAGATAAATAAGTGTGACACTAAACTTACACATCAAAATAACACATGGGTTAACACACACACAATTCATAAAAAATATAGTGTGAATTACCCAAAATATAACGATAATTATTATTGTCAAGTAAGAAGGAAAAAAATTACTATATGCGAGTTATTTTTTGAGGCCTGAAAAACCGTTGGAGTTACAAATTGTCCTACAAAAAGCCCGTGACAATATATATCTATCTTTTATTTGTAATCCATTATCCCTAAAATAGTGAACTGTTAATATAAAAGAAAAAAAGATTACATTTTTTGTTTGTTACGTTCGTTTGTTATTGTGTTTGTTAATGTCAGGACCAGATTTGTATAAAAGAATAATCAATAAGATCATTAATAAATTATAGTTCCCGTAGCAAAAAGAGGGCGAGTCGCTAGTTAGTTATAAAACAAATCCTTCCCAATGAAACATCTCGTAGGCTATCTCGCATGCACTAAAACCGAAACTTTTGTCTATAGCACTAGCAACTGGACAGAGCCAGATGTGTAAGGAAGTTCTGTTCTTCTTTGTTTCCACCTTATCCCACTAGGTAGGGTTGGCACAGCGAATTTTTATATTCTATTCTCTTCTATCAGCCAGTCAACTCAACACTCACTCCTCTCTCTGTCATATCGTCATTCACACACTCCATCCATGTCTTCTTCGGTCGACCTCTTCCCCCTCTACCTTGCACTACCATTTCCATACATCTCCTAATCATATGCATCTTCTCTCTACGCATCACATGTCCATACCACGCTAACCGTCCGCTCTTTAATTTGTCAACTACCGGGGCTACTTTCACACTTCCTCTGATATACTCATCTTTTATCTTATCCATTCTTGTCACTCCACACATACATCTCAACATTCGCATGTCTGCCGCGTGCACTCCTCTTTCATGCTCTATTTTCGTCGCCCAATATTCAGATCCATACAGCACGACAGGTCTAATGATCGTTTTGTAAATGTTTCCCTTGAGCTTAAGGGGCATTCTACGATCGCATGCTGTTGCAGAGATCTGTCGCCATTTCTAAGGAAGCTATTTAATGTAATTCTTACAAACATCAACGCGTCCAATCAACTTGAAAATTTGCAGTAATCGATGACGATACAATAATTTTCTTACATTATTCCTTGTTCCGGACCTTGATGAGCCTTTCTCAAGATTAAAAAATATATTTTAGATTGACTTCCAAATAAAGCATGTTTTTATTTTAATTTTTAAAATGAATCCGTATCATAATTTAGAACTAAAATTGTTGGCGTTAGCAAACTCTCTCTGGATGAATCCCGTGATCTCGCCTGCACAACCACCGAAATCATAGCAGCTCCTCGAGACTACTGGTAATGACCTAGTTAGGTAGGAGGAAAAAAATAAAATATCGAAAATATTCTACCGAAAACGACTCCAAAGCATCCGCTCTGAACAGAAGTTTCAATGAATTACCATACACTCGTACTTCATACCTCAAGCTCATTTATTTATCTACAACACCAAATTTTAAGGTCGCCTTCTGATCTTGCCAAATAGATTTTCCAAGGATTATCCGTAGTCGAATTGAAAAGCAACGTTTTCTGACCCTTCCCCGGTCTCCCTTCAGCGCCAATAATCTGTGCCGATAAATCACGGACCGCTCTGATTGATGATCTCCCACGAAGGGCTCGAGCCGCAGATTTCCTTAATCTTAGAGCGTAAGGGTGGACGGACAAATATTTCTATTGCGATTTATCAACTGACTGTGGCCGAGGATATAGGTAAGATCGAAACCGTCCTATTGGCTAGTCACAGGAGTCCATAGACATTAGCCGTGGATATCGCTTAAGATATATCTAAAGTGAACGTTTGAAGATTCAATTCAGGTGAACACGTGGCTGTCCCACCCGAATGCTATCCAGCCTGAGATTCCCCGGTGAGTTTCAAAGGTAACTCAGTTAACAAGGATCAAAACTTTGATGCATGTGTTTTAGGAATCTTTGAACATGACTTTGACCCCCTTCAAAACGTCGGAATAACTCGAAATTTGGTATAATTATTAGGGACCGATGACAATTCAATATTAAAAAAAAAATTGAAAAAAAAGAATTGAAAAAATTGAAATTCAACAAAAAAATGAAAAATAAATAATAGTTTAAAAAACTAACAAAATACGCTTTTATAGAAAATCCAACTTAAAAATAGAAAATAAATTTTAATAAATTTGAATTAAAAATAGTGAAATTTGAAATATTATTTTTTCTTACCTATTCTAGTAACCTCGATTCTTTAGATTCACCGAGCTAATAGGTGAGCTCACGGGAGTGTTGCTAACACTGGCCCTAGCAAGAGCCGTGCTTTGCAAAATCTACCACTGGATCGGAAACGCGACCCACTGAGAAGATCCGGCGAGAAACTCAGTGGGCTGTGTCTATGGGTTAATTTACTCGTCGAGCTCTTAAACACGTCTAGTCGTGACTACTTGAAGTTTACACCTGGAAGCTCTATCTAGTGAAGCGTGCTAAGTACCAGTCGATTACGACATACCTAAAGGTATAATAAACAAATACGATTTCATTTTAAAATTGACAAATTGACAGAAGATAAACCCCACGGATGTGTGGAGCATCGGTCCCCGTCGCTCTAGGCGGAGGGCGTGCACTTGACAGCTTGGAAATTACTATACCCCTCCTCTTCTTTCCAGCTGTTCGCCGTCTCTCTCACTCGCGCGGTCATCGGAAAACTTACGGACATTCTTTGAACATTTTTTTTTTCTAACTACCTCATTACTACGGGTTGTGGAGAAGCAATAAAATCTAATGATAACAGTTGCCAAATTGTATCAACAGGCGAAATTAAAATACTCTTGTTAATTTTATTGTTGTAGTCGAATAGACAAACTCTAGGTTCATCTGGTGTTAAGCAGAGACCGTGTCCAATAGTAATAATAACGTCGATGGTGCCTTCTGTATGAGGTCAAAACCTCAAATGTACAACGGCTGCGCCACTCTTCAACCCAGAAGGCTTGCAATCGCGGTATAAATTGTCAGGATTATGGTATTTTATTTTATTTTATTTGGAAGACAAACAGTGAACTTTGCTATATAAAATCTAATCTTACAACTAAAAACCATTTAAATGTCTCCGCATTTGAATAACTACAAACGATTGGGGCGTCGCATCGCCTAGAATTAAATAATTAAAGTAAAACGTAAAACAAAAACAAAAATAACAACATTATCCTTAAGAATAGGGTTGGAAGTGAAAATTATTTTATTGTTTCGTTTTAAATAAGTCGTCTGCTTGTCTTTTTTTTTAAACTTAAGCTGATGGTCTACAGAGACCATATCAGCGTAACCTTAACTAGTAGCTGAGCTCACGGGGAAACCTGATGATGTTGCCAACACTGGCCCTAGCAAGAGCCGTGCTTCGTAGAATCTACCACCGGATCGGAAACGCGACCCACTGAGAATATCCTGTGAGAAATTCAGTGGGCTGTGTTTGTGGGTTAATTTACTCGTCAAGCCCTTCGTCGCAAGAGTTCGCCGAGAACGATGACCGGTCTGCTTGTCAATGAGAGAGTTCAATTCTTTTTGTCAATTAAGAGGGTACTAAGTAAGCAGTAGTTTCACGTTCCACTCATGTTTGTGTGTTTGTTTGTGTTAGGTGCACTCCTGCGTCTTCCGTAGGATGGACTCCCTAGTCCATCGTGTTAGTACATATCATGTTGCCGGCGCTTCGGCGAAGAATTAAAGTGAGTCCACTGTTACGTTTTGGTAATTGAGCGTGAATTGTATTTATTGTTTTGAGATATCTATTGTACCTATATATGACAAATTAAAGACTCAATATAAGAGAAATATAAAATAGATGCATTGCTAAAAAGTATTGGTGTAATGGCGGACGTCGCTTGCCGTCATTCTTGCGTTCAGAAACTGAACACCATTCTTAAAATCACAGATTGGCGTGTGGAAAGATGTAGATAATTTTTTTCTTTAAGTATCGGTCATTTTTGTTTATACTGTGACATTGGCTAACTCAACCTCTAAGGCGTTTTTTTTTAAATTATTGGTTAGATGTGTGGACGAGGTCACAGCTCACCTGGTGTTAAGTGGTTACTGGAGCATGTCTATGGAGACATCTACAACGTAAATGCGCCACACACCTTGAGATATAGTTCTAAGGTCTCAGTATAGTCACAACGGCTGCCCCACCCTTCAAACCGAAACGCATTACTGCTTCACGGCAGAAATAGGCGGGGTGGTGGTACCTTCCCGTGCGGACTCACAAGAGGTCCTACCACCAGTAATTACGCAAATTATAATTTTGCGGGTTTGATTTTTATTGCACGATGTTATTCCTTCACCGCGGAAGTCAATCGTGAACATTTGCTGAGTACGTATTTCATTAGAAAAATTGGTACCCGCCTGCGGGATTCGAACACCGGTGCATCGCTCGATACGAATGCACCGGACGTCTTATCCTTTAGGCCACGAGGACTTCAACCGAGCCATTCTATAAAAAAAATACTAAGCAACAACTACTACTACTACTAGGCAGGCAGCGGCTTGGCTCTGCCCCTGGCATTGTTGACTTCCATGAGCGACGTAACCACTTACCATCAGGTGGGCCGTATGCTCGTCTGCCTACAAAGGCAATAAAAAAAAAACTACATTTTAGACAAGCTTCGCCCCGCGGCGTCACTCGCGGGACGACAATAACCGCAGGCAATATAGAGAAATGGTGCAGAATGCTAATATTTTTTTTTAATTATACATAAAAAATACATTAAATCAATAAAAAAAACATTATACACACTATTATGTATTTGACACACATACGCAAGCATCTATTTCTTTTTTGTCAAACTTTTCTTAGTCTGTGGTCAAATTGAGAATAGACTAAATATTGTTTGTTTTTATTAATATTTGTCTATAGTGTATAATGTAGTCTTGGCGAAATCTGTGATTATAGAAGTATAATAAATATCTGAAAATAGAACCATAATAATGTCCAAACTTATAATTTCAATTAATTATAGTTGAATTTCGACTACTGCGGTCCGGGACCACTAGTTTTTGTAAAATTTGTACTTGAATTATAAATCTTACAGCTTAACCTTACAACGAATACAGATGGATGGGAACAATATCTGTACCTATCAATTAGGTCATTAAAAAGTATTTTTCATGTGAACATTACAAGAATAGTTGCCCAATTAGAGCAGATATATTCCTTTTAAGATGCATGTGTGTTTCGGTTGCTACCGTCTGTTGTTTGATTTTCTACTTAGCGGCCGCAGAGAGTAAGCTAGCGACTGTAGTTACGAGCGGTAGCGATTTTTATGAATCACAAGATACCCACATTATATTATATATGTTTGCGCAACTAGGCTAGGCTAATTCGTCGTACGTGTTAAGCTGTTTTCTGAGCCCATAGAGATCAAAGCTACTGCCCAAACTAAGGTACCAAGTCGAAGTCACAAATCAGAATACAAGGGTCATAATAATAGCCACAGTAATGGCTTCCCTTTTTAGTGAAAAGTTTAGAATATCCTCATCATACATAATCATAATGATTTAAAAGGCCTTTCACACAGATTTAGATTATTACGGGTAAATAAAAAAACAAAAAAAAAGTAAAATATACAAATGCCAAACTAGGTACAAAAATGAGATTAAATAAATAAAAAGATATGAGCATGATAAAATTAATTGTCTTTGTAACTTAAAGCAACATCGAAAATTATATGATATTGTCTTCAAATCAAGCAGATATCTCAGTTCCAAAAAGTAATAATTTAGGAACATGCCCTTGTGATCTCACATCTGATCTTTGGAAATTTAATTATTCATAGCAGTTTTCTTGGTATACTGGAATCTTTTATTGATAAGGTGCTACAATCAAACTACATTACTACTTACTACTTGGATCGAACTGTCTGTTCTGAGATTGTAGGAAGCAATTTTTACTTATTAGGAGTTTAGTTGTATTAAAGATATGTTCATTTTTATGATTGTGGTAGAGAAATTCAGGTCTAGCAACCCTACAGCTCCTCGGAATCGTGATATAGTGTTGTAAAACGGATTTGTACAATATCAGGGGGTGTAGGCGGCAGGTGGTGGGCGAGTACCCGTCAAAGAGAGCAGATGCATTCGTGTTCCGTTGTCGAGCCGCTCTGAATATCACCGGATCCTTGGGTGGTGCTTAAAAAAATGTTTTTGCTTTTTATATATTTAGCGCACGCTTTGAGTGTTCGTACTTATCCTTACAAAAGCGTATTTATTCCTAACTAGCTGACCCGGCAGACTTCGTAGTGCCTCAATCGATAAATAAAATACCGAAACTTTTGTATAAAATGATAAACTTAAAACAAACAAAAGGAATCCGTCCGACGGGGGACACATCAAAGGAAAAACAAAATTGTTATTTCTATTTAATTCCGAGCATTTTCATATTTATTTACCTTTTAAACCTTCTTTGGACTTCTACAAATAATTCAAGACCAAAATTAACCAAATATGTTCAGCTGTTCTCGAGTTTTAGCGAACAGCAATTCATTTTTATATATATAGATTGATGGTCACCCAGCGTCGTTTCCGCTACCGCTCAACACCGAGCCCGCTTCCCGCTCGCCCTCACGACGAACAAACAGCGCCCGCTAACAACATCCTCACGCGCATACGTTTTGTGAAAACATCGTGAATCGCTAGTTTTTTCAATGTTTTATAGGGCGGCGCGGCCGTGCGCTTGTGAAATGTATCATTAACATGGACATTCGAAAATCTATGACGTGGCTTCGTGAGCTCTTTGATCCGTGCTAGAGCTGTGTGATGGTGAAGGTTTTAGGATTGAATATAGCAATGTACCTATCGACCGCACACCGAGTAATATCCTGGCCCTTCTATATCTATACTGATATTATAAAGCTGAAGAGTTTGTTTGTTTGAACGCGTTAATCTCAGGAACGAATGGTCCGATTTGAAAAATTATTTCAGTGTTAGATAGCCCAATTATTGAGGAACGCTATAGGCTATATAACATCACCTTAAGACCAATACAAGCGGAGCACTAATAAAGAATGTTTCAAAATCGGACCAGTAGTTCCTGAGATAAGCGCGTTCAAACAAACAAACTCTTCAGCTTTATAATAGTATAGATATAGAATGGCCAGGGTTTTTTTCCCTTTTGAGAGCTTCCGCTGCGTGCGCTGCAGAAACGGTTAAAGTTTCGCTAAAATAATGTATGACAGAATTGTTCCCCTTTAAAAGATCTAAAAAAAAGTCCGCGACAGCACATGTCTATATGTTAAGGTTGGCTCACTATAACGTTTTTATGCTAACCAAATTTGTTCTAAAATAAAGCATTATTTGTGAACTATTCCACGCGGATGAAGTCGCGGGCAAAAGTTAGTTCTAATATAATTGTTCCTGTATTTTGTTAGCACTTGACGAGTACACATGGGTATTGTCAACGGCTTTAAGTTGTTTGATGAGCATAAAGACATTAACATGAATCTAGCCACTTATCTTGAGGCATGAAGTCGGAGTCTCAACTGCCTAGGTCAAAATTGCACATGATCATGAAAATTGTAATTCGAAAGGTCATGTTCCCGCCTGGTTGCTCGTGTCGAACCTGTGCGTCTACGAAGCAATAATGGTTTTTTAGGTGTTTTACTGGAACAACTGTATTCATTCAGAGATCTTTTTTGCCACGACCATCCGGCTTTGGAATGAGCTTCCTTTCACGGTTTTTTTCCAGATCGCTATATCTTTTGAAAGAACTTTGAGGAGAACCTCCAGCGGTAGCCAGTAGCTCGGCTGTGTCATGATACTAGTAAAGTCCATGAGCGACAATGAAAGCTTACCGTCAGGTAGGCTGTTCTTAAATCTACCTACGAAGACAGTAAAAGACGGAATGTAAAATGAATAAACTAAACACGAGGTTCTCATAAAGTATAACGCACTGAGTTTTACGCCGGATTTTCTCAGTTGGACCGCGATTCCGATCCACTGGTAGATTTTGCGGAGCACTGCTCTTGCTAGGGCTAGTGTTAGCAAGCCCTCCCGGGTTGAACTCGTAAGCTCACCTACTAAGCCGTGCGTAGTTCGAATAACGCCTTAGGCTACCAAGCATTAGAGAGAGAAAAACTAGGAGATGTATGGGAATGGTAGTGCAAGGTAGAGGGGGAAGAGGTCAACCGAAGAAGACATGGATGGAGTGTGTGAATGACGATGTGATTTTTTTATTGCTTAGATGTGTGGACGAGCTTACAGCCCACCTGGTGTTAAGTGGTCACTGGAGCCCATAGACATCTACAACGTAAATGCGCCACACACCTTGAGATATAAGTTCTAAGGTCTCAGTATAGTTACAACGGCTGCCCCACCCTTCAAACCGAAACGCATTACTGCTTCACGGCAGAAATAGGCGGGGTGGTGGTACCTACCCGCGCGGACTCACAAGAGGTCCTACCACCAGTAATTACGCAAATTGTAATTCTGCGGGTTTGATTTTTATTACACAATGTTATTCCTTCACCGAGGAAGTCAATCGTAAACATTTGTTAAGTACTTATTTCACTAGAAAAATTGGTAACTGCCAGCGGGATTTGAACACTGGTGCATCGCTAGATACTAATGCACCGGACGTCTTATCCTTTAGGCCACGAAGACTTCGAAAGTGAGTGACTTCAATATGAGATAGAGAGGAGTGAGTGTTGAGATGACGGCTGATAAAAGAGAATGGAATAGAAAAACTCGCTGTGCCCCCACCTAGTGAGATAAGGTGGAGACAAAGGAGAAGATTAGAGAGGGAAAAAAATTTAAAGTTTATTTTCAACTTTTTTGTGTTGTTTGTGTTGTATACCTACTGGTTCTACGTTACTACATAATATGTATAATGTGTGGTGTATGTATATATGTATGTAACAGTAGTGCACGGCTCGACCCGCTCGATACACACGCGCGCAAGCGTAAATCGAACTCTGTAGTGATGCGACAAGGCTATCAACATTTTATCGATACATTTTTCATCGATATATAATTTTCTTTCCAGATTTATTTATTTTGTGTATCCGATGTATGGAGATAAATTGGAAAGCATAGAAGTAAATTTATTAATGAAGTTTTTTGTTTTATTCCTGATTAAATTCTTCGAAACTAGAAACAAATGTAATGTTTTATGTAATGTCTAGAAGAATACGTGTCACTTTTGTAATGGTGCAGAGTATTATAAGTCAAGCTTACTTTTTGAAACATTTGGAACAGTTAATTTATGACTTTTGTTTACGTTCAAAAATATAAGATAGGTACCTACTCTAATAAAGCAGCTTAATTTGTTGTACTTATTCGTTTGACAATAACAACTATGATCTCGAGCTGCACAAAACGACAATTATAGATGCTTAGCTTAGCAAATGAATATTGTTTCCATTTATGTTGTAGTAGATTATTATGAGGTAATGTTTAGCTTGCAATTGTTCCCTTAGAGCGTACCCGGTGAGTTCGTTCGCTTAGCTACTTGCACTCGGTAAAGAGTATTTCAAGCATCGAAAATTGTAATAACAATAAACTTGAATCATATTGAATACATCGCGTGGGACTCGGTAAATCGTTATGCCCCCGGTATTGAGACGGTTGTTAGTAATAAAAGATAGATATTAAATTCGTGTACATAAAAATGTCCGATTTAATTTATCGATAAAAAGCAGTCGACGCGTGTCGGTCTCTACGTTTCAAGCCCCGCCCGTTCTCGCTTCCGGGATTCGAATACGGAAAGCTATGTAATTCTTTATTATACATATGTTTGTAGAATATATTGTAAAATGTTTTTTAAGCTTGGTTTTATTTTATGGATTGCGCGATTGAACAGACCTTTTTTTACCAACTTATTCGCTGGTAGCTTTTTATTTATTTTTATGATTGAAAGATTACTTGTGGCCCGGAGGCCTTTCTTGTTTCACCAGGGCAGGTGGGCGAGCAAAGGCTCAGTCAGGAGGGGTGGGATTTGCTGACAGCTGCCCGAGCGCCTCCGAAGGAGACCTAACAACTCAAGAGCAATTGCTTCGCGAATGAATCTACTACCGGATCGGAGTCGCGACCCGCTGAGAAGATCCGGCGAGAAACTCAGCGGGCTGATGCATGGGTTAAGTTGCACGTCGAACTCTTTGTCGAGTTCGAGTACGGTTACCGGGGTTCCTAAGCCTGCTACTAGTGTTAGAGCTGAAGACGTCTAATGCAAAGGTTATTAGATCCGATGGATCCGTAAGGACGTGTCTAGGGCGTCGACGGTGAGGCCCTAGACACGTCCTGGCCTAAGAGGCTATTCCAGTTACGCCCGGACGGGTAGGTGAGCTCACGGGCTCAACCTGAGAGAATTTGCTAACACTAGCCCTGGCAAGAGCAGTGCTTCGTAGAATCTATTTCTTAGAATGTCCCAGGTGATCATAGCAAGCCATTACCGCATAGTTAACGAGATATTTTTGAAAAAGCTTTTTAAGTAACAATTTAAGTACAATTTTAAACTTTATCATGTACACAAAAAGTATAAATTCCTTCAAATACAAACAATTGTAAAGATTAGAATTTGCATAACAAATGAATATGATTATTAAATGCGGCGGCGCGGCGTTGCAAAGTTTGTGCGTAATCCGACTTAGATCAACTAATTTACATTACAATTGAATAATATCTTTAAAGTGTTTAATGAAATAAGTAGCATTATATTAATAAGTTATATCAATGTTCAGGTTTTTATTAAGTTTTATAATTTCCGTGGTTTGACGCTTTCGGATCCTCATTCGGACCTTATCCTTAAGGTCCTGTCCTTAAGAGCCCCTCGAGTTTACTAGAATAACTAGGAAAAAAGCTAAATTGACGCTGTTGCATCTCGTGTAGATCATGTAAGGAAAGAGAGAGATCGTCCAAACTACCTGGAATGCTGCATTTATCACTACATTTTATGAAGATTCTGTTTGCAACATGCTATACGGCTATCACATATTCGGCTATCTTCAATCGAAAACATTTAAAAAACATCTTCATTATGTGACGGTGAGAAATCACCGGTGAACAGTGCACGCCATTATCTGAACACAGTTTTCCTTTTTGGATAACAGATGGCGTTGATACACAAACACAGAAAGAGCGTTAGTTTTTCCCGGGAGAGTTCCGAGCACGCCTGGTGTGTTTTGTCCTCACAGAGGGGACGGTGTGATCATTATGAATACATTATTATTGCTTTAATAGACAGAAGATGTAGTCGGGAATAGTGTTTTATTAACTGTTTGCGAGCAGGAGGCACGATTAGTTGGTTATTTAATGAGGATGTGCTGATGAGAGCCTGGTCGATATTGTACGTTGACTAAGACATTTCCGATGGACCAGAAGGCGTATCGAATCTAATATCCGCGTTAAAGAGAGATGAAGAATATAGACACTGCTAGTTACGGCGCCAGATTAATATGGAATATTTTAAGAACTTCTTGTATAAACTGTCACTTGCATCACGCATAGTGAATTTGTTTTGCTGTGACGGCGGCCATCAAGATCAGAAGACCATACGTGATAAGTCTGCTGTTAATCAGAAGTCATCATAGCGTCTAGCTTCTGTTGTATCTTCTCCGTATTCGGCCCGTGGTTTAGTGTTTTTTCATTTTAAAAGCCCTCTACAATTGATATTCATTTTGATGTGACAGCTACTTTTCTAACGAAGAACATTGTTCTCAGGTAGGTTGTACCAAAACAAACAACAACATAACTCGGGGTTAGATAGTCGGTCAGTATCACTTCATATCGACGCTTGAAAGGCAAACGTGACTAAGCGAGAATGCGTGAACTTTACAGCAGACTAACAATTTAAAGTTGAAATGCCTGAAAACAAAATTTATTTTAACGAATCTAGCTGTACGAGGGCGGCACTGAAAATTTCGGGAATTAACGAAGTGACACAACATTACTATTTAAAAATGTATTTATTGCTTTTCGAAGTATTCTCCGCGAAATTTGACACATTTTTCCATACGATGGAACCAATCATTGAAGCAACCATTCCATTCGGAAGTTGGGGTCTCCAAAATGGCCGTTTTGTAGGCGTTCACAGCTTCTTCGGGTGATGAAAATCTCTGTCCACGCAATTTATTCTTTATTTTAGGGAAAGTATAGAAATCATTAGGGCTTAGGTCGGGGCTGTACGGCGGATGGTCTAATAATTCTAAGTTTTCTTGCTCTAAAAGCTCTTTTGTTCTGTGCGCGGTGTGAGAACTCGCATTGTCGTGATGGAGGATGATGCGGCGCTTGCAGTTCTCTTTACGGAGTTCAGAAACGACCTGTGGCAAACAAATGCTAGCATACCATTCTGCATTAACCGTTCTTTGTCCCTCAAGAGGAATAGTCGTAACATGGCCGGTTTTGGAGACAAACGTGGCCACTATTTTTTTTGCAACACTCCGTGAACGAACAATTTCTGTTGGCTTTAACTCATTTTCGAACACCCAAACTCGTGACTGGTTTTTTGTTTTGGGTTCGTACGCGTATATCCAGGATTCGTCACCTGATACAATGTTGTATACAGCATTTGAGGATCCTGCGTGGAATCTTTCGAGAGTTCTGACGCACCAAGTAACGCGAGCCGCTTTTTGCTCTTCACAGAGCGAATGCGGTATCCATCGGGAAAACAACTTTTTTACACCTAATTGTTCATGCAAGATTATTTGTATTTGACTCATGCCAATGTCTAAAGTTGCCTGAATTTCGCGGTATGTCACATGTCGATCTTCCTCAATCAGCTTACGCACAGCATCAACGTTTTCTTGGGTGACTGCAGTTTTTGGACGACCTTGACGGGGATCATCACTGAGCTTGACACGTCCACGTTGAAACTCAGCAAACCAGCGATAAATTGTGGTTTTGGATGGGGCTTCATCACCAAATGCAGAAATCATCCGGTCAACACACTGTTTTTGTGTTAAACCACTTCGAAAGTCATAATAAATCATCGCTCTTGAATTTTCTCGAGTCAATTCCATTTTCTCAACGACTAAACAAGTTTGACAAAACCTCGTGACAAGACCGAGAATATTTTTTTTAATAAATAAATGGTATTCGATTTTTAAAACCAAGGAGTTTTCAATTCAAAAGATTTTAATATGACAGGAACAGTGGAAATATTCCATTCCCGATACTTTTAGTGCAGCCTAGTAGTAGAATCTAGCTAGTAGCTGTAGGATTAAAATAATTTTAATAGACCTAGAAATATTTTTTTTTTGTGCATTGAATATGGTTATTGCCTGTCATTTATGTACAAAGCAGTTATTGTCGCTTAGTCACGTTTACCTTTCAAGCGTCGATATTTATTGGATCACCGCTTTACAAACGCAGTTCAAGCTATAACCGTCTGCTTTTAGGCATTCGTTGCGTAGAACTATTTAAAACTGACATATGGTTTCTATTTACTGGTATATTACTGGTGGTAGGACGTCTTGTGAGTCCGCGCGGGTAGGTACCACCATCCTGCCTATATCAGCTGTGAAGTAGTAATGCGTTTCGGTTTGACGGGCGGGGCAGCCGCTGTAACTATACTGAGGCCTTAGAACTTATAACTCAAGGTGGGTGGCGGCATTTACGTTGTAGATATCCATGGGCTCCGGTAACCACTTAACATCTGGTAGGCCGTGAGCTCGTCCACCAATCTAAGCACTAAAGAAGAATAATAGTGGTTAACTAATGGAACGCTTCCCGTGAGACCAGACTAGTCACATTACCTAATTGGTAATTATGTTCAAAATGGTTTAGTATTTTCAAATAGCCTGTCCTTTTGTTCGGTGCAAAGATGCAGATGGACTTAAATCAAATCAAATAAATTTTTTTTATTCAACATAAATGAAAGTACATACTTGTTGAACGTCAAAAAGTATTACCGCTAATTCACAAGAACTAGCCTCCGTTCTGAGAAGAATTAGCAAGAAACTCAGCGGGCATGTCTTTTTTTTTTAATATTAGTTTTTTTTTTTATATTCCTTTTTACAATGAGTAATATTCATTTTTACAATGGTGGTAGGACCTCTTGTGAGTCCGCACGGGTAGGTACCACCCTGCCTATTTCTGCCGTGAAGCAGTAATGCGTTTCGGTTTGAAGGGTGGGGCAGCCGTTGTAACTATAATTGAGACCTTAGAACTTATATCTCAAGATGGGTGGCGCATTTACGTTGTAGATGTCTATGGGCTCTAGTAACCACTTAACACCAGGTGGGCTGTGAGATCGTCCACTCATCTAAGCAATAAAAAAAAAAAAAAAAAAAGTTATGNATAAAAAAAAAAAAAATATATTATAACGTAACAATTATTGCAATATTGAAATGCCCGGAGCGAGCAACTCATTCCCACTTTGTGCAATCTTCTAGATAATCATTGACTTTATAGTAAGCTTTATTGCACAGATGTTCTTTAATAGTTTTCTTAAGCCTATGTATATGTAGGTTCTGAACATCTTGTGGGTTTTTGTTGTACAGGCGCACAGACAAACACCCGAATGAATTTCGTATCTTATGTTACCTACTCATCGTAATGTATCAGGAGCAGTTTAGTTTTTTTAAACTAAGTATTAATATTTAAAATCGTGCCCGGTTCAATTACACGACCCCAGGGCTGCGGTAATCCCCTGTATATTGACTTTTAAATCTGCGGCATCACGCCGGGCCGAAGGAGGGTGGGCAGATGTTTATTAACGAGGATTACGAGCGCTCAATTAGACGCACTATGGATATCTGATTTGTATTGTGGATTTAATGTTTATTTTTTGTAATACTTTTATAAACATTGGTTTCGCGTTTTGGTAATTGCTTTTAGCAAACTAACATACGACCCGTGGCCTGATGGTGAGTGGTCACCGTCATTTATGGAAGTTATCAGTGCTAACACACAGCCCAAGTCGCTGTCTACTCCAAAAATCTCATTTAAAGAAGAACTTGTCATAGCGGTCGGGAAATACCGTGAAGAGTACCAGAACCAGTTGGTTCGTGGAAATATAAATCTCTGCAACTGAATCTGAAGTCGTCGTGGCCTAAAAGATAAGACGTCCGGTGCATTCGTATGTAGCGATACAACGGTGTTCGAATCCCGCAGGCGGGTACCAATTTTTCTATTGAAATACGTACTTAGCAATTGTTTACGATTGACTTCCACGGTGAAGGAATAACATCGCGTATCGCAATAACATCGCAAATAAAAATCAAACCCGCAAAATTATAAAATGTATAATTACTGGTGGTAGGACCTCTTGTGAGTCCGCACGGGTAGGTACCACCGCCCTGCCTATTTCTGCCGTGAAGCAGTAATGCGTTTCGGTTTGAAAGGTGGGGCAGCCGTTGTAACTATACTGAGATCGTAGAACTTATATCTCAAGGTGGGTGGCGCAATTACGTTGTAGATGTCTATGAGTTCCAGTAACCACTTAGCACAGGTGAGCTGTGAGCTCGTCCATCCATATAAGCAATAAAATAAATAAATACCAGCTGGTTCGTGAAACTGTACGAAGATGAATGTAATTGCTACAGTTAGTGTGGATCTAGACTGGCTCCGATAGCAGACCCGATAGCAAGAGGTGTTTTTTTTATTTTATTGCTTTCGATAGGCAGAAGAGCTTACGGCTCATCTGATGGGAAATGATAACCGTCGCCCATAGACATCCAAACTACATCAGTGACTCAGATGCGCTGCCTATCCTGGCCTGGATGGGCAGCCTTATGTATGTTACACCGGCTATCCTGTCCTTCAGACCGGAACACAGTATTACTGTTTTGCGGAAGAAATAGACAGGACGGTGGTACCAACCCGGGCGGGCTTCTACACAGAACCCTACCACCAGTAGGTGTAGGGCAATTGTAAAAAAGGAGATGGAAGAACAATTCTTCAGAGTAATCCTCATGGAACATAGGTACTACAGACAGAGAGGATCGAAATCATTCCGTAGGTCTAAAAGTTCCAAATAGTGACAGAGAGATTATCGATAAACTAATTGGTCCTTCACTGTATGGAGCAAAATGGAAGAAGGGGATCTAGAAATATCTCCGATACCGAACACCGCTCGAAATATTTCCAAGAATCCCAATATTCTAGGAACGAACAAACCTTGTATTCAAAGAGTTGAATTGAATTAAATCGAATTCACTTCAATCGGAGACGCGCCTCAGACAATTCACGATTTCAGACACAAGTTTTGATCGACTCTTCAAACTTCTCTCAAACCCAGAATGGAAATGAACTATTAATTTAGCATCAATGGGAAATTGCTATGTCGATTCTAGCTGCTAAGCGCGCCATGGAATATGCGGTGCAAAACATAATATATCCATATCAAAGTTCAGATCTAGAGTAGGTACCCTTGATAGGGACTTGAACGGCTCAGAAAGTAGATTAAGGAATTTTCACAGCGAAATTATCTGGTAATTGTACCTAGCTGCATGTTGTCATTTACGGTAGGCAGCGGCTTGGCTCTGCCCCTGGCAATGCTGAAGTCCATGGGCGACGGTAACCACTCACCATCAGGTGGGCCGTGCGCTCGTCTGCCTTCAAAGGCAATAAAAAACCCTTGGGAGCCCCAGCAGGGTCACCAGATTGAAAGAAAAACAAAAGCTACCTCAATATTAGGGAGTTTTAACAAACTGACCACACGTCATGACTAATGATCGAATCAAGTTTCCTTATTAAGTTCGTCGGGCGAGTCACCTGGGAGGACCGGCCCCCGATTGTACAGCGCCCCGCCGCGCTACCAGCAAAATTAACTCGCCTACCCCAACACAATTTTATTGCAAATAGCTTCGAATAATGCTAAATCACAGGGAAATCCTCGTAATGGCCGAACCCGAGTTCTTGGGGGGACATTTTTTGATATGGCAACATTATCTTTTATTGTGAAAAGTGTTTATTGGTCATTTTCGGGTTTAGGGAGTTAAAGGTTTATGTTCTTTCTTGTGTGGGGATGGTTGTTATGATTTTTTTTTCTAAGATTTTAACTTGTTTCAATAGTTCGGTTATCTACTTTTAATTGCTGTTTTTGTGCTAGCTTCCCCCGTCTGTTAGGTGCTTCGCAGAATCTACAACCGGATCGGAAACGCTACTCACTGAGAAGATCCGGCGAGAAACTCAGTGGGCTGTGTCTATGGGTTAATTCGCTCGTCGAGCCCTTAGTCGCAAGCGACGGGTTCGAAGAGGACGGTAACTGGTGCTAATGGTACCTAAAAGCACCGTTAATTGATCAGGAGGATCCGTAATGACGTGCTTTGGGCGACGTCGACTGTTTACCATTCGGTCTACAGGGTTGGGTATGTAGTTTCCAGCGGCCAGGACAAGAGGGTTCTCATGTCGTGCCGCCTTCTCGAAGTGAAACGCGTCGGGACGTGAGACATGAGACGTGAGGATAAATTAGATCGCGACGAGCTATCGACCTTCGCGCGTATTCAGTATTAGGCACTTCGAACGTGATAGATTTTGAAACATTATACTACATACTTTGTGTTACGTAACAATAATAATTATTTTATGTAGTGTACACATTTGTAATGATTTAATCATTGTCACAGCGTCACTCGACTTACCTTCCGCTACTCTACAAAGAACATATACAAAATTACATTACTAAATAATAACAAAAAGTAATTGTACTATTATTAATGTGGTATTATTAAGTCTGTTCGTAAAGTCTTCACTTTTTAACAACTCAACCTATCATTGTTATAATATGAATTTTAGCATACAAGTTTTTGGAACCACGGAAAAGGATTTAGGGTAATTCAAAAACTAAGAGCTATTCCTGAGGTTTAATTTTTAATATTAACGCGGGTGTAGAGGCTAGTAAATAATGAGAGCGCGTCAGTGATTGCGATGAGTCATATCCATTAAAGTTAAAACATCTGGTGGTCGGTGCACGGGAGCGTTGTCCAGGTGCTAGCCATATTCTATATATCGATGATGCAATATAACACAATGGAATCCTTTTTTAAATACATATATTTATAATTTACGGAGGCCCTTAATTATTAATTCTGTTAACTTCATTCTGCTTACCGCAGACAGTGGCTTGGCTCTGCCCCTGGCATTGCTGAAGTCTATGGGCGACGGTAGTCACTTACCATCAGGTGGGCCGTAGGCCCGTCCGCCTACAATGGCAATAAAAAAAAACGTGTGGCACTCGGCTCTGCCGCGGTAAAGCTATTGCATAACATTTTTTATTAACTTACGCAATTATAATTAGACAATAATAATTTCACACTTTTATGATAGACCGCGCGAGAGATAGATGGGCAGACTTTTAATGATGCGCGTGCAGTGCGACGTCACGCCGCGCGCTTATTCACAAACACTACACAAGCGCAACGTGTATCCAAATGTATGAAAATGTATCCAATTCTTAGCTGTATATTTTATTTTTATTTTTGATGTTAATGCAATGTCGATTGCACCTATAATTGAGGTGACATCTGCCATGAACTTTTGTCAATTTGTCAATGTTTTGTATTGATGATCACTTTGTTGGTGCAACTTATTAAATAAATAAATAAATAAACGTGTGAATGTGTTGAACGCGAGCTACATGGTAGGCGGAGTGGCGTGTTAGGTTTTATTTTCGTTACGGAATTTCGTGATTCGGTCGCCGCACTCTAAGCCCGCGATAAAAGCTATGCAATAGTGCAAATGTTTCAAGGTGCGTAGCAGTGAGTTAGTGTTGTGGGTTTCTGTGACCACTCATCACCAGGTGGTCCGTGAGCTAGTTCAAACGGTGACCCAATAAAAATATAAATGCAGCTAGGACATATTTTAAAGAGCTACTTAAAGATGCTCACCATGATTAATGTGGCTTGCGATGCAACTGTTCATTTAATGTCAACAAACAACTGCATACTATAGTTTCTTTAAAGCTATAGAAATACAAAAGCAAGTCACCTGTTTCAATTAGTACCACAACCACAAGTACAAGATCATTTATTTGTTTAATTCACGGATATGCAGTGGATCGTTTGCAAGTTCATAGGTACAATAACAGCGATCTTACATATTTTGCCTAAATGGCGTATGTGCAAATATTTAAATAATTCTAAATGTAAATTCAACTTGACTAAATGTGACCAAAATCCCATCGCGCAAGACATTGCTCATCGGAAATGGCGTTGGATAGGACACACTCTACGGCGCAGCGGAGTCAACGCAGCATCAATCGCGTTTGAGTGGCAACCGCTTGGCAGGAGAAGACCTGGTCGCCCTGTACACACTTGGCGACGCACCGTAGAGAGTGAGATGAGGACTGCCAACGTGACCTGGAGNATCAATCGCGTTTGAGTGGCAACCGCTTGGCAGGAGAAGACCTGGTCGCCCTGTACACACTTGGCGACGCACCGTAGAGAGTGAGATGAGGACTGCCAACGTGACCTGGAGTGATGTCAAGGAGCAAGCGCAAGACAGGGTAAAGTGGAGACAACTTGTGAGGGCCCTATGTACCAGCGGGGTACCCTAGGACTACAACAAATGTAAATTAAGAAAAACTTGAGAACTTTGTTTCGTATTTACTTAAAAGAACGTCAACTCGATTCATATTTAATCTTGACCGGCTCATAGCTGCTTAAATTTCTTTATTTATTTCTTAAGGCCCATAAAATAATGTATTAGCGAAGGATTTCCACTGTGCAAACATATTTGGCTTCTTGTATAACCCAGTTGGTTAGCACTGGAGTCCACGGAGACGTTAGAGACATGAGGCATTTTACTGGTGTAAGGACGTCTTGGGAGCCCGCCCGGGTAGGTATCACCACCCCGCCTATTTCTGCCGTGAAGCAGTAATGCGTTTCGGCTTGAAAGGCGGGGCAGCCAGAGCTAAAAGTGAGACATTTAGAACTCGTGTCTCAAGGTGGGTGGCGGCATTTACGTTGTATCTGGATGTCTGTGGGCTCCGGTAACCATCCATCTAAGCAATAAAAAAAGATGTGTGGTGTCGTGGGACACCGGATAGGAACGAAGCTCCTTATTATAAAAATATTAATTTTAAGTTCTATTCGAGGTATAAAGAAAATAAAACTGGAGGTTTCGCAACAACTCACGGTCATTCGGTAACGTGCGAACTTATTGTGGTACACTTTATTCACGGTTGTTTGCTTGAGAGTTAGTGTATTGCGCAAACGAACGCTCTGAGATCGTGGTCAATGAATGATAAAAAATTATGTTATTTTTTTGTACGTTATTACAAAGTTAAGTCGTACACTGTGTGCATTACTAATAAAAGTCTTACGTTACGGACGTTTTTTCCCGGTTAGGGTAACCCTTCGCATCGTCCCATAAGGAACTTCGTACCAAAAGAACTTATAGAACGGATGCTCTCTTCAAACCAGGGTCATGATAGTTCACGGGGTGGTGCCAGCCAGCCCTAGTGGCCCTACTATTGGCGAAGGTCGGAGAAGACTGAAGTGTGGTCGAAGCTATTATAGATGATACAAACGACAGTAGCTTTCGCGGTTTGCGAGACCCGCGTCCCCTCCCCGCCAATAAATCTTAATACAGTGCGCTCTGGGCATGCTAATGTCCCTTTAATGTGCTAGTGATGTGAGTAGATTAATTATTATAAAATATCGATTGAATTTATCAAAGTTGTACTTTGGGAGGTGTTAAAGGAAAACGTCTTCTTGCGTGTATTCCATGTTTAATAATCATCTTAATCTTAGTTTACAATTATGAAAAAGCCTATGTTTCTGGGTGGTCCGCCTTATTAGGGGGAGATACGAGACTACACCTATTAATTATGTAACATACTAAATCTTAGGCTAATACTCTGCTATGCTATGCTATAATATTTAAGTATACACACTTCAAATGTATTCCGAGTTGTTTATTTTCTTTTTGTAAAAACTTTATTACCTGTTTGCTAAGTCCTATTAATGTTCAACCAACCTGAGTTTTTAAGTAAAACCTTAATATTGAATGCGCTTGTTGGACTAAATCTTGTACAGCTATAAAATGTCGTACCAAGTTCAGAGAAATCGTAAAATTTTATTTCTACTAAATACAAAAAAATATGTAATGACTAACTAATTGAGTACAATAAAACAGATTTCAAATAAATCAGATCAACAACGCACGAACTCAACAATAAAATATTGAAAGCTCATAGTGAAAATAAGAGACATGAATTAAAAATTCAGTGCTGACTCGGAAATAACAGTCTGTTTTATTCGTGCTGTTGGAATAATTGATGAGAGAAAAAGTGTTCCCTTGTAACGGCTAGACGGGCCATTAGGTCCACATTTAGGACCATGAACCAGTGTTTTGGAACTGTCATGATCCTGGGACGCCACGCGAACCTCTCAGTCAACGCTACACTGACGAACATCATCTTTTTTATAATATTCTGTATATGTCCGATTACTAAGAAGGCCATTGGACTTTTTGGCGGGAACGCGAGGAGTGAAGTTGTGTAATTTGTTTTATTTTGTCTATTTAGCGTATCTTCAGGTTTAAATGTGTAATAACGGTGGTTTATTAACTGTTTAGTATCTGTGAAAGTGCACAAATGTGGGAAAATAAAATATAGCCGCTGGACGTAGCTTCTCGGGGCTCTACAAAAAGTCTATTGAAAAAGTCTCAGTAAATGACCACCATTTTACTGAGATTATATTCATCCCATATCATCTCATCTCATTTCATTTAATTTCATCATAAAAAAAAGAATATAAATTAAAATAAGACATGACATAAATCAAGTTTCAAATGGCCAGTCGTTTGTGATCAAGAAAATAGTAATTTTTATTTATTTATTTTTAATTGCTTGTATGGGTGGACGAGCTCGCGGCCCACCTGGTGTTAAGTAGTTACCGGAGCCCGTAGACATCGACAACGTAAATACTGCCACCCATCTTGATAAGTTCTAAGGTCTCAGAATAGTTACAACGGTTGCCCCACCCTTCAAACCGAAACGCATTGCTGCTTCACGGCAGAAATAGGCAGAGTGGAGGTACGTACCCGTGTGGACTCACAAGAGGTCCTACCACCAGTAATTACGCAAATTATAATTTTTCGGGTTTGATTTTTATTACACGATGTTATTCCTTCACCGTGGAAATCAAAAAAATAAGAAAATGAATTTAATAAACGCGAGATTAAATCGTAAGCACATAGCCTGAATTTGACCTTAATTTATATTGATGAGCTCATCGAAAAATGTTACAAATAAATGAATCAAAATACAAATTCACTGCTTTTAGATCAACTTAACCTTAAAATTATTTCGTAATGTTTTCTTTTCATAAATAAATGTTTCATTAAATATTCTTCTTCTGTAGCAGTTTTATCGATAGTTTTCGTCCCAGCGCTACTGCGGTAATACATCTTTTTAATAATGAAAGGATTTGCTAAACAAAATTCGTATCGCGACGTAGGGCTGAGCTTCGTACATTATTGTATCGACGTGAAATTGAGTTTGGTACTGTTGCTAGAACAGAACGATATTAAATATTGGATTCTATGGTTGTTTTGTGGAATGAAAATGACAAAAGTCATTTAAAAGATCTGAGAAATGTATTTAAGAATGGTTTAAGCAACATTTTTTTTTTTATTGCTTAGTTGGATGGACGAGCTCACAACCCACCTGATGTTAAGTGGTTACTGGAACCCATAGACATCTACAACGTAAATGCACCACCCACCTCGAGATAGAAGTTCTAAGGTCTCAGTATAGTTACAACGGCTGCTCCACCCTTCGAACCGAAACGCATTACTGCTTCACGGCGGAAATAGGCGGGGTGGTGGTACCTACCCGTGCGGACTCCCAAGAGGTCCTACCACCAGTACTTACGCAAATTATAATTTTGCGGGTTTGATTTTTATTACACGATGTTATTCCTTCACCGTGGAAGTCAATATCGTTAACATTTGTTGAGTACGTATTTCATTACAAAAATTGGTACCCGCCTGCGGGATTCGAACACCGGTGCATCGCTTCATACGAATGCACCGGACGTCTTGTCCTTTAGGCCACGACGACTTGCTATCATCATATGCATATAACATCCTATGAATGTGTTCGCATTCATCAAATTACGACCCACCTGGTGTTACGTGGTTACCGGAGCCCATAGACATCTACAAACAAATGCCGTCACCCACCTTAAGATATGGGTTGTATGGTGGTACCCACCCGTGCGGACTCACGAGACGTCCTACCATCAGTAAGTACGCAAATAAAAGAAAATCGGGTTTAATTTTTATTACACGATGTCATTCCTTCACCGTGGAAGTCATTAGTGAACATTTGTTAAGTACGTACGTATTACGAATCGGAAAACTATCCTCCTATGAGCCAATCACAATTGAATGTTGTTAACTGTGAAAACTAATTTAAATAGGATCATGATAAGGAATGAATATTAAATAATTTAATTAGAATAAATAAAACAATTGGTATTTTCTTGTCGTTCGTAAGGTGATTTTAATGTGAATGTACAATGTGTAGGTAGTGTTCAGTTATTATTGATATTCATATACGTAAACACAAAACAATTGAGTATACTGGTGGTAGAACCTCTTGTAAGTCCGCACGGGTAGGTACCACCACCCTGTCTATTTCTGTCGTGAAGCAGTAATGGGTTTCGGTTTGAAGGGTGGGGCAGCCGTTGTAACTATACTGAGACCTTAGAACTTATGTCTCAAGGTGGGTGGCGCATTTGCGTTGTAGATGTCTATGGGCTCCAGTAACCACTTAACGCCAGGTGGGCTGTGAGCTCGTCCACCCATCTAAGCAATAAAAAAAAGTATCACTTTTCGTTGGTTCGTTGACGGATTCTCTTCTATGTATGTATATGTTTGAACGTATGATGACTGAGTGATTTGTTTATTATTTATTTATTATTATCTACTCTTGCCACAAGTCAGCCTTTAGTCTATACTATTAGAAAAGTTGTTTAGGTATGTGAAGCGGCAATCAAACTCATTTTTTGAACGACGAAAATTCTTACAGTATGCGCGAAGTAGCTGCGGCAATGCGAGTTTTGTTTGTAAAACACGAGGATAGCTCGTAGGTAAGACTCGTCGGAATCGTCTGACCTTCAGACGGTAAGCGGTCCGGTGCGAGCAAACACGCCGGGAGCCGACCGACGGATGCTGGTACATTTGTACAATACGTTTTAGTAATCTGTGGTTTTGTGCATCGCTGTTCGCGCCACACCGCGACATTCAACATGCCGCCTTTATTATTTATAGTTTGGGAAACGTTCGCTCCCGTCTTGTTTGTTCGCGTGTTTACTCTTTTACGTGGCCGTATTGTGTGGCTTCGGGTTCTCGTTAAATATATCTGTTGAGGCTTTCAATAAAAGGAGACCAGTAGAGTTCTTAATTATATTCACGGAAAGAGAGAAGGAACCAAGACAGACATTTCTATACACGTGATCATAGATTAATATAAATCAGTTTTTTTTTTTTTTTTTTATGACCTGGTAACACAGACCTTTAGGTCATATCTTATTTGGAAAATGTTCATTAGTTTGGGGTCACTACACTTCACTTCACTAAATTTTGTCATTTATATTGTTTTATTTGTATTTTTTATGTAATTATAAATTGGTTTATAGGATGTTGGATCTTTTAGTAAAAAGTTAAGTGGCGGCGGGCGGGAAATATAAATCAGTATTATAAAATTACCATAGATTACAACAATAATCGTCTTTTCGCATTAAAAGTGTACAATTTCCAAAAATATTCGAAATTGAGTTAATATGCGGAATCATTTGGTGTCACCAGTATTTTTCTCATAAAGACTGTCAAAAGAGCGTAGATTAGTTTTTTTTTTAGTTTACCTATATTTTGACTACTATTTACAAAATTAATACATAATTTTATCTTACTTTTTAAAAGACAGATAATGTAACTGGTAAAAACTAAAAAATTGATGTTGCAAAGATGATTAATATTAAAAATATGTTAAGTTAAACCTTTAAAACACTCTCCTGTAAAATTTAGTAAGTTTTGAGATAATACAGTTTTAATACGAGAAGACGATATCTATTTGAGCAACTGCCGTTAGTGCTGCGACTTGTAATAGTGTCTAATGTTTACCACGAGCAGATGAGGTCACGCGAGCTCTCACCTACCTTGAGATTGAGGTCGGTGTCTCGATTACCTTGGAAGGCATGGAGGCTTGCCACAGATACAGGCAGTCTGTTCTGATCTAACCAGGCCCTCATGTTTTTATTTATGTTAATTTTGAACATTATACATGCAGGATAATGCTTTAGTTGCTAATAAGAAATGCTCCGGAGATGAATTGGAATTTTACCACTTTGAAAAGGCGGCACGACATAAGAACCCTCTTGTCGTGGCCGCTGGGAATTACATACCCGATCCTGTAGATCGAATGGTAAATAGTCGACGTCGCCCTAAGCACATCATTACGGATCCTCTCGATCCATTTTTTTTTTTTTTAATGCTTAGATGAGTGGACGACCTCACAGCCCACCTGATGTTAAGTGGTTACTGGAGCCCATAGACATCTACGACGTAAATGCGCCACCCACCTCGAGATGTAAGTTCTAAGGTCTCAGTATAGTTACAACGGCTACCCCACCCTTCAAGCCGAAACGCATTACTGCTTCACGGCAGAAATAGGCAGGGCGGTGGTACTTACCCGTGCGGACTCACAAGAGGTCCTACCACCAGTAATTACGCAAATTATAATTTTGCGGGTTTCATTTTTATTACACGATGTTATTCCTTCACCGTGGAAATCAATCGTGAACATTTGTTGAGTACGTATTTCATTAGAAAAATTGGTACCCGCCTGCGGGATTCGAACATCGGTGCATCGCTCAACACGAATGCACCGGACGTCTTATCCGTTAGGCCACGACGACTTCATAGTGCTTTTAGGTGCCACAAGCACCGGTCACCGTCCTCGCTGAATCAGTCGCTTGCAACGAAGGGCTCGACGAGTAAATTAACCCACAGACACACAGCCCACTGAGTTTCTCACCGGATCTTCTCAGTGGGTCGCATTTTCGATCCGGTGGTAAATTTTGCAAAGCACTGCTCTTGCTAGGGTCAGTGTTAACAACACTCCAGGTTTGAGCCCCATGAGCTCACCTACACGTCAAGGAGAAGCTGAAATATCCTCTCAAGGCTATCAGCATAGGTAGAGAAAAAAGGGAATTTTATTTACCGACGAAATACACTCAGCTTTACACGTTGAACGCCACATGGAAAATCTAGTATTTTCATTCAGACCACGGTGCTCACCGGTGAGCCTTATCTTACTGAACCGTTCGGTTCATGAGGGTCACCCGTGAGCTGCGTGAGGGTTCCAACGTACAAGCCACAGAGTGCAGCTATCAAACAAAACGCGTATGGAAGTCAGCCGCGTGGCCCTTTAGTCGAACCGAAATGGTTTTCAAATCCAATAGAAACTTGTAGTTTTATCATGATGCCTTTAAAAATTTCTTAAAAACTAGACGGTGAACGTCGTTAATTTTTATCTTCTGTTCAAATTATCTCATTTAATACTCTAGGCCCACCGGTGGGCTGCACTGCATTCAACGTGTTAAGTCTACTACAGACGGGTCGTTTTTTTGCTCGTTTCATTGTATAGACGGGAGAACGAGCTCACGGTCTATTAGGTGGTAAGTGGTTAGCGGAGTCCATTCACGGACATCACAACGTGAATACCGCCACTCAACCAGAACTCCCGAAACCGATAGACTTGTCATATTAGAATCCATTGTTACTTCGCGGCAGAAAATACGCAAGTTGTATCCACCCGGGCGGCTCACGCGACCGTACCACCACGTGGTGTTCAGCTGCTGCCCTGACCATGAAAACCTTCGTTTTTTTACTCGCAACGTGCATCGAAGAAAGCGACTTCTCTGCCGCGAAGAGATCTATCACCACTCGCTTCGGAACCACTAAGCGGGTACCTTAACATACCTGTTCCAGTGAGACCACACATTCAAGTTAATGATTGAGCATTTGCCACATCTTAGCAGAGCGATAAATCGACGTTTAATATGAATAAAACATTGATTCTTAATTCGATACACACAGCTGCAATCTTCGACCAATAAAGTTTGTACAACCAAAAAAAATGAACTTAAATTTTTTTGTATTTATAAATTAAATATATTGTAAAAAGAATAAAGAAATAATAATAAAAATAATAAAGAATGCCGAGTACTCAACCGGACTTAAATATATTTATTGAGCGTCATTCAAAAACTACTGAAATAATTTTGATGAACGGTTTCGGGTTTAGATGAACTTAACCTAAACACGGGTGTAGTCGGTCGATTCGCTATATTGAGCCTCCACAAGATGTATCAATGCCCTAAACACGTCATTACGGATCCTCCCGATCCATTAACGGTGCTTTTAGGTATCTCAAGCACCGGTCACCGTCTTCGCCGAACCCGTTGCTTGCAACGAAGGGCTCGACGAGTAAATTAAACTCATAGACACAGCCCACTGAGTTTCTCGCCGGATCTTATCAGTGGGTCAAGTTTCCGATCCGGTGGCAGATTCTGCGAAGCACTGCTCTTGCTAGGGCCAGTGTTAGCAGAACTCCGATTTGAGCCCCGTGAGCTCATCTACACGTCAAGGAGAAGCTGAAATAGCCTCTGAAGGCTATCAGCATAGGTAGGGAGAAATATATCAAAACCACACATTTTCACAATTAACTGAAATAGTTTCACTAGATATTTAAATAGACACGCAGAACAATTCTGTTGTTCAGTTCGATTGTAGACGATTTGAGCTTCTAAGTGATACTAAGCTCACTATTGTTATTGCATATGATTTTCTTTTTACTTTGTGTACCGCGGAGCGATGTGAGCCTCCATAAGCCACGATTGTACGCTGTTGGCTCGCCTCGAGTGGTGGCTGACTATTTAATCACGGGACGGCGATTCGATACCCAGTTGAAGCGAAGATTTTATGAAAAATATTTGCTATTTGGCATCTGGGCATATTGGTTTTAAATGCTGGTTTGTGTTTTAACATCATTTAAGTTTGGAAGCGCGCCGCGATAATCTAATATATAAAATTCTCGTGTCACAATGTTCGTTCCCATACTCCTCCGAAACCGCTTGACCGATTCTCATGAAATTTTTTATGCATATTCAGTAAGCCTGAGAATCGGCTACCATCTATTTTTCATACCCCTAAGTGATTAAGGTTGTCCACCCCTAATATATATATTTTTATTTGGACTATTTTTTTTGTTATAATGAGGTATTATGTGGTTGAATGAGGTTTTGTTATTTTTATTATATATTCCCTCATCGTTCACAGCACTACATACCTCTGTCACTCATTTACCACATCCTTACACACTTACAATAAGTTAGTTGTTTTTTCTACACTAGGAATTCCCTAGAAATCTTATAAATGGCAAAACAATGTTTGCCAGGTCAGCTAGTACTATGTAAAATTCATTCATTCATTAAACTTAGTTTAGACTAGACCTCACGAATCAGAATCTAAGTGGGTGTTGTCAAACACAAATCAAACATGCAATGATTTCATGCATGACAGCGTTCCAGTTATACGGGTAACACGAATGAAAGATTACGCTTTGATGGATACTTAAGATCAGGTGATCCGCACAATCGTCTTCCGATCGAGAGCAATAAAGATGTACACGGAAATTTAAAAGAACAGATCCGATATATATAGCAGCGTACAAAGCTCTGGCCGAACTGCCGGCTCGTGTGTGACAAGCGCTAACGATACTCAAATATTAGTGGGCTCACACAAATTACGTCTAATGTCCAAAGTAAAGCAAAGTTTAACTTGAAACTAAGTGATTTGACAAAGTGACAGTAGCAGATTAATGAAACATAGGTACTCCCGATAGCACCGGTTGCTTGCAGATGCTTTTAGTGGTCTTTTTCGAGCGCGTGTCAATTGGACTCATAATATTTGATAGAAGTCGAATCAGTAGCGCAATATAGATTAGAGTTTGTTAACCTTTATGTAAGTTTTTATTAAAGTAAACTATTATTAGTATTAGTAGTAGTATTATTAGTATTCAATTTAACTGATCAGTTCAAAATGTTCAGTTTTATTTATTTATTAAATGAGTGGACGAGCTGACGGCCCACCTGGTGTTAAGTGGTCGTTACAGGAGGCCATAGACATGTACAACGTAAATACTGTCACAAACTGCCTCACTCTGTGTGTGCTCATGTAATGTGGAATAACATATTAGGAAAAAAAATAACGCATTAACAAGGTTTTACAGACCTTCTTTTTTTTTTTTTTTTCCTACCTATGCTGATAGCCTTGAGAGGCTATTTCAGCTTCGCCCTAACGTTTGTAGGTGAGCTCGCGGGGCTCAACCGGAGTGTTGCTAACACTGACCCTAGCAAGAGCCGTGCTTCGCAGAATCTACCACCGGATCGGAAACGCGACCCACTGACAGACCTTCTCTTGTCCGGAGTGTAGGAAGAAAACGGGACAGTATATCTGATGGTACATTTTCGATTCCAAAAAGACTCGAGTATGTGAATACAGACTACATCACTAGACAATGTAACTATGTAACTGTACTGAGACCTTAGAACTCATATCTCAAGGTGTGTTGCTGCATTTACGCTCCGGTTCCGGGCTCCGGTAACCACTTAGCATCAGATGGGCTGTACACTCGTCCACCGAATTATGCAATAAAATATATAAAAAAAAGACAATAGTGAGAAGCGATGAAATATTTGTTTTTTCATTGCGTTAATAACTTTGTATTGTGATAACAATGTGTACATTTTGAAATGGTTTTTTTATTGCTTATTTGGGAGAGCGAACATACACCGTAACTGGTATAAAACAAACATGGACGATTTAACAAAATATGTAAGAACATTTTTGGGAATTAACATTGTCTAAAAACATTTGAAGTCGTCGTGGCCTAAATGATAAAACGTCCGGTGTATTCGTATGTAGCGAAGCACCGGTGTTCGAATCCCGCAGGCGGGTACCAATTTTTCTAATGAAATACGTACTCAACAAATGTTCACGATTGATTTCCACGGTGAAGGAATAACATCGTGTAATAAAAATCAAACCCGCAAAATTATAATTTGCGTAATCATTGGTGGTAGGACCTCTTAGGAGTCCGCACGGGTAAGTACCACCACCCCGCCTGTTTCCGCCGTGAAGCAGTAATGCGTTTCGGTTCGAAGGGTGGGGTAGCCGTTGTAACTATACTGAGACCTTAGAACTTATATCTCAAGATGGGTGGCGCATTTACGTCGTAGATGTCTATGGACTCCAGTATCCACTTAACATCAGGTGGGCTGTGAGCTCGTCCATCCATCTAAGCAATAAAAAAAACCACAATGCGAAAGGGTTAGCCGTGAGTATCAACAAGCACTACGCACTCCACCGGACCCCAATTCGGAAAGACAACTAATAACATACACTAACACTGACAAAGACATAAATCGATTGCTTCATAAAACGATTGTAAAAAAACAACGGAATTGAATCGGTAGCACGAACCTATAAATACAACCATAAAATGCAGACCCGGCAACGACGCTTAGAGCGAAGCCTTCGACAGCACCGACCACCCATCCGAACTTTAAAAACACACAGAATTCAAGTTTCACTCATTTTATGTATAGGTGAGACGGTGATGGATTCGATTCAAAACGTTGGGGGCTATTCCTTGTGCTGCGATCGAAATTAATTCAAAACTTTAAGCAGAAAAGAATGTGGTAACATTTGTATTTCTGACCTGTGAGCTTTCTTTAACCTAATTTTATATCAGACTAGCTGTACCCGTCCGCTTCGCTGGGCATTTAAAATTAACATTATTATTTCTCACCCCCCCACAAAGATTCTCATAATTAACGCCCCTACAACTGGTGTAAGGAGTCCAACACTCATATAAATATTGGCCTATCCATTAAGTACATGTATTTTCTACATGGATACCAAGTTTCAAGTCAATCGGATGCATGGTTCAGTAGTTATAACGGAACATCCGTAAAACCACTGTAGATTTATATATTAGTATGGACTTAATTCCTTACGCGGAAGTGGCATTGGATTGGTCACACTTTGAGAAAGCCCGATACCCACCTATCAAAGAGAGCACTGACCTGGAAAGTGTCTGGCAAAAGGAAGAGAGGCCGCCCCAGAACAACTTGGCGTCGCTCGGTGGAGCAGGAGCTAGGGGTCTTGGGCATGACGTGGGAGGAGTTAGAACAGACTGCCCAAGACCGATATAAATAGAAAAAAATGATTCGAGCCCTACACCCCAGCAGAGGGTAATAGGAAAGAATGATGATGATGATGATGGACTTAATAAAATCTAATTTCTTTTGACGTCAATCATAATGTGTGACGTCATATCTAGCTGTTGAGTTTCAGTTTGTGTTCTATATATAGACCTTAGCTTATTCTGAATGACAAGCTGCATTTAGACTCGTTAAAAAAATTCATCATTAATTAATTTAATAAAGTTAATAAGCACTATTCAGCTCTTTATTCCATTAGTTTTTAGGATTAAGCTCGGGCGCAACGCGTGGGCCCGTCCCTTAAAGCTTTGAGTGCACACATTTTATGCTAGATCAAACAAAATATCCTCAACACGATGCCCTACGGAGCCTATTTGACATTATTAATGTGGTCAGATCCAGGTATTCTAGGATGGAACCTGATACAGTCTAGGCGGGAGTCTGATTCATATATATTTTTATACAAAAATTTTGATGTTGGATAATATTATCCAGGGTTTACGCATCGGGAATACGTCCCTGTGCTGCAGCCACAGGTAGGGAATCCTGTGAAATGTATCGATATAGTGCAAGTTTCGTGTGGGTAGTGCGAAGAGGGACGCAAGGTGACCTTTTAGACCCAGTTTTTTTTTCTTTCTTTCTTAATGCATGTGTATTTGTTTTGTGAATATTATTACGGACGGATGTTAACGGTGTTGCCATTGTTTGTTCTGTGCGCTTTGTTTGAACTTTGATTCTCAAAATTAAACAGTATCATTGATAAATTTGAATGTAACACTTTTTTTTTTAAATATGAAACGATTCTTTTAAAGATTTTAATGTGTTTTTGCAAACTATGCGTAATGCCTCTGATGGATACGCGAATATTTGTTTATTCTTCAATTACATGTGTAGTGACACCCTTTTTTTTTTTATTGCCTTTGTAGGCAGACGAGCATACGGCCCACCTGATGGTGAGTGGTTACCGCCGCCCATGGACTTCAGCAATACCAGGGGCAGAGCCAAGCCGCTGCCTACCCCAAGCCGCTGCCTACCGCCAAGCCGCTGCCTACCCTAATTCATTTTAGTATTTCCGATAAACTGTTATAAATAATCTAGAGCTATATAATTAATATTTTGATCGGTATCCTCATCTACTTATATTGACGGAGTACACCGCCAGTACTAGCTGAAGTGAAGTATTGCTGACGGATGATGATGATTAAAGTTTCGCCACATACCTGGACTCGGCTTTCGGTGAGGCCGATCCTCATAGCGATCTCTTCTCTCATGAAGATGTCAGGGTAATGAGTCTTGGAGAAGCATCTCTCCAGCTCGTTCAGTTGCGCCGGCGTGAACCTGTGGAAAACTCTGTTCTTTGTCACATGAATTTAAAATCAGGATTGTTTTTTTTATTGGCAACAGTCAGGATATTGAACGTACCTACTGATAATTGTACAATTACAGACTTAGTGTGAATTACAAAACTATATTTCTGGTGGTGAGGCGCATCTCAGAGCCTGCCCGGGTGGAGAACAACCCCTGCCTATCTTTGACGCATGGCAGCAATGTGTTTGCAAGGTGACTTAAACGTCATGCGATTTGGACTTAGATCTTATGTCTCAAGATTGGTGGAACAAGTCACTAGTGATGTCTGTGGACTCTGGTAGCCACTTATTTAACACAAGGTAGGCAGTGAGCTCATTCACTTACATAAGCCAAAAAGATATGGAATAATATGTAGAAGCTTCGTTTTTTTTATTGCTTAGATGGGTGGACGATCTCACAGCCCACCTGATGCTAAGTGGTTACCGGAGCCCATAGACATCTGCAACGTAAATGCGCCACCCACCTTGAGATATAAGTTCTAAGGTCCTATAGTTACAACGGCTGCCCCGCCCTTCAAACCGAAATGCATTACTGCTTCAAGGTAGAAATAGGCAGGGTGGTGGTACCTACCCGTGCTGACTCAGAAGAGGTCCTACCTCCAGTAAGACCTCTTGTGAATACCTCGTAGATATATGTATCATACCTAGAAACTTGTAGAACATTCGGTACTAACCTCGTTCTGTGCCTCTTCTGCTTGGCTGGCTTGTCGCTGTCTGATGCTGATGAGGACATGCTGACCGGGACGGTGGACATGTGCCCTCCGCTGTGCTGCTGATGGATCCCACCTGCCATCAACATTCGTATTAGATCACGAGAAGCTACCCTTTTCCTCGAATATCAGCGGGGAACGCGAATGTCTTAGAATCCTATTTGGGCTTTGCTTTACAACTATAAACCGACTTTCAAATATTTTTAATCGATTTGAAGCTCTGTAAATATATTAAAAGATGTTTAGCCTTTTTTTATTCTAAGGGTAGGTTGCCGCTGCCTATAAAAGGCAGTACGGAGAATGTTCGTGGCCACCCACAGACACAGCCCCACTGAGTTTCTCACCGGATCTTCTCAGTGGGTCGCGTTTCCGATCTGATGGTAGATTCTGCAAAGCACGGCTCTTGCTAGGGCCAGTGTTAGCGACACTGCGGTTTGAACCCCGTGAGCTCACCGAGCTCACTGTTAGGGCGAAGCTGAAATAGCTTCTCAAGGCTATCAGCATAAAAGTTGTGGCCATTACATTACGACGCGGTCGCGTACGGTAGCTATCTCGGTTTAAGTCGGTGTGGTTTGTAAGTCAGATCCATTTTACTGCTTGAATAGTTCCTGAGTTTTGCTTTAATTGTCATGAGGTGGTACTTAGAGCATACAATCTGAATGTAAATAAATCTCATTGTTCAAGATTGTTACTTAAGATCCCCTTTTAGGGGGTAGCTGTTATTTTTTTAAACTGTATTTGACTTCTGTATGCTTTGTGCGAGCTTTTTAACGTTCTCGATAGCGTTAAAGTTAACTCAAATTTGTCTGGAGAACGTTTGCCTACTTTTGTCGCTAGGAACGCTATTCAAACTGCATAGCACACTGGTTCATAAAAGTATGTGATTCGGGTAACAATGCAGTGATTGTATTGTCTAGCTAGCTAGTTAACGAGTTTGGAAAGAGAGTTAATGTTAGTGGTATCGAAAAGCTAGTAAACTCATCGATGGAAAGATCGAATTGTATTAACGACAAATATTCTAATAATAGGAATGATTCTTAGTTATAGGTATTTGTTGTAGAAACGTCTAGGCGTTTAGTTGTGACGTCATTACGGAACTGCGGTATATTCGATAATCTTTAACATCTCTACATGACTATCTGTATGCAGCTATAGATAACGGTTGAATATGTCAGGTGTGGAGGCAAGTCGTTGCGTATCACGATTTTTTCATGCACAGGGCCGGCTTTAATTTATTCTGATTTAACTTGCTCGGGTCACCATGATTGTCCAAAGCACATTGCACAAACCGTTCTTCATATTTTCTATAAGGATAAACACCAAGCCCTGTTAAATTCTTCAGAAAATCGGTATCCGCCTGTGGGATTCGAACACCGGTGCTTCGCTCGACACGAATGCACCAGACGTTTTAACCTTTAGGCCATGACGACTTCACAAGCATTCCCACACATTCGTAAATAGTCCAAGAGTTACAGTTAAAAATTCCTGGACTGTCAGTCTGTTCTCAGTTTCTCGTCAAGTTCCACCTGAACCTGCATTGTCTCCCGACTGCCGTTGTCTATGATGATTGTACACGTTGCGAGATCCAAGATCTGTTTTCCCTTGGGTACTTTCACATAGGTGCGCATCAACGGCCACGCGGGAATTCCAATTGGAGTAAGGGACGGAAAAATATCCGAAAATTTAGGAATGAAATATTAAATTTGACTGTCGGAGGAATTGAATTGAATAGAGAGGACCTTTACGTATAAGACTGAGGCAGTCAAGAAAGTGAGCAGTTTTAGTGCTTCAAATAAAATTTATATAAACACAGAAACATTAATAATTAGAAGGATCTGCGTCACTGAGAATGCCCAGAGATCAGTTCAGTACTGTTGGGAACACAATATCAAAGCTATACTGTTTGTGAAATGACAAAATCTACAAGAAAAATAGACTGTGGCTTCTTTCAAATGTTCATCATCATCATCATCATCATCATCTCAGCCTGTCTACTGTCCACTGCTGAACATAGGCCTCTTCAACTGATGTCCAGTGCGGCCGGTCCGTTGCCACCTGCATCCAACGTGACCCAGCAATTTTTACCAGGTCGTCGGTCCATCTGGTAGGTGGCCGTCCCACAAATGCTCACTGAATATTATTTCGTGCGATACTGAGGTACTTTTGATTTCAAGTTTAGTTCCATCCCCTATGATTAGAAAACAATAAAGTTGCAAGTAATACAACAGAGCATTGTTGAAAAGTTACACTAATATCAGTCAACGTTACCCCTTTTTTTAAATCAATTAACAATTCATTATTTGTCGAATGAATTTCCATTACCGTTTATCTCTAAGCTTTGATGTACTGAAATACATACAGGATGCTAACATTGGCTCTCTAAAATATTGGTTTATATCGTCACTGTTATATTTACAGCATCAGACAAACTCTATCAATGTCTCCAGCTTGACCCGGGCTTACAAGACGTTCGACAAGGAATTACATCGGAAGCTAAAACAATTTGTTTTTTTTTTCCTGCCGACGCTGATGATGGTCTTTAGTGACCATTTCAGCGTAACCCTAACAAGTAGGTGAGCTCACGGGGCTCAAACCTGACAACACAAGCAAGCACAAGTCCGGCCTCGCGTGGAGTACTGCTCCCATCTCTGGGCCGGGGCTCCCAAATACCAGCTTCTTCCATTTGACTCCATACAGAGGAGGGCCGTTCGGATTGTCGATAATCCCATTCTCTCGGATCGTTTGGAGCCTCTGGGTCTGCGGAGGGACTTCGGTTCCCTCTGTATTTTGTACCGTATGTTCCATGGGGAGTGNCCTTTTGTTTAAACTTTATCTAATTTAACTTTTTTGTATTCATGTCTATGATAATAAAATCCTTTTGTTTAAACTTTATCTAATTTAACTTTATTTAACCAATTTCTAGAAAGTTGCATGTAGATCATTTTTCGAAAAATAAGGCCATAAAGAAGTTTCACTTCTTACGTGTGTACACTAGTACACGCACACATTTTTTAACGTTCTCGATAGCGTAAAAGTTAACTCAAATTTGTATGAAGTTGGAAAGTTTGCCTACTTTTGTCGCTAGGGGCGCTGTTCCATAAAATTATCCACACTGGTTCATAAACTTATGCAATTTGGGTAACAATACAGTAATTGTATTATCTAGCTAGCTAGATAACGAACTTAGAAATAGAGTTAGACGTTAGTGGTATCGAAGAGCTAGTAAACTCATCGATGGAAAGATCGAATTGTATTAACGACAAATATTCTAATAATAGGAATGATTCTTAGTTATACGTATTTGTTGTAGACACGTCTAGGCGTTTAGTTGTGACGTCATTACGGAACTGCGGTATATTCGATAATCTTTAACATCTCTACATGACTATCTGTATGCAGCTATAGATAACGGTTGAATATGTCAGGTGTGGAGGCAAGTCGTTGCGTATCACGATTTTTTCATGCACAGGGCCGGCTTTAATTTAATCTGATTTAACTTGCTCGGGTCACCATGATTGGACAAAGCACATTGCACAAACTGTTCTTCATATCTTCTATAAGGATAAACACCAAGCCCTGTTAAATTCTTCAGAAAATCGGTATCCGCCTATGGGATTCGAGCACCGGTGCTTCGCTCGACACGAATTTACCAGACGTTTTAACCTTTAGGCCACGACGACTTGACAAACATTCCCTCCTACACATTCATAAATAGTCCAAGAGTTATAGTTAAGATTTCCTGGACTGTCTGTCTGTTCTCAGTTTCTCGTCAAGTTCCACCGGAGCCCGCATTGTCTCCCGGCTGCCATTGTCTATGATTGTACTCTGTTGCGAGATCTAAGATCTGTTTTCCCTCGGGTACCTTCGCATAGGTGCGAATCAAAGGCCACGCGGAAATTTCCCCGGGAGTAAGTGACGGAAAAATATCCGAAAATTTAAGAATGAAATGTAATATTTGACTGTCGGAGGAATTGAATTGAATAGAGAGGACCTTTACGTATAAGACTGAGGCAGTCAAGAAAGTGAGCACTTTTAGTGCTTGAAATAAAATTTATATCAACACAGAAACATTAATGATTAGAAGGATCTGCATCACTGAGAATGTCCTGAGATCAGTTCACTACTGTTGCCGGGGGAACACAATTTCAAAGCTATACTGTTTGTGAAATGACAAAATCTACAAGAAAAATAGACTGTGGCTTCTTTCAAATATTCATCATCATCATCTCAGCCTGTCTACTGTCCACTGCTGAACATAGGCCTCTTCAACTGCGGCCGTGCGGCCGGTCCGTTGCCACCTGCATCCAACGTGACCCAGCAATTTTCACCAGGTCGTCGATCCATCTGGTAGGTGGCCGTCCCACAAATGTTCACTGAATATTATTTCGTGCGATACTGAGGTACTTTTGATTTCAAGTTTAGTTCCATCCCCTATGATTAGAAAACAATAAAGTTGCAAGTAATACAACAGAGCATTGTTGAAAAGTTACATTAATATCAGTCGACGTTAACTCTTTTTTTAAATCAACAATTCATTATTTGTCGAACGAATTTCCATTACATCTCTAAACTTTGGTGTACTGAAATACATACATTAAGCTAACATTGACTCTCTAAAATATTGGTTTAGTTATATCTTTACAGCATAAGACAAACGCTATCAATGTTTCCAGCTTGACCCGGTCTTACAACATGTTCGACAAGGAACTGCGTCGTAAGCTAAAATAATTATTTGTTTTTTTTTTTCCTATCTGAGGTGATGGTCTTGAGTGACCATTTTAGCGTAACCCTAACAAGTAGGTGAACTCACGGGGCTCAAGCCTGACGACATTGCTAACGCTAATCCCAGCAAGAACAGTGCTTCGCAGAATCTACCTCCAGATCGGAAACGCGACCCACTGAGAAGATCCGCAGAAAAACTCAGTGGCCTGGGTTAGTTTACCCGCCGAGCTCTTCGTCGCAAGCGACGGGTTCGACGAGAACGATGACCGGTGCTTGAGGTACCTAAAAGCATCGTTAGTGGATCGGGAGGATCCGAAATGACGTGTTTTGGGCGATGTTGACTCTTTACCATTCGGCCCCCAGGATCGGGAATGAAATTTGGTAAACATCCTAAAATAACGCGCATTGATTGTACGTTGTGAGTTTCCTACAAGCATGTTGTTAGCTCGGTGACTCATCTGCACAGTACATCCATCTCCGGTCTGGCAGGCTCCATTGTTTGCATTACATCATTAATGGAATTAAATTGGCCGTGTTATGCAACTTTGCTAGTCCGGGCCCATTGACAAGTAAGATTGGCCGGCGTGGATTTGCAATTGACTTACTTCTGTATCAAGATAATCCTGAGTTAGTTTTTGAAGTGAAACTTCTTTAGGCGCGTTGAGAGTAAAATTTAACTCGCTACAGATTCGTTACGGCTAGAGAAAACAAATACAATTTAGGAAGGGCAAGAGTGAGAGAATAGTTAGAGCGTCTCGCGCACCACTCGACCGTGGAGAGAGAGAAAGGACAAAGCGAGCTAGGTTGTTTCTCTTATACAGCATTCACTACTACAAGAGAAATTTGATAAGCATGAAAAATGAAGAAGATCACACTACTACAGACCGCAAAAGAAGTTTAACTTCTTTCACGTGCATGCACACCATTTTTTTTTAGCCCACGAGCGGCCATTGCTCGATATAGAGTCTCTACAATAATCTTTCTAGGACAAGGTTCTCTTAGATAGTCGGTTTTGTGCAATCTACATCCAACAGACTCCTGCGACTTTTAACAGATTGTGGGTTCTTGACTTAGTATCTATAGTATATAGTAGGTACGTCTATGAGCGATAGCGACCACTCATCCATAAAGACAATAAAACAATCTAGTATTTTATTCGGTTTTAACGCGTCATAGAGATTTTTTATTGTTTTGAATCCATACGCGACACCCATCTCGAAACATGAGTTCTAACCCTTCAAACTGAAATGCTTTACTGCTTCACGGCAGAAATAGGCAGGGCGGTGATACACATTCATTCAGGCACACAAGACGTCCTGCCATCGGTAATAAAATAATTTTTAACATTACTTTTGACGACTTAAAGTATTTGAGCATTGGAAATAATAAAATGAGATTACTATGTAAAATTAGTTGTAATTAAGTTAAGGTTTACGCAAGTATAGGCATCGGCTATGTTGTGAGTAGGATAAGGCGCAACATCATACCCTGTAAGTGTTCTGGGCGGACGTTGTGTGCCGCGTGCAGCCGGACGCCCAGCGCATGGTGCGGCCGATCTAGACTCGGCTTTATCTCGTGCGGCTTGCTGTCCTCTTGGCACGACTCTTTGTGACCTGCTGAAACATACCTCATTAATATGCTTTTTTATCTATTTTTTAGTGCTTAGTTGGGTGGATGAACTCACAGCCCATTTTACAAGGATAGGCGCCAAGGCAGCGGCTTGGCTCTGCCCCTAGCATCGCTGATGTCCATGGGCGACGGTAACCGGTAATCAGGTCGGCTATATGTTCGTGTGCCTACAAAGACAAAAAAAAAATATTTACCATTTTTTAAATGAAATACGTACCCATCTACTTGTTCATGTTCACGAATTACTTTTTATTTTTTATTGCATAGATGGATGTACCAGCTTATGGCCCAAGTGGTGTTAAGTGGTTACTGGAGCCCATAGAAATCTACAATGTAAATGCGCCACCCACCTTCAGATATAAGTTCTAAGATCTCAAGTATAGTTACAACGGCTGCTCCGCCCTTCAAACCAAAACTCATTACTGCTTCACGGCTGAAATAGAAAGGTTGGTGGTGCCTACCCGTGCGGACTCACAAGAGGTCCTCCTACCACTAGTAAGCTTTTATTAGCTTCAGACGTATGTATGTTAGTATGTAACGGAATCTTTGAACATGATTTTGACCCCCTTCAAAACTTCGGATTAACTCGAAATTTGGCATACTTAAGGACCGAACACAAATCAATATTTAAAAAAAAATTGAATAAATTGAAATTCAACTAAAAAATGAAAAATAAATGTTAGTTTAAAAAAATAAAAAACATACGCTTTTATAGAAAATCCAATAAAAAAATAGAATTATTTTTTTAATAATAAATAAAATAAAAATAGTGTAAGAAAAAATGATTTTATTGTAAAAAAAGGGTGGGGTGCTTTTCAGGATATGATCAAAATAACCCTTCTACTCATATCTGTTCATAAAATATTTATAACTACTGATACCATGCACCCCACGCTTATTTTACAATTTTTTTGTTTCTTGCACTATTTTTCATTCAAATTTATTAAAAAAAATTTGAATTGATTTCATTTCTATTTTTTAGTTGGATTTTCTATAAACGCGTATTTTTTTAGTTTTATTATTTTAATTATAACTTTAGATGTCAGTGGCATAGTCTACATTCAATGACGCGGCTTTATTTAAAACGTGTCCACGACCGACCTCAGCTTTAGAAAAAAATCTGCAAATTTTGTCTTTCAATTAACATGAAACACTTAAAGATATTTTTTCAATAACGTCTGGTTTTATTCGAAAGCACGGTCAACGCCAATATGGAGAGTATCCGTTGCGATAGTCATGAAATGGGTTGTTTTTTGTTAGCAATAAAAACTTTATCGTGTAACAACTGTGCGGTATAATATTCATGATTACGTTCGCGTGAAAAAATCATAAAAAAACATATTACAGCCGCGCTTTTTCACGAACGCACGAATGTTCGGTATAAAGCTTTGAATTGGAAAAGTTTCGTACATAAAAGCACTTTAGGTTGCTTTTACGATTCTCCTCAAAATTCTATTTACCCGACGAAATGGGTGATTTCCTGAAGACTGGCAATTCTAACTTCGGTGTTGCGATGAAAGTTAAGTTTTTGTTTTTCGTTTGTCGGTGATTGAGGCTATGGCCGGCTTAAGGCTCCCTGCATTGGTCTTATTGTGAATGGCTATAAAGTTCTGATATAAACACGACGAAATTATGAAAAATTATCGTTAAAATGTTGTTATTTATTGGTTGAGAAGTACTGCAAATGTTGCCTGACGAAAAACGAAAATTAATTTATTAATTCGGGGATATATCTAGGTTTTTCACTCAAATTGATTCTCTCGTTTAAGCCGGGCCGCATATTATCCGACAAGATTCTCTATTTTTCTCTGTTAAATTTGTTATGTTCAAAGAAAATGCAGCCTACATCCGAATAATGTTGTTTATCCTAGTCTAGGAAGCAGAGCTGTTTGCTTTGAAGTTAGCTGGACCATTGCCTAGGCGTACAATATGTGTCCGAGCTAAAGCTAAATTTTATTGGAATACTTCCTCTCAGGTTAGTGATTTTGCTCAATGCATAATTAGTAGGTCGGTCGAAAAGATTGTTCAAAGTTTTAGTTTGGATCACGGTTTGTCATTCGATTTATCTGTTGGAAACCATGTGAGGTTTATTAATGATACAGTATTAGTATTAATAGTATTCACCCAATAATCGAAATACTACCATAGGTAATAACTAAAATCTGAAGGCTTATAATCAATTTATGTAATGCATTATAATATAATAGCTCCACGATTGACTTCCACGGTGAAGGAATAACATCGTGTAATAAAAATCAAACCCGCAAAATTATAATTTGCGTAATTACTGGTGGTAGGATCTCTTGTGAGTCCACGCAGGGTGGGTACCACCACCCTGCCTATTTCTGCCGTGAAGCAGTTATACGTTTCGGTTTGAAGGGTGGGGCAGCCGTTGTAACTATTAGACCTTAGAACTTTCAAGGTGGGTGACGCGTTTACGTTGTGGTTAACTATGGGCTCCAGTAACCACTTAACACCAGGTGGGCTGTGAGCTCGTCCACCCATGCAAGCAATAAAATAAAAAAACCACAGAAATATATACCTAACCGCTGGTAACTCAAGCGACTATTCCAACTTCGCACGGTTTGGTAGGTGCACTCACGGGAGTCAACTTGTGAGGTCTTACACTAGCGACACTAGAATCGTGACCAACTGAGGGATCCGGCGAGAAACTCAGTGAGATCTGTCAATGGGTTAGGTTAGAGAAAGTTGACAAAGTGCCGAGATAGGATCGGTAGGATGTACCCTCAGACAGAGCCCACTGAGTTTCTCGCTGGATCTTCTCAGTGGGTCGAGATTCTGCGAAGCACTGCTCTTGCTAGGGTTCGTGTTAGCAACGTCGTCAGGTTTGAGCCTCGTGAGCTCACGTACTAGTTAAGGTTACGCTGAAATAGCCTCTCAAGGCTCTCAGCTAGGTTTACAAAAAAAGGTAGGACGTAACAGGGCGGCTGTGCGTTGATCATCGCCTGGGTCGGTGGTTCGCGGTGGCCAAATATTTTACGTAAAGCTCAATTTTATGGGTTTCATACTCGTATTACTAAACGATTTTATATCTTCATAGCGGAACTCATTCGTGAACATGAAGAAGTAGATGAGTAGGTATTTCATAAAAGTAAATGGTAAATGTTTTTTTATTTTTTTTTGCCTTTGTACGATCATATTGTCCACGTGATGGTCCGTCCGCGATACCGTCGCCCACGGACATCAGCAATGCTAGCGGCAGAGCCAAGCCGCTGCTTTGGCGCCTATCCTTGTAAAATGAACATTCGAACAAATTCCCCCGCGAGGAAGCCCATTAAATCAAACCCACACAGCTTCGCGGATTAAGCGTACCCTATAAACAGGACTTACCGGAATTGAATCTCGTAAAAATGAGCCGTGTCTACCCCCAGACGTGCAGGCGTGTTGAAGGGAGAACCGGATAAACCGATTTCAAATGTAGTCGTTTTAAAGATTGCCATTTTTAAATGTGATATTTTATACAAATACCTACGCTATGTCCGTTCTGTGTCTAGCTTAAGCACTTAAAAGCTTCGACTAAACTTCGACCCCCGCGCATAATGTCCTCGCTTTCAGGCAACCTATAGGTCTCCGCTAGGTACTATACCTACCGGGTGCCTTGCTCTGTCTAAGCCAATAAACACGTGTGTCGGTAAACAGTGACCATGTCATTGGCATTATCAAAACGGAGAGTGCGTATATAGCCAATTTATAGCCAGAGCACTTTTATTCTACCAACAAGCGCGGTATAAATATCATTTCACTATGAATAGGTAACACAAGATATTTGACAGATGGTTGAATCTTGCTTCTAACATTTTCAAGATACGAGTAAGCTCGCATATATGAGTCGTCTATTATCAAAGGCGGCAATCTGTGCATTTGGACAAAAAAAAATTATTGATATGTCAATACAGATTGGTTTGAATATAATCGTCTCCTTCAAAGAATACGGTTCAAAACCTGCATTAAATAAAGGTTAATAGTTAACCTGTTATTTATCTAAGATGTCGTTCCGAAGAGTTTTGTGACTGCCAATGGAATACAAAGTCAATAATTCGTTTTTCTGATTTACCAATCATTGTCCAAAAGTCAGATTGCCGGCTTTGATAATAGTCGACTCATATACAAGTTTCAAACAACAACATTCGGACCGTCGGTCTACCGAGCAATATCACCCGCTCGATGAAAGATCTTACTTTTGTCCCAAAATTCTTTACGCAAGTATAATTATATTTTATTAATCTCATAAAAATAACATATAGTTAGTTGTGTGTTCATTGAATTCGACCCAGGTACAGCGTCCGCTCGCCCTGTATCTTTACTATTCATATGGAATGAATAGTTGAATCGTCGTGGCCTAAAGGATAAGACGTCCGGTGCATTCGTATGTAGCGATGTACCTACCGGTGTTCGAATCCCGCAGGTGGGTACCAATTTTTCTAATGAAATCCGTACTTGGCAAATGTCCACGATTGACTTCCACGGTGAAGGAATAACATCGTGTAATAAAAATCAAACCCGCAAAATTATAATTTGCGTAATTACTGGTGGTAGGACCTCTTGTGAGTCCACACAGGTAGGTACCACCATCATGCTTATTTGGTTTGAAGGGTGGGGCAGCCGTTGTAACTATACTGAGACCTTAGAACTCATATCTCAAGATGGGTGGCGCATTTACGTTGTAGATGTCTTACTTATATAGCTTTGCTTCTTTGTTTGTTGGAATTATAGGGTACGTCCCAACGTGTGTCGTATACATAGGGCAGGTGGCGCGCGGGTAGTTTCATTAGATTAACTTATAACGGGCGTTAGCCGCCTTTTAGTGTATGTGCAATTAACTCATCCATTGCTTGTCTAGAGGTGGGTAGTGTCATTCACGTGGCGGAGACCACGGACTCCGGTAGTCAGTTACGACAAGGTGGCTCGTATGTAATTCAGATAAGAAACACCCGAGGTACATTGTTTTTGGGTTGGGGGCTGAACCTCCTGCGAGTATCCGAGGTACATGACCCAGCCCACGCCCGCTCTACTGTCCGATCGTAGCTAGCTCGGTCGATCGACACGGAGAATTCAATAAATCGTTTATACCTAATAAAACAATTTGTTTCTAAAAGCTTCGGATTTACATTGTCAAATGGTAGATGGACCTAATACGGATTTACACGCTCAGGACAAATAATAAGTCGATTTGTGGAAATGTGCTTGTATGTTTTTAGTCCGATAGTAATGATTACGTAGATAAAATTTTCGTTTTTTTTTTAAAAAAGGGCGCCAAAGGCGTGATTGAGGAAAAAAAAGCACAGATAATATAAAAAGTGAGGGTATACGTTCCGTTTCACGCTGTCAAGATCTTGAGCAACCGTTTTCATAGTGGCCCTGGCCTCTAGTGGACTGGTGACGCAGCGACACGGATCACTTCCCGTCCCGAAATTAGACAGTTTTTTTTGTATAGCCCTTGCAGGCAGACGAGCATACAGCCCACCTGATGGTGAGCGGTTACCGTCGGCCATGGACTTCAGCAATGCCAGGGGCAGAGCCAAGTCGCTGCCTACCGCTTAATACTCTCGACAAGCCTCGTTTGAAGAAGAACATGTCATAGCAATCAGGAAGCACCGTGGAGGGGAGCACTTTCTAAAGCCGGATGGTACGTGGCAAAAAAGATCTGTGGGAACGCACTGTGGATGAGCGCAGTGGCTCCAGGTAGTATAGATGAACTCTACTCCGGTGGCGGGCGGTGCGATGGTAAAAAGATGGTAGGTAATGTAATTTTATGTTTGTACGGGCGTACATGTACAACCCCTTACAAGTCCCTGTCGCATCACTCTTGTCAGAGCGGTCGTGGTCGTCATCCAGCATCATTGATGTTATGGGCCTCATGAGAAATCGTCACTCCTCCCGATGCGCCACCCACCTTGAGATATAAGTTCTTAAGGTCTCAGTATAGTTACAACGGCTACCCCACCCTTCAAACCGAAACGCATTACTGCTTCACGGCAAAAATAGGCAGGGTGGTGGTACCTACCCGCGAGGACTCAAAAGAGGTCCTACCGCCAGCAAAAAAGTTTACCACAGTTTGTGGTGAGTCTGGTACACTCTTGCAAACAGCCGCCAACTGCCGACTAGACTTGGTCCGTCCATCGCATGGGCAACCTTCCACGCGGTCTGGTGCCTTCCACTTTCCCCAGAACTACAAGGCTTCATCCCTCATAAGAGAGACACTTAAATTTAGTTTCCCCCCGATAGTTACTTTTTAAATATTAATCTATATTTTACTATTACTAGATACCTACTATGTACATATGCTTACATATAAAAATGTTAATATCGTTTTTTCAAACAAAAGGACACACTTTCCGACGTGTGCCTAGACACAAACGCGTTTTGTTACTATTTATAAATTCAAAGATTATAAAGCAATTTAAAATTGAAATTCCCTTCGAGATTCCCCCTTTTGTGAGCAGTTTGGATTTATAATTGTTATTTTGAACTAGGTCGATAACAATGTCCATTGCTATCCATTGGTATGCCAATCCAATCCATTGCAACAATGTCCATACCTATTGCATACTTTCAAATATTGCCGATAGGAAATTCGACTTACGTCCGAACGGGAATTTAAATTCAATCTATTAATTTGTGTAACGCTCAAACCTGTGAATGAGTTCACGGCCATCCTAGCGCTAAGTGGTTACCGGGATTCATAGAAATCATTATGATAACGCCGCCACCCACTTTGAGACATGAGGCGGACGTCTCAAATATTTTGTACAGCGATTGTGCCACATTTGAAACTCCATTGCTGCTCGCGGCCGAGTACTATGAAGGTTCTGTTGTAATAACAATGATAGTTAATGGTTCTCACCTCCGAGGGCTGTCGCGGTGAGGTTGTTGAGCATGGCCTCAAAGGGCCAACCCTGGCCGCCCCCTATGCCGCCATCTTTTAAACACCACACAAGAACAATTCTAAAGTAAAATATAATCACTGAGCACTTCCCTCCATTAGCGACGGCGAAAGGTCATTTTCCGTTTTTAAAAAAAAAAAACTCAATCTCCAAACTCGCTCCGAACGAGGTATTAATACAAAATAATTATCGTTGTATTAAACCCAATTAGTTTTAATTACCGGCGCGATACAAACTTATTTGCACACTTAATTTTTGTTATAAAATTTAATATAAACAGTTTAGTATCAATTTGTATGAATTTGTTGTTTGATTGGTTCGCCCTTAAAATGATCGCGTAATGTGAATACTCTCTGAAGACTGCTACAAAAACTGCCTCACCATTGTGCCGGAGCGCGGCCCGACTGCGGAGCTGACAGACTACGCTTGTCTCTGTCTCTCGCACCGCGGACCGACACCCGTCCCGCTCTACGACCGCTCCCAGAACACTACAACGGCTGACTTTTGTTTACGTTCGATTTGAACAAACGAATAATCTATTATTTCATTCGTTCGCGTATTATTGATATGCTTCTCTCACGTTCATACAAAATTCATCATCGATTCAAATGTGTCGGTCCTTCTCTCGCCCGTGACGTTATAATACAGATCGCGTCTCTCCGTCTCTTTCTGTCCAGGAATTCAAATATCGAACGCTGCCCTTTCGACCAATGAGCGCCGTCGGAAATCACTTTGATGTAGCAGGGCTGACACCCAAACGGGGATATTGAAATATTACGGTTGGTACTCTCGTACAGGGCGTTTCTCTAGTTTTTTTTTTTTTTTGTAATGGGAAAAATAAATAGAGCCGGTAGAGGCCGAACGGTAAATAAGTGTGCTCGAATTGAAGCGAGTGTCGGAGGCTGAGTGCAATTTCTTGTAAAGAAACTCGTAATTTTCGGCCGCCGTTGAATAAGGAATGCGGGGCCGCCGCCCGCCCGGACGCTATTCGCAATCTTTTTATCGACTCTCTCTCTTGGCGGACGTGGACTGGATCCTTTGATTCGCCGAATTATCGTTTTGTTATTTCAATTAGTTGCGACGGCGACCGGAATCCAAGTTCTTTGATTATTTAATTTCGCCGGCTTATCCATATTAACGATAACGCGGAACTCTCTATGCATGACATTATTTTCACGAAACAAAGGACCTATACTAAGTATCATGTAATTGTATATATCATGTAATTGATTGGATTGATAGACGAACGCATGGCCCAGTCCCATACCCATCTTGAGACGTGAGTTTTAAGGTCCCAAGTATAGTTACAACGGCTGCCCCACCCTTCAAACCGAAACGCATTGCTGTTTCACGGCAGAAATAGGCGGGGTGGTGGTACCTATCCGCGCGGACTCACAAGAGGTCCTACAAGTAATAAATACGCAAATAAAAATTTTATGGGTGTAATTTTTATTACACAATGTCATTCTTTCACCGTGGAAGTCAATCGTGAACATTTGTTAAGTACGTATGTATTATGAACCGGAAAACTGTCCGCAAAAGAGCCAATCACAATTGAATGTTGCTAATTGTGAAAACTAATTTAAATTAGGAACGTGGTAATCGATGGTGATTACCCGAGCGGGCCCATAAGACGTTCTACCACTAATAAACACGCAAAATTTTTGCTGGTTAATTGTTAGGTATTAGGCATTACACAAAATTATTCCTTTACCGCTTTACGATTGACTTCCACGGTGAAGGAATAATATCGTGTAATAAAAGTGAAACCCGCAAAATTATAATTTGCGTAATTACTGGTGGTAGGACCTTGTGAGTCCGCACGGGTAGGTACCACCACCCTGCCTATCTCTGCCGTGAAGCAGTAATGCGTTTCGGTTTGAAGGGTGGGCAGCCGTTGTGACTATACTGAGACCTTAGAACTATATCTCAAGGTGTGTGGCGCATTTACGTTGTAGATGTCTCCATAGACATGCTCCAGTAACCACTTAACACCAGGTGAGCTGTGAGCTCGTCCACACATCTAACCAATAATTTAAAAAAAACGCCTTAGAGGTTGAGTTTGCCAATGTCACAGTATAAACAAAAATGACCGATACTTAAAGAAAAAAAATATCTACATCTTTCCACACGCGAATCTGTGATTTTAAGAATGGTGTTCAGTTTCCGAACGCAAGAATGACGGCAAGCTTCTGTTTGAAGGGTGGGGCAGCCGTTGAAACTATACTGAGACCATAGAACTTATATCTCAAGGTGGGTGGCGCTCCAGTAACCACTTAACACCAGGTGTACTGTGAGCTCGTCCACCAACCGATGCAAAAAAAAAAAAAACAGCCACCCTTGGTAAGACTTGGAAAAAGGAAAACTTGGTTTTTTGTGTCTTAATATTAAATAATTAGTGACGATATTTAGGTAGTGAGTATTTATTATACCTACACGGCCGACCGGAATGTGTCTTGTCGGATCTTGTCTTGATCTGTCGGATTTTAGGCTCTTCAAGCACCGGTCACCGTCCGAGCGAAATAACCCGTAGACACACCTCACAGAGTTTCTCGCCGGATATTCTCAGTGGGTCGCGTTTCCAATCCGGTGGTAGATTTTGCGAAGCACTGTTCTTGCTAGGGCTAGTGTTAGCAACGTCCACAGGCCAGAGCCCCGTGAGCTCACTTACCCGTCTGGGCGTAACTGAAATAGTCTCTTACTACCAGCGAATACATAGGAAAAAAGGTACTAAGGTCATTGTTAGTTTCCCCGTCCCCCAACCCCTCCGCCTGTCCCTATGGCCGCGTGCTAATTAACGAAGGTATTTAATAAAAGAATCGCATAATACATTCGAGTGGTTGTCACATTCAATTTTGTTTATGAACGTAACGTCTGAATTCCAAATATCTAATATCGCGGGGCGGAGTGGGGCGGGCAGACGAGCGGTTATTTGTAATATTTGCCTATTATTTCCTGCTCGATGGTTTCAGGCAGCTGAAAAAAATTATGTACAGACACTGCGGTGTTGTCCAATTACTATAGTTTGATGCAAATCTAAATTAGATGTACTACAAAATAAACAAACATATTGTACTAGCACACCTAATACGAATGATAGACTTAGGTAGCACTAGTCAGCGGCGTGGCTCTGGCCCTGGCATTGCTGACGTCTATGAGCGACGGTAATCACTTACCAACAGCTGGGCCGTATGCTCGTCTGCCTATAAGGGCATTAAAAAAACGAATTTAATAGGTTTTCAAAATGAGCGAATGATTGCTCTTGTAGTAAATGCTCTGAAGATTTCTGATATATTTGTATAACACAAACCATGATCAAAATGTTTACTTTACTCGTGTTTTGTGTACCCTTCGATAGATCAAATGGTTTACATTCATACAAACAGCGTTAAATTAATGTACAACTTATAGTTGATATACATTGATATAGACTCTAATATCTCTTATTCATTCTTATCAAAGTGACTGTGAATCCAATATGGCCTACGTAGTACATTATTCCCGCCTAACCAGTAGACTGAATAAACATGTCAGTTCAAATAAATATAAAGCGCGTGAAAAGTACCTACAGCGTTGGATCGCGAATGTCCCACAAAGCGCTCGTCTGCATTCCCACAACCTCTACGCCGAAGCAGCGCCATTAATTAGCCGTACAAGAGCAATATTGAGAGGCTAACATTATGTCTTGTCTTACGAGGGTCCTTGTATGCGGCCTGCAAGACCCAGCCGCGTGTTGAGTGCGTCATCGAGTGCACTGCGCGAATGTCACAAGTGAGTACTTATCGGCTATATTATACTCCCATGCGCCTGTCGCGTGTGTGAGGAAACGTTCGCTTGATAGATAGGCGCGTCTTGAGAGGCTATTTCAGCGTAATCTTAACTAGTAGGTGAGCTCACGGCGCTTAACGACGACGTCGCTAACACGAACCCTAGCAAGAGCAGTGCTTCGCAGAATCTACCACCGGATCGGAAACGCGACCCACTGAGAAGATCCGGCCAGAAACTCAGTGGGCTGTGTCTGAGGGTTAATTTACTCGTCGAGCCCTTCGTGGCAAGCGATGGGTTCGACGAGAACGCTGACCGGTGCTTGAGGTACCTAAAAGCACCGTTAGTGGATCAGGAAGATCCGAAATGACGTGTTTTGGGCGACGTCGACTGCTTTCCATTCTGTCCATAGGATCGGGAATGTAGTTACCGGCGGCCACGATGAGAGGGTTCTCGTGTCGTGCCGCTTTATCGAAGTGGGGGCGCGTCACTACTACACCCCACTCCCCGAATCCCTGATCAGGTGTAGCTTTACATATTATGCGTATCCGAGTCACATGACCCACACGTAGACTATCTCAATAAAGACAATGGTCCGAGAGGAATGCGGATCTTCACATTCGTGTCTCGAACCCATCCGTGAGCATATGATGTCAAAATCGGTAAACCACTTTACGACAGCGACGAGACTTGATGAGCTAATTCTTAATAACAAATAATGGTCATTCCTGAGCCTACGTTTCCCAAGCAAATATTTTTTTAATAGTACCTACGTAATAATTTGATACCATCATCTCGTTTTTACCATCACACCGCTCGCCACCGGAGTAGAGTTCATCCATACTACCTGGAGCCACTGCGTTCATCCGCAGTCCGTTTCCAGAGATCTTTTTTGCCACGCACTATCCGGCTTTGGAATGAGCTCCCCTCCACGGTGTTTCCCGAGCGCTATGAGATGTCCTTCTTCAAACGAGGCTTGTGGAGAGTAATAAGCGGTAGGCAGCGGCTTGGCTCTGTTCCTGGCATTGTTGACGTCCATGAGCGACTGTAACTACTTACGATCAGGTGGGCCATATGCTCGTCTACCTGTTAGGGCAATAAAAATTAAAAATAAAAAGTAATGAAATGCATTTTTTCTCAAATAAATTAAATTTAAATGTCATTCGGTACATGTGTGTTGCGTTCCCACTTCTCGACCGGGGGGCCCGGCGGGGCCACGGCGGGGGCCTGAGGGGGCGTCGTACAATTTAGTTGTCATTCGTCACATACAATTATGTTTCAGTAAATGAATTACAAAGAGCCGGCCGTCGGTGGCACGCGCCGCGCCCTCTCACTGCGCTCCTCACCTGGATATTAATTCCACGATCGAATCTGACGTGCGTCTGCTTATCTTTTTTATTGTCGTCGAAATTGGACGAGCTGAGGGTTCGCTGGATGGTAAGTTGATAGCTCCCACGCACCAAGCCGCGGCACGCTGCTAAGGAAGAGACACTACCTACATAATATGTAGGTAATAAGGTTGCCGCGCGTCCCTGACATGTCTAATTAAGTATATACTGTATAATTAAGTATTAGATAGTGTTACGAACTGAATATTAGGTAGTTTGGCTTTTTTTGTTTGCAAAATTCTGAGAACGTACTAACGTTACCTATCCGATAAACGAGACCGCAGCTAGAAGAGTAAGCTAGAATATCTGCTATCCTATTCATAACAAGTTGTCTGCCATGTAGGTCACCGGTGACCTACGCGGCGCACTGAAGTAAATGTGTCGATTTATATCTTCGATCTTTTTTAGGAACATCTAGTAGACTTTGGGAAATACGAATCCGGAGTTACAATACAAACAAAAGAAAAAAAGGGTAAAGGCTTAAATTTACGATTACTAAACTGGTATTATTGGTACGACGGTGATACCTTCCATTGCTGATTCACAACCCTGCTTTTACCTGTAGGTACCTAATTTTATAAAGAACTAGCGACCCGCCCTCGCTTCGCTTCGGAAACTGTAATTTATTATTGATTTCTACACTATTTAATGGATGTTATTATACATATAAACCTTCCTCTTCAATCACTCTATCTATTAAAAAAAACTGCATCAAAATCCGTTGCATAGTTTTAAAGATTTAAGCATACATAGGGATATAGGGACAGAGAAAGTGACTTTGTTTTATACTATGTAGTGATTAGATATAAAGTGTCCTGGGAAATACGAGAATGATCAGAGCTGCAGATCACTCAAGGGGAAGTGGTAGGATTACCATACTTAAGGAGGCCAGGCTCGCATACCTGGATTATTTGATTATTAGCCAGGATACTACCATGTAACATCCGCTGGTCACTAAGGTTTTTCAATTATGCTGAATAATAAAATTAACAGCGACATTACAATTTTACTGGTGGTAGGACATCTTCTGAGTCCGCACGGGTAGGTACCACCACCCCTCCTATTTCTGCCGTGAAGCAGTAATGCGTTTCGGTTTGAAGGGTGGGGTAGCCGTTGCAACTATACTGAGACCTTAGAACTTATATCTCAAGGTGGGTGGCGCATTTACGTTGTAGATGTCTATGGGCTCCAGTAACCACTTAACATCAGGTGGGCTGTAAGCTCGTCCAACCATCTAAGCAGTAAAAAAAAATGTGAGCCGTCACGGGACGCCTGGCAGATATGAAACATCGACATTATTTTGTAAAAGTAATATGTAGAAAAGAACAGATTGTGAAAGGAACTAAATATGTCATAATGATAAAATAAAATATTACGAAAAAATAATTTGTTTTCAAGTAAAACACAGGTTATGTGTACAGTAGTAAACAACACTGTATACACTACGGAGTATACACTATAGGTATCCGAGCTCAATGTAGCAAGAGAGATGGCTTAGCGCTGGATCGAGTGGGAGAGAATCGCACAGTCGATTGCGCATGGCGACGCGTCGCCACGACAGAAATCGGTTTTACGTGCGGCTATAGATGTTTCACATAAAAAAAAAGTGTGTGTGTCCGCTCCGACGCACGACTGGAGTTTACTGGATATAAAAAATTAAACGAAACAATACGAGAAATAGTTCTATATTACGACAACACGATACACTACAGATTATTAACAAATTAACGAGACACAAAACAAACGACTAACAAATATATGAAAATACAATAATGAGAGAAACGCGCGATCANCAAAAGGGGCGCGCGGGGTATGTGAGACTCAACGGTCTGCATGGTGTTGTGAGCAGACCGCGGGCCCAAGGATTTTAGGACCCACCCACTAAACGACTCCCCTGCACTCTTACACCCGACGTCCGATCCCCTCCGAGGTCAGAACCCGGATGAGGTAGGGGGGCTACCGCGGTCAACACTACAACCAGACGGCGCGGCTCACCCCAAGAACGCCCAGCCGACGGAGACTTCGAGGCGAATCGAAGGCTCTGAAACGTCGACCGTCTCGGTACGGCAGCCCGTCGGGCCGCCCAGACGGTGCCGCTGGTGTCCCGGAATACCCCGCTGGACCAGAACCAGCCTGCCGGGTCGGGACGCGATACACCTTCGACCGGTCGCTCTATTCACTCCACGCCTGGCAGATGTGAAACATCGACATTATTTTGTAAAAGTAATATGCAGAAAAGAACAGATTGTGATAGGAACTAAATATGTCATAATGATAAAATAAAATAGTATTACGAAAAAATAATTTGTTTTCAAGTAAAACACAGGTTATGTGTACTGTAGTTAACAACACTGTATATACTACGGAGTCGACACTATAGGTATCCGAGCTCAGTGTAGCAAGAGAGATGGCTTAACGCCGGATCGAGTGGAAGAGAATGGCACAGTCGATTGCGCATGGCGACGCGTCGCCACGGCATGTGTCGCCACGACAGAAATCGGTTTTACGTGCGGCTATAGATGTTTCACATAAAAAAAAAGCCGAACCTCTTCTGGGCAGACGCCGTACAAAAACTTAACAGAATTTCACACATCACTAACACAATCGCTACGCAGTCCGCGTACATTCGACTACAACCAGAAAGTACAGTCGAGCGCAATATTAAACGCAATAACAGCTCAAAGCGGTACAGTCGAGTACACTCGAAATGGGAATGCAATGTTGTGTTCTGTCTCTCTCTAACGACCGTACCGAACTGAGGACGACTGACTTTTAAACGCATTCTCGAAATTCCTACGCAAAAGTACTTTGGACGGTGAAATTTAGTGCATGGAGGGACCGAATTTTCTCGAATACCTTCATAATATTTTTTGTGAAAATTTCTCCTAGTGTGATCTACTCTTGAACAAACTTCGATTTACGCAGATTGTTTTCTAAAAAAAGGACATTAGACTTGTGCCAGACCAGAACTAATGACCTCTTGAATAGGAGTTCCATGTCACCTATTATTGGTTTCATACCAATTACCTACTACATCCTACACCTTGTGGTTTGTGGTGTGAGTATACTCGGCGCTAGTACCAGGCTTACTTATAAGATCAACAAACAAATATGCGTGAAATAACGTTGAAAAAAAACCGGGAAAAGCCTTTGTTTTGTTGTTATTAATGAAAATACCGAACCCATAATATTACGCTGTGGCCACAGAGCTAGCGGTACGGTTTATACATATTAATGTTACAAATTCATTTAGTTTATTGACAAAAGAAAACCAGCGTGGAGCGTGGCGACGGAGACGGACGATATAATAATGCCGTATGAAACCGCTGGTCGCGTACAGTGTGGGGTCGGTCGTTGTGGCCAATCTCCCTTCTTCTTCTTCAGCTGTTGGTGAAGAATTATTAGTTATACAAGGTTACCTGTGTTAGTTAAGCAAGTTTTTGAAGTAGTTAAGTTAGTTTATGAAGTACATATGTATTTCTACGTAGGTATGTATGTAGGTGGTTAGAAGTTTATAATTAACTTGAAATAGAAAAACTTTGTGAATAAGGGTGGCGGCTTCTACATTGTGAGGTGGGCCGTGAGCTCATTCGCCCTCTATGCAATCATTAAATCTTCTAACTCAGTTATTTTATTACCTTAATACAAGTAATGTTTAAAGGTTCAATTTAATATATAATTTATGCGCAGCTCGCTTAATGGCCCCAAATAAAATGTATCTCTTGTAAAATGTTCTCAAAAGAGACGTAACTACCACTACTCTAGAAAAAAGAAAACTCAACCATACCCCAAGCGGATTAAGTCGATTTTACTGATCGAGTGAAATTTACATATCCATAAAATTTATCAAAGGATTTCACACTTTATGTCATCTTCGTTTAGGGTCTAATTTTGTTCAGTTTTCGATGGACGATATTTTTTCCCGGGAGTCGTTTTGGCAGTTTATTACAGGGCAAAACGCGATTTAGCATGGCTTTGTGCGGTGGTCGAAAACAAATAGACCGTATCTTCACGCCTCGTTACAGCAATACGATTAGCTGATTGTAAAACAAACGCGCTTCGGGAAATTATTTATCGATTAATAACTGCTGGTTAACTTTGAGGGCGTGCTTGATGTTACGCAGACACTGGACACTCAAGAAATCGCGCTATGTGAGGAACTTTTTTCCTGTAGAGAATTATTATAGCAGGCTGAGGAACTCCGGTAACCGTACTCGTCGAACTCGACAAAGAGGTCGACGTGCAACCTAACCCATGCATCAGTCCACTGAGTTTCTCGCCGGAGCTTCTCAGCGGGTCGCGATTCCGATCCGGTAGTAGATTCATTCGCGAAGCAGTTGCTCTTGAGTTGTTACGTCTCCTTCGGAGGCACTCGGGCAGCTGTTAGCAAATTCCCCCCTCCTGGCTGAGCCTTTGCTCGCCCACCTGTCCTGGTGAAACTGGAAAGGCCTCCGGGCCACCAGTAATCTTTCAATTATAAAAAAAATAATTAAAAAAATATGTTCGGATGAACACTTAATTTCAGATAAGCTTTTTTTATTGCTTAGATGGATGGACGAGCTCACAGCCCACCTGGTGTTAAGTGGTTACTGCAGCCCATAGACACCTATAACTTAAATGCGCCACACACCTTGAGATTTCTAAGGTCTCAGGTACAGTTACAACGGCTGCTCCGCCCTTCAAACCGATACGCATGCTTCACGGCAGAAGTAAGCAGGGTGTTGGTGCCTACCCGTGCGGACTCCCAAGAGGTACCACCAGTAATATGTAGAACTTAAAATCAGAATTTTTTTTAGGATGTAACATCAGAATGTCTATTCGAGTTCTAGACGTGGAATTCATTTTTTAATTTTTCTTCCAAAAGCTCTGCGTTTCCGTCTCCGGTTCGCAACAATAGGAAAATTTTCAAATTAAAAACAGTAGCGAGCAGAATATTTCATTTTGGGATACTCGTGGAGTCGCGCTTAAATCGCTTGGACGGACCAAGTTTAGGGCTAGGGAGAGGACGGCGGCGGCGGTTAGTTTATCGATAGTTGCGTAATATTGTCGATACTCGACATAGTTTCTTAGTCTATAACTGAAATATATACTATAAGTTCTATGTCTGTAGCAGCCAAGTCCCTGTGTCTAAATGTTTGTTTTTTTATTGGAACGAAGTTCCTTATGGGACGATGCGGAGGGGTACCCTAACCGGGAAAAAGCGTCCGTAAGGTAAGATTTTTCTTAGTAATGCACACAGTGTACGAATTAACTTTGTAATAACGTACAAAAAATAACATATTTTTTATCATTCATTGACCACGATCTCAGAGCGTTTGCGCAATACACTAACTCCTATGCAAACAACCGTGAATGAAGTGTACCACAATAAGTTCGCACGTTACCGAATGACCGTGGGTTGTTGCGGATCCTCCAGTTTTATTTTCTTTATACCTCGAATAGAACTTAAAATTAATATTTTTATAATAAGGAGCTTCGTTCCTATCCGGTGTCCCACGACGCCACACATCTTTTTTTTTCCATAAATTAATGTTAACAATAGTTATGAAATATCGATAATTAAGAAGTATCCCGATTTGAGTCGTCGTTTTTAGACATTCAACGAACACGTTTTATGAGTAAAAATGTTACAAAATAGGAGGCTTAAGAAATGTCTTTGTAAAGGAAATAATTAAAAAAAAATGATACTAGTTGTAGTGGAAGAGCAAAGGTAATAAGAGAGAATAATAAGAAAATAAGAGAGATAATAACAAGACTGCGCAAGGCAGCTGGCGGTAACTGGATGCGTAGAACCGAAGATCGGGTTCAGTGGCGAGCTTTGGGGGAGGCTTAAGTCAAGCAGGCCGATGATGAATAACAAGACTTATGCTGATTTTTTACGTGAGTAATGTCAATAGCTGCAGTTGTCTCTTTCACGTGTTAACGGATCTGGTTTTGAGAAAAGAAATACAATTAAAAAAAAAAATACTATTTATTCCCGCGGCACATGACAGCGTCCATCTTGTGGTTTCCATGAGATATAGTTTTGCGTTGATCGACAGGAGTATCGCGGACGAGCTGTAAATACACCTGAGGCTAAGCGGCCACTGGAACCTATAGACAAAACGATCTGAGTGGAGCCGCCTGCAGAGAGACATCGCATCCAAATGTCGGTAAGTAGAATAAGGGTCGTTTCACCCTTTAGATAGAAACGAAATTATTAAGACGTATAATTTTCGATACACCCTACTGTCAACCATACCACTAGGGACAATTGATGGAGAAGCACTGAGAGTAGGAGTAACCCGAGGTAGCCTTTTTAGTATATAGCTGGTTTTACTGTATCTTTAATGCAAGACAGATTAGTAGAGGATATTTCACGCAGCCGTTTGTCTCAAAGTCGATCGTCCATCTGATGGTAAGTGGTCATCGTCGTTCTTGGTTATCTACATACAGCCAACCCGTTGCCGACTGCTACTACCTATACGCAATAGACTAGACGACACAAGTGCTTTTAATTAAATCTAGTAAAATAATTAAATTGTATATTAAATTATCGACAAGGAGATTCTCAGTATTTCCCGTCCCTACCAAAGTCGGGTGTAAGAGCTAAGCCCTGTTCGCGCTCCCCCGGGAACTAATATATTGTTATTTGTTACAGAAATACCCGGAGATACAGCTTCTATATGTACAAACATTCCTATATTATGTATATGCGCAATTCTCAAAACATGGTACATAACAAACAGTAATTTTGTAGTTTTCACGAGTCTTTGAACATGCTTATCTATCTATATATATAAAAATGAATTGCTGTTCGTTAGTCTCGCTAAAACTTGAGAACGGATGGACCGATTTGGCTAATTTTGATCTTGAATTATTTGTGGAAGTCCAGAGAAGGTTTAAAAGGTAGATAAATATAAAAATGCTCGGAATTAAATAAAAATAACAATTTTGTTTTTCCTTTGATGTGTCCCCCATCGGACGGATTCCTTTTGTTTGTTTTTAATTTATTTTATACAAAAGTTTAGGTCTTTTATTTATCGATTGAGACAGTACGAAGTCTGCCGGGTCAGCTAGTAAACAATATAATATGTAACGGTTTTGGTAAATTTCGATTTGTTTAATTAATACGACTATTTTTCCGAACGAGTGATAGTTATTCGTTGCCTCTAAAACTGTAAATCTCCGAACTTTTGTTTTGAGAAATCAGGGTTTTATCAATTTCGATTTGTTCTAGATCAGTAATGGCCCATGGGACAATAGTGCACAGCGCGCATTTCTACGGCCGGTTTGAGACTGCGATTGTTTGTTAAGACCCGAATCATTGAGAATCACCTTCGTTATACAACGCAGAATAGCGAAAAAAAATAACCCGAATAATTTACAAAATCCACTTTTTTGTGAGCCCGCCGTGTTCGTAGGCGGTTTTATAAATCAGACGGCTAATGCTCTTTGAGTTATGTTCCCGAGTTATGTGCTGTTTGTATTCTCGCGCTGTGCCGGCCCAAGGGGAGACACACTGGCAATATAAATGTATTATAATTGAGTTTTATACAAAAAAATAACCACCAACTAAAAGCTGAGTTTCTCGTTGGATCTTTTCGATGGGTCGCGATTCCGACCCGGTAGTAGATTCATTCGCAAAGCAGTTGCTCTTGAGTTGTTTTTGGAGGCGCTTAGGCAGGTGTTAGCAAATCCCACCCCTTCTGGCTGAGCCTTTGCTCGCCCACCTGTCCTAGTGAAACTGGAAAGGCCTCTGGGCCAACAGTAATCCTCCATTCATAAAAAAAGCTTGGGAAAAGTGCACCCTTCTTACTGGTGGTAGGACCTCTTATGAGTCCGCAAGGGTAGGTACCAGCGCCCTGCCTATTTCTGCCGTGAAGCAATAATGCGTTTCGGTTTGAAGGGTAGGGCAGCCGTTGTAACTATACTGAGATCTTAGAACTTATATCTCAAGGTGGGTGGCGCATTTACGTTGTAAATGTCTATGGGCTCCAGTAAGAGCTGTGAGCTCGTCCATCCATCTAAGCAATAAAAAAAAAACCCTAGCCTGTAAAGACAAGAGCATCTATTTAAAAAAATTATTGCTTTGACATGTGAATGACTTTACACTTTAGACACTTTAGGTTAAGTGAGTACCAGCGTCCACAGACGTCACGATACCAGCACTGGCATTAGCCTTGAGACATAAGGTCTTTGTCTAAATTGTCTAATATAACGATTACCCCACCAATCAAACCACATTGCGCGACGGCAGGAGTATTTAGGCTGGTGGAACTTACCCGTACGGGTTTACCTGAGATTACGTACATTTTCTATCATCAGCGGTAGTGGCAATACAAACATGAAAAATTTGAGTAGCGCTGGAATATGGTAGGTAAAACTGTATCCCTTTCTTGTTAAAAGAAAACAATTAAATCTGACATATTGACAGTTAAATACGTGATTGCGTCATGCGTGATGCGGAGGTCATTCAATAAAGGGCGCACGGGCCAGGTGAACTATGACCCTAACATTTATTCTCTTTGACGCTTTTGTGTTACGTGCATTTTTCAAACTTTGTACGGTGTGTCTGAGAGAGCTTCAGTTGAAACTTGTGGATCGTAACTATACGACTATTTATTACAGAAGACAACTGGTATAATTCTGAGCTATTTTATAATATTATATGTTAACTCATTACTGAGTTTTCTTCCAGGAAACTACAGAAAATATAACATAGACACGAAAAAGTTAAAAAAGTTTAATAATTATCAGAAGTACAGGGTGGCCCATAAGTCCTTTGATATGAAAAATTTTTTATTAAAATAAAACTAATTACATTATGAATTAAATTTTTATTTACATAAAAAGCTTAAAAAACGGGAATTATTTTTTGAAAATAACATCTCCTAAATGTAATCCGTTGCGATCACGGCACTCTTGCAAACGACGTCTAAAATTGTCGATGACTGCGCGGCNACCACCAGTAATTACGCAAATTATAATTTTGCGGGTTTGATTTTTATTACACGATGTTATTCCTTCACCGTGGAAGTCAATCGTGAACATTTGTTGAGTACATATTTCATTAGAAAAATTGGTACCCGCCTGCGGGATTCGAACACCGGTGCATCGCTTCAACACGAATGCACCGGACGTCTTATCCTTTAGGCCACGACGACTTACAATCGGTCGTTTAACCCTTTAGATAGAAACGAAATCATTAAGACGTATAATTTTCGATACAACCTACTGTCAACCATACCACTAGGGACAATTGATGGAGAAGCACTGAGAGTAGGAGTAACCCGAGGTAGCCTTTTTAGTATATAGCTGGTTTTACCGTCTCTTTAATGCAAGACAGATTAGTAGAGGATATTTCACGCAGCCGTCTGTCTCAAAGTCGATCGTCCATCTGATGGTAAGTGGTCATCGTCGCTCTTGGATGTCTACATACAGCCAACCCGTTGCCGACTGCTACTACCTATACGCAATATACTAGACGACACAAGTGCTTTTAATTAAATCTAGTAAAATAATTAAATTGTATATTAAATTATCGACAAGGAGATTCTCAGTATTTCTCGTCCCTACCAAAGTCGGGTGTAAGAGCTAAGCCCTGTTCGCGCTCCCCCGGGAACTAATATATTGTTATTTGTTACAGAAATACCCGGAGATACAGCTTCTATATGTACAAGCATTCCTATATTATGTATATGCACAATTCTCAAAACATGGTACATAACAAACAGTAATTTTGTAGTTTTCACGGGTCTTTGAACATGTTTATAAACAATACTAGATGATGACCGAGCTTTGCTCGGTTTTTTTTTTGATAACGCCATCTTGTTGTGTCTTTAAAGCGGTTAGTTGTCCTCAATTAAGAAAAATAGTATTATTATTCGCCAATAGATGTCGGGAAGAGTTGATTATTGAAAACACGAATTTTCAGAAACAACATTTTCTGAAAATAAATCGTAGCTAGATCGATTTATCGCCCCCGAAATCTCCTGTATACTAAATTTTATGAAAATCGTTAGAGCATTTTCCGAGATTCAGATTATATATATAATTAATATACAAGAATTGCTCGTTTAAAGGTATAAGATATGTAATGGTTTTGGTAAATTTCGATTTGTTTAATTAATACGACTATTTTTCCGAGCGATTGATAGTTATTCGTTGCCTCTAAAATTGTAAAGATCCGAAATTTTGTTTTGAGAAATCAGGGTTTTATCAATTTCGATTTGTTCTAGATCAGTAATGGCCCATGGGACAATAGTGCACAGCGCGCATTTCTACGGCCGGTTTGAGACTGCGATTGTTTATTAAGACCCGAATCTTCGAGAATCACCTTCGTTATACAACGCAGAATAGCGAAAAAAATAACCCGAATAATTTACAAAATCCACTTTTTTGTGAGCCCGCCGCGTTCGTAGGCGGTTTTATAAATCAGCCGGCTAATGCTCTTTGAGTTATGTTCCCGAGTTATGTGCTGTTTGTATTCTCGCGCTGTGCCGGCCCAAGGGGAGACACACTGGCAATATAAATGTATTATAATTGAGTTTTATACAAAAAAAAATCCACCAACTAAAAGCTGAGTTTCTCGTTTTTTTTTTGGACGGGTCGCGATTCCGACCCGGTAGTAGATTCATTCGCAAAGCAGTTGCTCTTGAGTTGTTTTCGGAGGCGCTCAGGCAGCTGTTAGCAAATCCCACCCCTCCTGGCTGAGCCTTTGCTCACCCACCTGTCCTAGTGAAACTGGAAAGGCCTCTGGGCCAACAGTAATCCTTTATTCATAAAAAAAGCTTGGGTAAAGTGCACCCTCCCCTGTATAGACAAGAGCATCTATGTTAATGACCTTACACTTTAATGAGTACTAGCGTCCAAAGACGTCACGATACAAGCACTGCCATCCGCGTTGAGACATGAGGTCTTTCTCTAAATTGTCTAGTATAACGGTTACCCCACCATTCAAACTACATTGCGTGACGGCAGGAGTATCCAGGCTGGTGGAACTTATCCGTACGGGCTTACCTGAGATTACGTATGCTAATGTATTCTATCACCGGCGGTGGTGGCAATACAAACATGAAAAATTTGAGTAGCGCTGGAATATGGTAGGTAAAACTGTATCCCTTTCTTGTTAAAAGAAAACAATTAAATCTGACATATTGACAGTTAAATACGTGATTGCGTCATGCGTGATGCGGAGGTCATTCAATAAAGGGCGCACGGGCCAGGTGAACTATGACCCTAAAATTTATTCTCTTTGACTCTTTTGTGTTACGTGCATTTTTCAAACATTGTATGGTGTGTCTGAGAGAGCTTCAGTTGAAACTTGTGGATCGTAACTATAAGATTATTTATTACAGAAGACAACTGGTATAATTCTGAGCTATTTTATAATATTATATGTTAACTCATTACTGAGTTTTCTTCCAGGAATCTACAGAAAATATAACATAGACACGAAAAAGTTAAAAAGGCTTAATAATAATCAGAAGTATTATTCAAGAAGTATTATTATTGAAATCGTCGTGGCCGAAAGGAAGTCGTCGTGGCCTAAAGTGAAGTCGTCGTGGCCTAAAGGATAAGATGTCCGGTGCATACGTGTTGAGCGATGCACCGGTGTTCGAATCCCGCAGGCGGGTACCAGTTTTTCTAATGAAATACGTACTCAACAAATGTTCACGATTGACTTCTACGGTGAAGGAATAACATCGTGTAATAAAAATCAAACCCGCAAAATTATAATTTGCGTAATTACTGGTGGTAGGATCCCTTGTGAGTCCGCGTGGATAGGTATCACAACCTTTTTTTTTTCTTTTTTTTTTTCGGGTAGTGTGCTGAACGTCCTTCGAGGTCCCCGCGCAAAAGGAGCGCGCGGGGTATGTGAGACTCAATGATCTGCATGGTGTTGTGAGCGGACCGCGGGCCCAAGAATTTTAGGGCCCACCCACTAAACGACTCCCCTGCACTCTTACACCCGACGTCCGATCCCGTCCGATACCTGCCTATTTCTGCCGCTATACTGAGACCTTAGAACTTATATTTCAAGGTGGGTGGCGCATTTACGTTGTAGATGTCTATGGGCTCCAGTAACCACTTAACACCAGGTGGGCTGTGAGCTCGTCCACCCATCTAAGCAATAAAAAAAAAGTAAAAAAAAGTAAAAAACACGCTGTATATAAAATTCGACTAAAATAATATAAAAATAAATTTTAATAAATTTAAATTGAAAATAGTGAAAAAAATATACACATTTTATTGTAAAAAAAGCGTTTTTCAAATATCGATCGTTTTCATTTGTAAATAGCTTATTTAATGCGTGTTCAACTTAGTTCCTGTTATGTGAGTGCGGCCGCACGTTACCCATCCGTGTCGGTGCGGCTCAACATGAATTTGTCAGGTCGTACTCTCTGGGTTTCATTCTCTACCAGATTCTGCACTGTCCAAACTTAATGCATCGTCCAGACCATTCACAGATACAGTGTAAATTTGCCGGACCTTAAAATAATGTACGTGACACCTAAAGTCACCAGTGGAACAAACCAAAATAAAAGGTGCATTCGCATCAACTGATCGCCGCTTTGTGAGGGGTCGTATCTATATCAAATAAATTAAATTTGAATTGATGAAAGTTAAATGTTTAGGGCGACTGCATGGACGTAACGCAACGCCACGCGCAGGTATAGCGTTAGCTACTTTACAATATTATTATGTGTACCTAGCTAAACAATTACTCACACTGAACTATAGGGAACTGCACTACTAAGGACTCTGCGGGAAAGCATCCTGGCTATTCCTGCCCAGCATCAAAGTCCTTGTTAAGTAGACTGTGGCACTTGTAAGGCACTTGTAAATGTTATTGGCGTGATTCAGGCCTCTGTCGAGTGTCTTGTATTCTAGAAGAGCTTCTTTTTTTTTCTTAGATGGTTGGACGCGCTCACAGTCAGCTTAGTGTTAAGTCGTTACTGGAGCCCATAGACATCTACGACGTAAATGCGTCACACGATGTTATTCCTTCACCGTGGAAGTCAATCGTAAACATTCGTCAAGTACGTATTTCATTAGAAACATTGGTACCCGCCTGCGGGATTCGAACACCGGTGCATCGCTAGATACGAATGCAACGGACGTCTTATCCTTTAGGCCACGACGACTTTTCTATATGCTGATAGCCGTGAGAGGCTATTTCAGCTTCTCCTTGACGTGTAGGTGAGCTCACGGGGTTCAAACCGGGAGTGTTGCTAACACTGGCCCTAGCAAGAGCCGTGCTTCGCAGAATCTACCACCGGGTCTGAAACGCGACCCACTGAGAAGATCCGGCGAGAAACTCACTGAGCCAGAGAGCTTCTGCTCCACAGTCGTCTATGCCAATTTAAAAGATAAGAGAACAGTTTTACTTTCCTGTCGATACTTCGATCTCAGGTCCCAAGATGGATGATGACTTATCAGTCATCGGTCTATGTGCTCTAGTTATTACTTAAGTTAGACGGATGTGCACTACACTACTTGCATTACTTGTATTTCACTACATACAGTAAAAGCCATGACACCGAACGTGTCTATTTGATGTCAAGTTCACATCTACGTATGTACAGCATCGGTTGCTACGCGTACCGTGAGAAGGATTTGCCCCGTTTGATCCCGTGGGAGGAGCAGTTTAATTACCTGCCGAGTATTGCCCGACCGGTAATGACGTCTGCCTGTCTACTATATTACAAGAGGGTGGCGTGATGATACCGTTTTTATTATTTACACGAAACAAAGAGACGGAGTATTTCGAACACAAGGTCGCGGATTCTTGACGACTGCAGCGTTTAATTTTTCTAAATGTATTTTTCGTTTGTTCATTACAAATATAATAGGTATAGTTATATTTCTTGTTTACATGAATCATAGACATAATTAATGCTATTTTCACGGCTTAATCTCGCGTTCATTATTTCCGGTGCTTTTATAGTTTACGGCTTTAGTAGTCACTTGTGAATTTATTGAGATTTACGTAATTAAAGAAGAGCACTTCCACGGACATATCGTCTTCTCGCATTAAAACCGTATAATCTCAAAACTTACTAAATTTTACAGGATGTTTTAAAGGTTTAACATGTTTGTGATACTTTTAATATTAATCATCTTTGCAACATTAATTTTTTATTTTTTACCAGTTACATTATCTGTCTTTCAAAGTAAGATAAAATTATGTAGATATCAATTTTGTTAATAGTAGCCAAAACATAGAAAACCAAAAAAAAAACGAAAACTAACTACTACGCTCTTTTGACAGTATTTATGAGAAAAATACTGGTGATACCAAATGATTCCACATATTAACTCAATTTCGAATATTTTTGGAAATTGTACACTTTTAATGCGAAAAGTCGTCTTTCTCCCGATTCTTAGCTGACAAATTAAGTACGTGATTATATCTGAACAGTTTTATACTTGCACATACATTTTTATAATCAATTAATAATCTTCATGACTGTCCATTATTGAATAAAACAAATAGCAGGGCCGGTTTTGCCCCACGCTGAGGTACCAAACAGACAGCCGAAGAAATAATATGCATTAGCGGATTACGACGTCACGGCCACGTGGCGACGAGAGCACGTGACCTCACGACGGAACAACTGTTTCATGTTCACGCTACGATAATAGTGGGGTAGGCAGAAGCTATTAAATCCATGTCAGGTTTCGCGATTTATCACTTTTTTATTGACACAGATTGGGGAGCTATGGCTCTTAGACGGTGTGCTGTAGGTGTGATCGTCCACTGCGCGTTAATGTAATCGCGATTTTGGAAGCCGAACTCACAGTCCTAGTGATGTTACAAGAGGGCGGTGTGATGACACCGTTTTTATTGCTTACGCGAAACAAAGAGACGGAGTATTATGAGCATAGGGACGCGTAGTTTTTTTTTATGATTAAAAGATTACTGGTGGCCCGGAGGCCTTTCTAGTTTCACCACAGTAGGTGAGCGAGCAAAGACTCAGCCAGGAGGGGTGGAATTTGCTAACAGCTACCCGGGCGCCTTGTTACGCGGTGAGCGGTTTTGTAGTTTTAAAAATAACTTTATATTAATACACACTGAATTTATTTATCCTTTACAAAAATCTGATATTACACGGACAGAGTTACGATGTTATAAGCTTGAAGATTGATGTCGAACTCCCAAGTTTCAAGGAGAAAAATAATTTATACATGAATAGTATTTACTAAGCAATTAGTAAATTAGTCATTTAGACTTTTTGGTAAACATATTTAGAATCCATAACGACACAGTTAGTAAATGATGGAATATTACTAATGTGAAAGGAATACAATAATGTACTAATGTTCTAATTACAAATGAAGATTTTATGTAAAGTAAACAATATACATATGATTTAGTAACACGAGGAAATAAGTATGTTATATAGTAACAATGATTTAGAACTTAAGAACTAAGAGTTAGAGTAAATTATGTGTTTATAAGAATCGATATATGACTTAGGTAGGTACTAGTGTGAGGGGCATAACATAACAGCCTCCAAAGCAGTTCTAACTATTCAAAAGTAGCTACCGGTGCCCTTAGGATATTATAAATGACGTTCTCCTCTACGAAACAAGTTTGAAGTTTTGCTTGATACAGCGACCGCCCTACCATCCATCAAAAGGATCAGGAAATTAAATGATAAATGTAAGCGACGGAGACCAGGGCAGCTACTGTGTCTCGTTCGTTGAGTATTTACTGGATCTTTGGGTCCATTCATGTAAGGCTCTGTTGAGTTACATTTGTTCTTTTAACCCATAGACACAGCCCACTGAGTTTCTCGCCGGATCTTCTCAGTGGGTCGCGTTTCCGATCCGGTGGTAGATTGGTAGATGCGAAGTATTGTTCTTGCTAGGGTCAGTATTAGAAACACTTCAGTTTGATCACCGTGAGCTCAGCTACATGTTAGGGCGAAGCTGAAATAGCCTCTCAAGGCTGTCAGCATAAGTAGGAAAAAAATAATTGTCCTTGTCTGAATGTTCTTGGTTGGCGAGAGATGGCGCATGAGTCGCTACACCAAATGATTTTTTTCTCGTTAATAGAGTAACAGCTATATGTCACGGAAGTACAGGTAACACCAAATCGATATTAATGAGCTTAGTAAAAAAAATCTGACAGGAAAATTGGAACGTTTTCTTAAATTATGAGACAGAGAAAGGCGTTGCGGGTTGGAGCGGGATGGGTGACCGGAGGAAGCCTCACGTGAGGTTGAGACGTGTGAAAACCGACGGCGTGCGCTGGTCATTTACAAATGTACAGGGTGTTTGAATATTCACTGGCGTTAAACGGAAGGAATGTCTCTGTTTGTTGACAACTCGCACGCCATCTGTCGGATCTAGATAGTATTTTGACGTATACATTATTCAAGTCCCAAAAACCTGTACCAAGTTTCAAGTTAAGGTGCCCACATAGATAATGAATCAACATCATCAGTCTTTTTCTTTTTAATAATTAAAATTTATTAATGATTTATTTTTTATTGCCTAGATCTTTGGACGAGCTCAACGCCCACGTGGTGCTAAGTGGTTACCGAAGCCCATAGACATCTACAACGTAAATGCGCCACTCACATTGAGATATAAGTTTTAAGGTCTCAGTATAGTTACAACGGCTGCCCCACCCTTCAAACCGAAACGCATTACTGCTTCACGGCAGAAATAGGCAGGATGGTGGTACCTACCCGCGCGGACTCACAAGAGGTCCTACCACCAGTAATTACGCAAATTATAATTTTGTGGGTTTCATTTTTATCACACGATGTTATTCCTTCACCGTGGAAGTCAATCGTGAACATTAGTCAAGTACGTATTTCATTAGAAAAATTGGTACCTGCCTGCGGGATTCGAACACCGGTGCATCGCTTCATACGAATGCACCGGACGTCTTATCCTTTAGGCCACGACGACTTTAAGACTTAACTAACCAACAGGTGAGCATAATGCTCATCTGCCTACAATGACAACAAAAAAATAATCAGTAAGCGTATGTATTGGAGCACCCTGTATATTGTCAGTACAGTTCACACAGTATTTTGACGTGTAGTTGTTAATTGCGCCGCTGGCGTAGCTACCGCGCTTAGCTTCCGGTACCGAATATACATGAGGAGATCTCATCACGCGCGCGTTTCGTAAGAGCTGGCAGGGAGCGGGTGATGCGCCGGCTAAACCCATCCGGAGGGGAGGGGTTGGGGGGTATCATTACATTATCCATGTATTAGGAAGACGTATTATAATAAGGAATGCAGGATTTTTGCGCGGCATAAATAGGTACCAGGTTCCCACTGGTGGTAGGACCTCTTGTGAGTCCGCACGGGTGGGTATCACCACCCTGCCTATTTCTGCCGTGAAGCAGTAATGCGTTTCGGTTTGAAGGGTGGGGCAGCCGTTGTAACTATACTTGAGACCTTAGAACTTGTATCTCAAGGTGGGTGGCGCATTTACGTTGTGAATGTCTATGGGCTCCAGTAACCACTTAACACCAGGTGGACTGTGAGCTCGACCACCCATTTAAGCAATAAAAAATAAAAAGGTACGATAGTAATACCCCTAGAGTCTATTATAGGACTAGTATGTAGTATGTAGTACTAGTATGTAGTAGTACTTTCTAGTATAGTTACTTTCTTTACTTAATGCACTCAAAATCTTCTCGATGATCGCTTGCTTGATTGTCAATCAATGGGACATACACGTCATTACGGATCCTCCTGATCCATTAACAGTACTTTTAGGTACCTCAAGCACCGGTCACCGTCCTCGCCGAACCCGTTGCTTGCGACGAAGGGCTCGGCAAGTAACACAGCCCACTGTGTTTCTCGCCGGATCTTCTCAGTAGGTCGCGTTTCCGATCCGGTGGTAGATTCTGCGAAGCACTGCTCTTGCTAGGGTCAGTATTAGCAACACTCCGGTTTGAGCCTCGTGAGCTCACCTACACGTCAAGAAGAAGCTGAAATAGCCTCTCAAGGATATCAGCATAAGTAGTGATAAAAAAAGGGACAGTGTAAAGCTATGGTTTCACTATAATTCCGCCCGCCCATCGGAAAAGCTCTCGCTACATAAATCTCAATAAAAAAAAATAAAAAAATAATTTGATGATATTAACTGTCTGTGTGAACATGCAATAAAGGTCAACTTTTAAAATTTATCAACCCAAAATTACATCCCTGTTTACTCCGGAAGGAATGGAGCGTGAATATAGCAATACCCATAGAGGGTGAATGGTTTACAAGTTAACACCATAAGCGGGGAGGGGTAGCGCCCTAACTTATAAATCACTCGCGCACTGATTCAATATTAATGATGTTTTAACCTTACTCATTTATCTGAGCTGGTCTCGGTCACGGGCGGCAGCGGGCAATGCTTGTACATATGTTATTAAAGTGAAACTTCCTTAGGCGCATTGAGGGTAAAATTTAACGCGCGATATATCCCGTTACGGCTAGAGCGAAAAATTACAACTTAGGAAGAGCGAGAGTGAGAAAATAGACAGAGCGTCTCGCGAACCATCGATCGTGGAGAGAGAGACAGGACAAAGCGAGTTAGGTCATTTCTCATAATCACAGCATTCTCTATTACAAGAGAAATTTCATTTAAGGATGTAAAATGACGAAAACTACAATACTATACGCGCATCATTGTTGGTTGTACACTGACAAACGGCTCACGGTCTGTCTACTGCGGAGTGGTCAGCGCAGCCCAGAGATGTTACACATCGTGATTGCCACCACTCACGCTCGGACGTGAGGCTGTTCTTCCTTACCACCTACACGACTAAGCAACTGTGTGGTGACATTATTCGTTTTGATAAATACATCAACCTGTAGCGGGTAGCTTCACAGAACAGAAGGTATTTGACAGATGCCTAAATCTCGCTAACGACATTTTCAAGATAAGCATGCAAGTTATAGGCAAGACCGTCGGTCTACTAAATAATTTGATCTGCTCGCTAGAAGGTCGTCCCATTGTTACCCCATATTGTTCTTTTTAAGTACCTTTTTGACCAGTTATTTAACAACTTTGCCTCGTTACGGATCTGCGACTCCTCGCTTCTTTATACCTATGCTAGATTTTACTATGATGCAGAAAGTTATCGCAGTGTTTCACTAATTGTAGATGAACTAACTGCAGTAACTTTCTATTTGTTAAACGCTAAATATCTTATGATATTTGGTGAGTGTTTTCTTTCGACTGTACAGATATGAAGTTTGAATTTTACACAGCTCGATGATATAATATTTACTTTTGGTTTTTGTAAGTACTTAGTCAACAGCCAATCTCAAGTTTTAAGGGCCCTGTAGAGTCCAGTAATAGGTCACTGAACTCAGTACAGAGTACAGAGTAGAACTCAGTACAGAATAACAGCAGAGTAAAATAACTCAGTACAGAGCGACAGCTATGGCTCGATATGTCGATTCACTAGCTCTCGTGCAACACGCTACCGCTTCCGCCTGTAACTGAGAGCACACACCACCGTAGCCACGTCCCCTACTTTTTGTTTATTGCTAATAACCTATCGCGCTGTCTTTTCGTAAACTGTTCCCATCTCGCACAAGAAATAACATTTTATTTTTCATTCTTGATTTATTTAAAGCGATTTTTGTATGACTGCACGTCTTGTTAAGGTGGAACCAAGGATGAGATTTAGCATTTATTCTTTATAGGTAATAGTTTGATCTCATGTTTATTTTTGTTAATTTATAGATTTCCAATATGCCTTAGCCTACAACTACATCCGTAGGGTAACCCACTCTAACCGGCGCCATCTAGGCGGGCTTCGGAGAGTCTGCCGACCGAGAGGGCTAGTGGTCGTGGCGCCGATGACCGCCAGTCCGGCGTCCCGAGGGGGAGGGTGATGGGAGAGATGTGCTCCGCACTAAACGCTTCACTTTCCCCCCTTTGCCTTGTCATGAGTTCTGTCTCATGCGAGGTTTGGACGTTGGTTGTTGAGCGACAGGAGGTTTTAGTCAGTTCGACTCTGACATACCCCGCCCAGTATCCCCAGAAAAGGGCGGAAGTCCGGCGATTTCCTCCTGACCAAAAAAAAAAGCCTACAACTACAGAGATACCTAAATTATAAGAATCTTTTTTAACGTAGTAGTAGTAGTAACGTTTTTCCTTCTTATATGGTTAATCCATTTGCCCAATATTGAAATTCTAAGTTAGGCCGTTTAAAAACAACCAACACAAAACTCAAGGTGTGTAGATTCCAATGGATTTGTTTATAAATCTAAAAAAAGTGAGTAACTCGTGGAAGCGAACAAGGCTAAGTAGATTAATGCGTCCCGTGTAAGCCAACTAGTACACGCTTGTTAAAAATGTATACATTCAGTCAAAACAGTATCGAGAATGGATTATTTGTTTGTTTCCAATACAAATTTTATTTATTTTTGTTCTTGCTCGATTGGTAGAACCGTTCTCCATTTTAGCTCAAAGATTGAGTTGCATCTGTTATTTATATATTAATACGTGAAGCAAAAACTTTGTATCCCTTTTTACGAAAATTGCGCGGACGGAGGAGTATGAAATTTTCCACACTTATAGAGGATATAGAGAGAGAAGTGCACAATGCTAATTTTTTTTTTTTAATAATGCATATAAGATACATTAAATCAATAAAGAAAACATTACACACACTACATACCATGTATTTGACGCACACACGCATGCATACTATTTATTGTCAAACTTTTGTTCTTGACGTCTGTTGTCAAATTGAGAATAGATTAAATATGCCTTTGTTAATATTTTTTAGAGTGTAGTCTTGGCGAAATTTGTGATTATAGAAGTATAAAATACAATCATAATAGTGTACAAACTTACAATTCCAATTAATTATAGTCGAATTTCGACTACTGCGGGACCTCTAGTTTAGATTAAATACACAGCTATCTTTAATGATATCATATCGAATGTGTATTGCAAATATAATGGACAAAAACATCGATAAAGAGTTTGTCTTAAAATTTGCATAGTTAATGGAATTTCGTGTTCGGAGTCATCTGAAATGTTACAGAAGGCTTATGGTGAATCGAGGTAATCAAAAACACGTGCCTATAACCGGTAAAAGCGGCCGATACGTGATGGAATATTTGTCTTACTCTTTCAGGCCATCAACGTTTGCAACTGAAGTTAACATTTCAATAATGAAGTAAATCGTCTCTGAAAATCCTCAATCAAGTTTGGGAGAGATGGCCGCCGAGCTTTTTGTTTCTCACGAGATAATCCGTACGGATTTTAAATAATAACTTGTATAGGAATGAAACGTGTTGCCGCTTAGCTAGTCCCAGAAGATCTGAATTTTCGACGTGTTAGAACGAGTCAATTCCGACCCAACATTCATGAAACGCATACTTACTGACATACCCGATCCTGTAGACAGAATGGTAAACCGTCGACGTCGCCCAAAGCACGTCATCACGGATCCTCCTGATCCATTAACGGTGCTTTTAGGCAATACAAGCACCGGTCACCGTCCTCGTCGAACCCGTCGCTTGCGACGAAGGGCTCGACGAGCGAACTAACCCACAGACACAGCTTTCAGAGTTTCTCGCCGGATCTTCTCAATGGGTTGCGTTTCCGATCCGGTGGTAGATTCTGCGAAACACTTCTCTTGCTAGGGTCAGTGTTAGCATCTCTCCGGTTTGAGCCCCGTGAGCTCACCTACACACGCTAGGGTAAGCTGATATAGCCTCTCAAGGCTATCAGCATAGGTAGGAAAAAAAAAGAGGAGCGACGAGACGTTGGTTTACGAGTTTCACATGCAAACTAATTAACAAGCATAGGAGTGGCGCCTTCGCACTGAGCCGAAATCGAAAAAACAACCCAAAGTCTGACTGTTGACTGTTTTCTTTGACTATCACGGTCTTGTGCTGTCGCAATTCTTGCCGAAAGGCCAAACGGTAACTAAATAATATTATTTGAGCGTTATATGGCGCTTAAGAGTGCAAGTTCAATGAAAAAGACTAGATTTGTGGAAAGAAAATTCTTGGATTTTTCACCACGATAATGCGCCTTCACATAATGCTATCATTGTGAACGTAATTGTGACCAAAATCTCAACAAACACATCCGCTACCTTACTAACCAGATATGGCTCCAGCCGGCTTCTTCTAAACTGAAATTACCGCTTCGTGGCGCCTGTTTTCATTCAGTAGAAGACATATCGGAGAATTCGCGACGCCAACTGAATTCGATTCCGGAAAAAGCGTTTAAAATTTTTTTTGATGATTGGATTATTTGTTGGCGTAGCCGTATGAAGGAAGCATACTTCGAGGCAGATAAAAAAAAAAGATGTGTGGTGTCGTGGGACACCGGATAGGAACGAAGTTCCTTATTATAAAAATATTAATTTAAGTTCTATTCGAGGTAGGTATAAAGAAAATAATTATTCGGGAATACATTTTTTATTATGGTTTTTTATTGATAAAAAAAACTGCTTTACAAAGTTATCAACTTTATTTTATTCACAATGATTTATAAAAAATATATAATAATAATATACAAAAAAACAGCTATTTATGTGAATAATAACAATAATCATCACGTAGACTATACATTAGACACTGTATAGCCATCATACTAAGACTATACATAAATAATAAAAATCTTACGTTACGGACGTTTTTTTCCAGTTAGGGTACCCCTCCGCAATTTCCCATAAGGAACTTCGTTCCAAAAATTTGAATAAATAACTAACTTTTTGTGTAGGTATTATTGATCTGTTCCCGGTATTTTCTTGACAGAGAGTTTTATAATGTCTAGTATGACGTCACGGCATCCTGTATGGCGGTCACTTTCGACTGTTTGAGATCACGCGCCGCCGACTGTTAATGACATGTGTCCATAAAGAGCATCTTGAGAAGTAGACCGGCGTCGGACTACGGCATATGTTAGTTTATTATATTATTGGGAGCCGCTATCCCTCTCTACCACAGCGTGCGCTGCAGGCATCCTGCTCTTCTACGTTCAAACAAGAAGGCCCGTTTTCCTTACGACAGAAAACGCTAAGAAATTCCACCCTCAATCTCTTTCTCCACTCACAAACCTTTGAGTAGCTAAATTGAGAGTTATCATCACCAGCGGGCTTCCGTTACGCGTTTGGCAATGACAAGTATTTCACAGTAAATGATACTTTACATACATACTTATATATTATCTTTTATATACTTGTAGAAGGGAGGGTAGGTAACGTCTTGGCTCTGCCCCTGGTATTACTGATGCCCATGAGCGACGGCGATCACTTACCATCGGGAGGAACAAGTCCCGTTGCCTTAGTAGGCAATAAAGAGTTATTCTTTTATACAAGTTGAGACGTTTTCTTTTAATCCCGCAAAATTATAATTTGCGTAATTACTGGTGGTAGGACCTCTGTGAGTCCGGACGGGTAGGTAGCACCACTCTGCCTATTTCTGCCGTGAAGCAGTAATGCGTTTCGGTTTGAAGGGTGGGGCAGCCGTTGTAACTATAGTGAGACCTTAGAACTCTTATCTCAAGGTGGGTGGCGGCATTTATGTTGTAGCTGTCTATGGGCTCCGGTAACCACTTAATACCAGGTGGGCCGTGAGCTCGTCCATCCATCTAAGAAATAAAAAATTATAATAATAATAATCACGTGGTGTATGGCAGTAAGCCGTAGTGAGGCCGCTTGCACATCAGACCCCAAAATTCCACTAAACCACCCAATTAAAATAAAAACGGTATCACAATTGTTTACCTTCATAGTTGACGGAATCGTCCAGTGTAAACAGGGACATATCATTTCAGTCCGTAACTCAATTATCATTACGTCGTCAGTTGAAATGATTTTAACACCTCCGGAATTGTTTCACCGGTGATCGGTGACTGTTGGTCGTGTTTGCTCATCGTTTAACAACTAAGCTATAGTTTTTTTTCACCGGTTTTGTCATTTAAATAGTTTAAATAATAAAAAAAGGGAAGGCAAGTTTCCACTTAGTTGTAACTAAAGAAAAACATTTGTGATGTCATTAGTTTCAGAGTTGCCGGCTGCTCTCACAGGGGGTGATGCAAAAATGTAGGCAACATATCCGATTGTATGAAGATTGTGGAGGGCAATCTATGGATATTGTCCATGCAGGGTTAGGGGCTGTAATATACCAAAAGACCCTTCTGAGTCCCGCTACTCTTGATAGTATAGGTTTTTTTATGATTAAAAGTTTTCTGGTGGCCCGAGGGCCTTTCCAGTTTCACCAGGACAGGTGGGCGAGCAAAGGCTCAGCCAGGAGGGGTGGGATTTGCTAACAACTGCCCGAGTGCCTCCGAAGGAGACCTAACAACTCAAGAGCAATTGCTTCGCGAATGAATCTACTACCGGATCGGAATCGCGACCCGCTGAGAAGATCCGGCGAGAAACTCAGCGGGCTGATGCATGGGTTAGGTTGCACATCGACCTCTTTGTCGAGTTCGACGAGTACGGCTACCGGGGTTCCTCAGCCTGCTTAGTATTACAGCTGAAGGCGTCTAATGGAAAGGTTATTGGATCTGATGGATCCGTAAGGACGTGTATATTATAGGTATATAACCTTAGAGTCTTCATCTTGTTCACCAATCGGACTGCTTTTTTACTTGGTAGCCCATCAGTCGAGGTCGTACATGGAGACATCACAGTCCGTATCCAAATTGCGGAATCGGTACACAGTCTAATGAAGTTTCCGTGTTCAACCGGCGCTACAGTGCGAGGGTAATGAATTGCGTTGTTCTATCTCAGGGGAATTCATTACTCTGTGGACTCTACGTTGTAGGGTTGACACTGCGATATTATGTAGTGGTTTCAATAATTGTGTGCAAGAAACTAATATTGATTGCTTGTTTTATCGGCTACCTTTTTTTTTGGTGGCGCGCGGGGTATTTGGGACTTGACGTGCAAGGTGTTGGGAGCAGACCGCGGGCCCAAGGAATTTTAGGGCCCACCCACTAAACGACTCCCCTGCACTCTTCGCCCAAGCGTCCGATCCCCTTCGAGGTCAGAACCCGAATGAGGTAGGGGGGGTTTATCGGCTACTTAATATCTACTTAGTACGAATACATTACATATTGGAATAGTTTCTCTTAACGAACCTTGGTGGACCTGGTAGACCTGGTGACGGATATTACAATACTAAAAATAGCATTCGAGTATTTGTCGTTGACATTTCGATCTGCATAGTACGCAATGCAATGCGATCTAAACTTCGCTTCGCTTCGATCAAGGCTTCGACTGACCGAGGATTGCCCTCCTGGCTGAACTCTTCCTCGCCCACCTGTCCTGGTGAAACTGGAAAGGCCTCCGGTCCACCAGTAATAAATCAATCATAAAAAAACGATCTCGGATAGCGTTCGGCTTATATAATATGTACTTACTCTGACGACAAGTTGTTCTGCTGAGTTTTGTAAGCGTATGTTGTTTTCCGTTTATTCGAGGGTTATACTTTAATGTTATTCCGGCTTGGGAAACTTCCGTTATGTCCTGTAGAATGTAGAGTGATTAATACTATTTAAAAACGGTATAAACGGACGTGGTCGTGGCCTAAAGGATAAGACGTCCGGTGCATTCGTATCTAGCGATGCAACGGTGTTCGAATCCCGCAGGCGGGTACCAATTTTTCTAATGAAATACGTACTCAACAAATGTTCACGATTGACTTCCACGTTGAAGGAATAACACCGTGTAATAAAAATCAAACCCGCAAAATTATAATTTGCGTAATTACTGGTGGTAGGACATGCGTTTCGCTTTGAAGGATGGGGCAGCAGTTGTAACTATACTGAGACCTTAGAACTTATATCTTAAGGCGGGTGGCGCATTTACGTTGTAGATGTCTATGGGCTCCAGTAACCGCTTAACACCAGGTGGGCTGTGAGCTCGTCCACCCATCTAAGCAATAAAAAAAATTTTGCTCCGTTGATGTCTACGGACTCGGGTGACCACCTAACACCACCTGAGCCGTAAGCTCGAACTGTTGCAGTTTGTTCGAGCAATAATCGGTATAACAGATATCTGAACACTCAATAAATATAATTTCTAACTGCATCAAGTAGCAACCCTGCGCGCAGTAAGCGAGCCCCGCCCACCGGTCCCCGGGGCGCGGCTCGGACACGACTCCGCCATTATGACGTCACTCTACTGTCATACCCTGACAATTACATGGTAGCGCGGTGCCACCACGGGGCTCGGGACACTGGACTCCAAATGAAAATTTAAATTCTTTCCTCCGTCGTGGAAAGAAAAGGAAGACTGCCCACTTGTGGGACACGCCAGGTAAAAAAACTCACAGGTCTCTAAGAACGACAGCTGAATCTTTAATTATTGATATTATTTATAAGTTATAAATCATGTCGTTTGACATCGCTCATTACGAGTTTAATTGGTTGGTTTCTGAAAATTTGGTTGGCAAATCGGACAAAGCCTAATAAGTGGTTTGACGGAAGAAATGGTTAAATACTCAGCGTAAACACAATACGATTTTATCATTGTTTGTTATACAGATAGACAATGGATTATTATTATTAATTTTATTTTATTCCGAAATTGTAGTTATTGTTTTTATTTAATTTTGGTATACTAAATGAAATGTTATTGTTAATGAAGGTAATATGGATGTATAATCTGAAGTAAATGAAATAAATAAAAAATAAAAAAATAGGTAAATTTGAGAGCCAATTGATTATGATTGATAGAGCCTATTAATAGAAGATTACGTAATTATTTTAATAATTAAAATGTTATTGGAGTAGTAACCAGAGTTGATGATGCTCCCCTGTCTTCAATGTTATTAAATACTTCGAAAGCTCTGTGCGACACTTGCTTTTGTTTTGTTATTCTTAGTATTCTGCTACTAAAAGTCAAAAACAAAATGCTACTATCAGACATATAGCCTTGATCTGAAAATACGACTAAAAACAGAAATAGCAATTTGAAATGACTATATAATTGATTCAGGTAATAGGAGGTAAGCTATTTTTGAATATATTTTTTTCCGTTTCAGGTGCTTCTTGTTCCAGTTAGCGCCATCTATCGTCATTTAAACTGTAGTTTTACAGAACGCTGCATTAAATACATCTAGATGTATATCTATCTGACATTCACACTAGATGACAGCAATAACAAAGCGAACTCATTTTTAAATAGTTCCATAACTCAGTGCTAGAGGGCAGTGTTCCAAAAAATTCTGTAATGCAACAGTATCGATAAAACAAACTAGGTATATAGAATCTTTCTTTAAGCAACATTAAATGTATACGAAATAATGTCTATAAAATCGCAGAAATCTTTAAACGAAGAATGTTCCGAGATATTCGAAAGAAGCTACTCAGTGAAAAGTGCATCTGATGATAGTTTATCATGGTTAGTTGTCTGCATGATATATATGCACTTTTATTAATGTTACATGTTAAAACCACTACTAGGTAGACTTAAGAGGTAGACCTAAGAAGAAATGGATGGATTGCCTGAAAAGCGATATGTGTAAGAGGGGAGTGAGCGAAGAAATAGTAAATGATAGAGGACTATGGAAAACATGTTGCGCCGAACCCAGGTGAATGGGAGAAGGGCAGGAGAATGATGTTAAAAGTACTTTTTTTTTTTTTTTTTATTGCTTAGATGGGTGGACGAGCTCACAGCCCACCTGGTGTTAAGAAGTGGTTACTGGAGCCCATAGACATCCACAACGTTAATGCGCCACCCACCTACTACTAATAATGATGCAAAAAAGCGCTGCCACTTTATATTTGCAAATATGCTTCAATATACGTTCGTCCTTACGGATCCATCAGATCCAATAACCTTTGCATTAGACGCCTTCAGCTCTAACATTAGGAGCAGGCTTAGGGACCACGGTAACCGTACTCGTCAAACTCGACAGAGTTCGTCGTGCAACTTAACCCATAAATCAGCTCGCTGAGTTTCTCGCGGATCTTCTCAGCGGGTCGCGATTCCGATCCGGTAGTAGATTCATTCGCGAAGCAGCTGCTTTTGAGATGTTAGGTCTCCTTCGGAGGCGCTCGGGCAGCTGCTAGCAAATCCCACCCCTCCTGGCTGAGCCTTTGCTCGCCCACCTTCCTGGTGAAACTGGAAAGGCCTCCAGGCCACCAGTAATCCTTCAATCATAAATAAAAAATATACGTTGCAAAAATGTAAATCTTCCTTGACATAGCTGGTAAGCAATGATCGTCAATAAATTCTAAGTGTTTAATTCTAATATTCTAGTGATGACGAAGATGAAGAATTGGCCAGAGAGCTGATGAAGAGAATGACGCCCGCCTTCCTCAGTAAATTGAGACGATGCTTCAAGAAAACTAAGGACAAGAGCAGGGAGCGCGACATTGACAGGTTTCTTACAATAGATCTAAACGATTAAAATACTTTACACCACAATAAGTAATATACAATATATGAGATTTTTGATTAATATAATTTAAATTTACTGTAGGGACACAGTTCAGGTATATCATACAAAAATGTTTATCTTATAATATATTGACATAAGTCGTACATAGCCCGCCCGGCGCGGCAAACATTTGAGATATGAATTTTGCATGTATGAATTTGGAACTATATAACTGGTTTTATTTACATAAGGCAACCATAACCTAAGCGCACTTAGGTACGTACATGCAGACGGTTCAAATAAACAATTACTTTACTGTCTTTACGTTTAGGTATGATGACGCAATGGTTTGTGTAACGTTAACGCTTATCACAGAAGGTGCGTCTTGTGCACATTAACTGTATTTTTTTAATTTATTGCTTTGATGAATGGACGAGCTCACAGACCACCTGATGTTAAGTGGTTTCTGGGGTCCATAGACATCTACAACGTAAATGCGCCAACCACCTTGAGATATAATTTCTAAGGTGTCAGTATAGTTACAACAGCTGCCCTGCCCTTCAAACCGAAACGCATGCTGCTTCACGGCAGAAATAGGCAGGACGATGGTACCTACCCGTGCGGACTCACAAGAGGTCCTACCACCAGTAAAGTATCCCGAAACTTTCCATCAATTGATTCTGTACTTAGAAAGATCGAGGAAGTAATGCGCACCGCTGCTGCAGAGGAGGGCGTGGAGTTCGGTCCTCCCGCGGCCGCAGCGACCGACCCTCTCTGGCTCGACGAGACCTCCTTTGTGAAAGCTGTTAACAATATATTCGGTATGTTATATCGACTAATTGTTATACGACAATGAGTATGTGGGACCTTATTTGTTTGTTTGTACAATAGAGTTGAAGTTTGAAACGGCTGTTGTTGGCATTTCGTATGAAGTATAATAAACGCACGACAGGTGGCGCTTTCGTCTTAATTAATTCAGATGTTTCAAATTATATCCGATAGAGATCGCTATAGACAATTTCAAACCTTATGTTTTCGAAGCTCCTCCACTAGATGTCGGCTAACTAACGAGCAAGCTGCTTATAAGCTCAAGACGCTTTCATTCGTTTCTATTATACTGTATCTACTCATGTAATGATATCTTTTAATCTTTCACCAACTTTAAACCTTTCGATTAACTTGAAAATTGACATTTATCAAGGGAAAATGACAATACAAAATTATATTTCTCTATCGACTCTAACTACACTTAATTTAATTAAAATATGGGATACCTCGTCCAGTATTACCAAGTCTGTGTAATACCGGGTATTTACATTTTAGTTCGGCTTTCTATTATAGCTTTAGAACTATCATTATTTGTTGTTGTGGATAAATAGACAGCTCACGAGCCGCCGGTAAGTGGTTTATGAGCTAAAGGAAATCACAAACTCCAAATTCCAACCATATGACTTGAAGTAGACACGGCTAAATTTAGCATCGGAAAGTTATAAATTAATATATATTTACTAACGATCACGCCACGTTACTGGTCTCGTGCTAAGTTCGTGAAGAAATTGTGTTACAGGTACCAGATAACGGAAATAAATGTAAGATTTTTATTATACACATACATAATATTTAATATATTATATGTCTATATGTAATATATTTAATATACATCCATAACCCTGGAAAAGACATTTTATATTTATTATACAAATATCTTCTCTTGGCGGGATTCGAACCCGCGACCCCCTTGTGTAGTGACCATGTCACTTAGCAGTACACCAGACGGCCGTGAGCTCGTCGGCTTAGGTAACTCAATAATTATGATTCTAGGTAATCATAGATACGCTACTCACGCTCACAAGTTGTTCCGTATGCTGGACCCTCTGTGCACCGGCAAGGCTCGCTGGGTGCGGCTGGTGGAGAGGCTGGTGGCGGCCGGGGCGCGGTCCACGGGCCGCAGGGACGCGTGGGAACCGGTCGAGTGCTGTGACATGGTACAACTCAAGCATTGTAAGGTACGCGCCCTGACAATACCTACCTACTCGTCTCCAACTTTTTATTTATTTATTGCTTAGATGGGTGGACGAGCTCACAGCCCACCTGGTGTTAAGTAGTTACTGGAGCCCATAGACATCTACAACGTAAATGCGCCACCCACCTTGAGATATAAGTTCTATGTTCTCAGTATAGTTACAACGGCTGCCCCGCCCTTCAAACCGAAACGCATTACTGCTTCACGACAGAAATAGGCGGGGTGGTGGTACCTACCCGTGCGGACTCAGAAGAGGTCCTACCACCAGTAAACCAACTCTAGGAATAGTCAGAAATATCTAGAGTATCACCATTTGCTCTAACACTAGGAGCAGGCTTAGGGACCCCGGTAACCGTACTCGTCGAACTCGACAAAGAGTTCGTCGTGCAACCCAACCTAAGCATCAGTCCGGTGAGTTTCTCGCCGGATCTTCTCGGCGGGTCGCGATTCCTATTCGGTAGTAGATTCTGCGAAGCACGACTCTTGCTAGGGTTCGTGTTAACAACGTGGTCAGGTTTGAGCCCCGTGAGCTCACCTACTAGATAAGGTTACGCTGAAATAGCCTCTCAAGGCTATCAACTTAGGTAGGAAGAAAAAAACAAAATGTGTGCAATTCACACGTGGTAGAAGTGAAACCTTCCAAAATTAAAATACAATTATCCTAAACGTCTTAAGTATATGTAAAATTTTGTCATTAGTAAATAATTGTAAGGTAGCGCCCTCTGTGAATTGATATTTTAATTTCACGTATAATCCTAAATTAAAATTCACTACAAGAGCTTTCATACACANTAGGATGAAATTAAATGAGATGATATGAGATGAAATCTAATCTCAGTAAAATGGTGGTCATTTACTAAGATTTTTCAGTGGACTTTTTGGAGGATCCCGAGAAGTTACGTCCAGCGGCTTTGTTTCATTTTCCCACATTTGTGCACTTTCACAGATATTAAACGGTTAATAAACCACCATTATTACACATTTAAACCCGAAGAAACACGAAATAGACAAAATAAAACAAATCACACTACTTCACTCCTCGCGTTCCCGCCAAAAAGTCACAATATTCATCTATTCTCAATTTGACCACAGACTATAAACACTAACAAAAGTTTGACAATTGACAATAAACAAAGAGTACATTTATATATATGTATATGTGTGTGTCAAATACATGGTAGTGTGGGTAATGTTTTATTTATTGATTTAATGTATCTTTTATGCATTATTTGAAAAAAATATTAGCATTGTGCACTTCTTCTCGATATTCTCTATAAGTGTGGAAAATTTCAAACTCCTCCGTCCGCGCAATTTTCGTAAAAAGGGATACAAAATTTTTGCTTCACGTATTAATATATAGATAGATGAGAATGAGTATGTAGTATGTGGGACCTTATTTGTTTGTTTGTACGATTGAGTTGAAGTTTGATACGGCTGACAGTTGTTGACAGTTGTTGGCATTTCGGATGAAGTATAATAAAAGCACAACAGGTGGCGCTTTCGTCATAATTGTTTCAGATGTTTCAAATTATATCCGATAGAGGTCGCTATAGACAATTTCAAATCTTATGTTTTTGAAGCTCCTCCACTAGATGTCGCTAACTAACGAGCAAGCTGCTTATAAGCACAAGACACTTTTATTCGCTTCCATTATACTGTACATAAGTAATGGCATCTTTTAATCTTTCACCAACTTTAAGACGTTCGATTAACTTTAAAATTGACACATATCGAGGAAAAATGACAATACAAATGATATTTCTCTAACGACTCTAACTACACTTAATTTAATTAAAATATGGGATACCTCGTTCAGTATCACCAAGTTATTAAAGCTTTAGAACTATAATTATTTGTTGTTGTGGATAGACAGACAACTCATGAACCGCCCGTAAGTGGTTCATTAGCTAAAGGAAATCACAAAGTCCAAATTCCAAAATTTGATTTTAAGTAGACACGATTAGATTTAGCATTGGAAGGGTCATGAGCTCGTCGGCTTAGGTAAATCAATAACAACAAATGATTCTAGGTAATCATAAATACGCCACTCACGCTCACAAGTTGTTCCGTATGCTGGACCCTCTGTGCACCGGCAAGGCTCGCTGGGTGCGGCTGGTGGAGAGGCTGGTGGCAGCCGGGGCGCGGTCCACGGGCCGCAGGGACGCGTGGGAACCAGTCGAGTGCTCTGACATGGTACAACTCAAGCATTGTAAGGTACGCACCCTGAAAATACTCGTCATCAATCCAGGAATAGTCAGAAATGTCTAGAGTATCAACATTAGCCCTAACACTAGGAGCAGGCTCAGGGACCCCAGTAATCATACTCGTCGAACTCGTCAAAGAGTTCGTCGTGCAACCTAACCTAAGCATCAGTCCGTGAGTTTCTCGCCGGATCTTCTCGGCGGGTCGCGATTTTTATTCGGTAGTAGATTCTGCGAAGCACGGCTCTTGCTAGGGTTCGTGTTAGCAACGTCGTCAGGTTTGAGCCCCGTGAGCTCACCTACTAGTTAAGGTTATGCTGAAATAGCCTCTCAAGGCTATCAACTTAGGTAGGAAAAAAAACTTGAGAACGTTAAAAAACTTGCACCAAGCACACTGTTCCAGAGAGAACCGATAGTGAAACTGTTGAACGTGGAGACGGAGAGCACGTTCTGTTACGTCGCCGTGTCGAAGGGGGGGCGGGTCGGCGTGTACGACGGAGCCCTGGGGCTGCTGCACTCGTACGAGATGTTTTACCAGAGAACGGGTCACAGGGGACAGGTCAAGAACCGCTGGGTCACCGATGCTCTGTATCTCACTGTGAGCTCATCGTTTTGAGTATTTCATTTACTCGACAGCACTGTTATGAAGTTTCTGATAATTGGAAACTTACACTTTACTTGCGACGGGTGATAGAGGCACATCTACTATTAAGTGGCTACTGTATATGTGGACATTAATCATTGCGTGAATGCTGTTACCTTGAAACATGAGGTCTAGGTTTCAATACAACAACTGTGCTATCCTGGTGCTATACTGCAAAACATTCCTGATTCGCGACAGCAATAAGTAGGACTAGTCATTACGCATATTATATATATTATCTATATGTTTTATTTTATGATTCATTCATCGTCGAAATTAGTCGTAAGTCGTAGTTTATTGCTTACTTGGGTGGACGAGCTTACAGCCCACCTGGTCTTAAGTGGTTACTGGAGCCCATAGTCATCTACAACGTAAATGCGCCACCCACCTTGAGATATAAGTTCTAAGGGTCTCAGTATAGTTATTATATTATAGTAGTATAGTATTGGTGCCAGCCCGTGTACACCTCACGTATTTCCGCGATGACTTCAATCTTGATCGTATTAGTTGTATCTGCAGCAGACTTCCTACAATTTGACTGAATTAATCTAGGACGTCCAGTACATCATGATAGCAGCGTCAGACCGCAGCCTGACCGTATATGACGCTAGCACTCTATCACATACAGCCTTGTATTGTATCACCGGCTTACCGAACATACCTACAGTAAGTTTATTTTCGTCACTTCCAACGATTGACTAATCTGTCTCGAGTACAATTCTTAAGCAAAGTTACTTTAGTGAGAAAAATCTTTACTAATTATGATAGTGATTGATTTGTAAGAAAGGTAAGACTGAGGTCCATCACAAGCGAACATAGGGTATTTTCCACAGTTTGGTTGATTCCTAGTACCGCAGTGGCGAGCTGCCAAGGCTTGGTTCTATTTCAAAGGCCCGTTTGGCTCGCGACCTCTCAGCAGCGACATTAGCAGCCCTCTGGCGCAATATGCGTCCGGTTTGAAATCAGGAACACAAAGATCTCAACACGGCCATCAGTTTTTTTTTCTACCTAACATGATGGCCTTGAGAGACTATTTCAGCGTAACCTTAACTAGTAGGTGAGCTCGCGGGGCTCAAACCTGACGACGTTGCTAACACGAACCCTAGCAAGAGCTGCGCTTCGCAGAATTTACCACCGGATCCGAAACGCGACCCACTGAGAAAACCCGGCGAGAAACTCAGTGGGCTGTGTCTGAGGGTTGATTTACTTGTCGAGCCCTTGAGAACGATGACCGGTGCTTGAGGTACCTAAAAGCACCGTTAGTGGATCGGGAGGATCCGAAATGACGTGTTTTGGGCGACGTCGACTGCTTTCCATTTTCATTTATATTTATAACTTTCAGTGTCTAGGATACAGTCCATCCAGGAAAGCTAGTGATTCTTCTGAGTTGGCTCTGGGCAATGAACGAGGTCAAGTAACAAGGATGCTGTTCTCGCAGCCAAGAGTTCAGTTCATCTACAGCAAGACCAGCGACGCTATTAATTATTACTTTTGGATGGTTAGTGAGAGCCCACACTACGCCCAAGGTCATGTAAATATAGGACTCTCGAATATATTAAATCAAACTGTATTTCAGGAGTTACTCTCCCCTCCCCACACGAGTCACGTTCAGATATCGTCCCACCGTGCCCACCGGCGGAGTGTCCGTCGCGTTATGTACACACAGCGAGACGTCCTCGTGTCCTGTTCTCTGGACAATACTGTTAGCGTCAGGATCAAACACGTATCGGGAAAATTGAATGATTACACGTTCCGGGTCCACAGGGTGAGCATCTCGAACGACAACGCTGGAAGTAAAGATTAATACTGGTGGTAGGACGTTTTGTGAGTCCGCGCGGGTAGGTACCACCACCCTCCCGGTCGTGGACGAGCTTGCAGCGCGCACTCTGCGTGCTGTGGGTCTCGTCTGCGGGGGAGTTGCTGGACTTCGACCGGGCGCGTCCGTAGGTGGCGGATCACGGGCCTCTGGGCAATAGTCACAGGGGCATCGCTCCTTCTCTCTCGTTGTGTTACGGCGGGAGAGATTGAGCGACGCGGACCAAAACCAGCATCGGGGGTTACACGCTCTCCTCCCCCTTCACTTGCTGAAGGGTGGTTCTNTACATACTAGAGGTCCCGCAGTAGTCGAAATTCGACTATAATTAATTGGAATTGTAAGTTTGTACACTATTATGATTGTATACTTCTATAATCACAAATTTTGCCAAGACTACACTTTAAAAAATATTAACAAAGACAAACAATATTTAATCTATTCTCAATTTGACAACAGACGTCAAGAACAAAAGTTTGACAATAAATAGTATGCATGCGTGTGTGCGTCAAATACATGGTATGTAGTGTGTGTAATGTTTTCTTTATTGATTTAATGTATCTTTTATGCATTATTTAAAAAAAATATTAGCATTGTGCGCTTCTTCTCTATATTCTCTATAAGTGTGGAAAATTTCATACTCCTCCGTCCGCGCAATTTTCGTAAAAAGGGATACAAAGTTTTTGCTTCACGTATTAATATATAGATAAACCTTCCTCTTCAATCAGTTTATCAACTAAAAAAAACCGCATCAAAATCCGTTGCTTAGTTTTAAAGATTTAAGCATACATAGGGATATAGGGACAGAGAAGGGACTTTGTTTTATACTATCTAGTGATTATAAATATTCATTCACAAAGATTGTCCGCGGAGTACATAAGGTTGTTCTTTGATATTCAAAACCTCTAGGGCGTCTCCTGCTTCGACATAGTCCCGTCGCTCCGCCTGGTGGTGACGGGTGGGCCGGATGGCTTGGTGCGGCTCTGGGAGCCCACACAGAGCGCGCCGCACGCGACCCTCGCCGCCCCCACAGCGCCACCAGTCCTGGGCGTGGCAGTGCTGACACAACTGCAGGTGGTCATGGCTTACTGTGGGAATTGTGTGAGTAGCTACTGTTCATGCTAGTTAGCTTACTGCAAGAGCTCCGCGTAAATTCTTGGGAGGGTAACAGTAAAGGCGACTTTTCTGACTGAGGCCTGCAAGCATTTGTGTGGGACGAATTAAGATTTCCTTTCTAATAGTTCTGCTACTGAAAATTATCTCAATATTCTAGTTGCTTAGTTTTTTTAAGACTGCTAACTGAAGATAATGAAAATTCTATGTGTGGTCTTTCCAGACGATTCACATCTGGGATATGTACGAAGAATGCTTACTTCAAAGCCTCAAAATCAATTATCCCTTTCTTGGAGTTATCGGGAAGAAAGTGGAGTTTGGAACGTATTGCGTTTTTCCTGGTAAGTTCCTCACTTATCGACGGCCTGGCCTACAAAGTTTTGCTTTTAACATCTTTGCATATTTAAGATCATTTCGACAAATAATGAAATATATATAAAAAAAGGGTTCGTGTACTTATGTACGCGCGTAAGAAGTTATACTTTATTTTTATTAATTTTTTTATTTTTTTTATTTAAATTTTAATCAATTTGAAAAAAAAAAAACGATTAAACAACATCCTCAAACACGCATATTGGACATTGGACCCTTTTCTTGACATCGTATAAATTCGGTAATTCTCTGTACGGTTCGGAAAGTTCACCTGCGGCTATATTCAGACTCGCCAAGTTACGTTGGTCGTATTGTAATGAGCGATTTAGTGGGCAACTTCATTCTGTTAATTTTGTGTCACGGTGCGAGCGCATCGTAAAATTTCACCCTCATCAATTTTTCATAACGCGCATAAAGAAGTATAACTTCAAAATGAATTGCTCTTCGTTAGTCTCGCTAAAACTCGAGAACGGCCGGACCTATTTGGCTAATTTTGGTCTTGAATTATTTGTAGAAGTCCAGAGAAGGTTTAAAAGGTAGATTTAAATATGAAAATACTCGGAATTAAATAAAAATAACAATTTTGTTTTTCCTTTAATGTGTCGGACCCCCGTCGGACCGATGGTTTTTGTTTGTTTTAAGTTTATTTTATACAAAAGTTGAGGTATTTTATTTATCGATTGAGGCACTACGAAGTCTGCCGGGTCAGTTAGTGAAATACTAAAAAAGTTTACGCTCTAATTTGTCGCGACAAAATCCCTTTGCGTATATCTTCGACAACAATTTGTTGTGCACTGTCTAGAAGCGACGATTTCGCGGTTATCCGCAACGCCGCTGTGACGCTCCGACGCATGTTCGGAAGGTCTATTTTATTAAGCTATTGCATAGATTTTATCGCGGGCTTTGAGCGCGGCGACCGAATCAAGAAATTCCGTAACCAAAAACAAGCTAACACCTTTCCGCCTACCATGTAGCTCGCGTTCAACACATTCACACGTTGCGCTTGTGTAGTGTTTGTGAGTAAGCGCGCGGCGTGAGGTCGCACTGCCGCATGCGCATCATGAAAAGTCCGCCCATCTCTCTCTCGCGCGGTCTAGGTTATGAGTGTGAAGGGGACAGTTAATGTTTTGCTTTTGTTAATGTTTATAAATATAGCGTGGTCTTATTTTATTATTGTTTTGATATTAAATTATTATTGTCAAATTATAATTGCATAGGTTTTTTTGATTGCTCCTGTAGGCATGCGAGCATACGGCCCACCTAATGGTGAGTGGTTACCGTCGCCCACGGACCTCAGTAATGCCAGGGGCAGAGTCAAGCCGCTGCTTACCGTCAAGTAGGTACTCTCCACAAGCCTCGCTTGAAAGAGCGGCAGAGCCACGCAGCTGAACTGCCTGGAAAGCTTGTAGACACTGGCAAGCTGTCTATCGTCATATAGTATACGCTAGCGGCTAGACGCTACACAAGTCGACTCCTACAGGCTTCCATTCAGAAGACGGCTACGGCGGCGTTCACTTTTATTTATTTATTTATTCAACTTAATGCACATAAGTACAATGGCGGACTTAATGCCTGAGGCATTCTCTACCAGTCAACCAAGGGTGGTGTAGAGAATCCTGTGGTAGGTGCATAACTTAATGTCAAACAACCAAACTACATTATACAATATACAAACACATACACGGTTTATATATATATATCACATAAACAGCGTACACAATTTTATATCATGATAATAATATAAAATCTACACATATATCTATATATAATCTCTATCATATACTCACATATTCACATACATATTCATATACACACTTAAACACAACTTAAAAATATAACACATTTATCAGAGAAATAGAACCACATATACATATACATATATACTAATATACATATATAGAGATCCCAATCCACACTTAGTTGATCAAACGTGCCGTACAAGTAGTTTTTGTTTGATCCATTTTCACTAGTTGATCCGGGCAGTATTATTTGATCCTTTATATGTTCACCATCCGTATGTGGCTCCAAAGGGATCAACTAGTGTCGCCGCATTTAAGAATAATAATTATGCCATTTTTATACAAATCCACCTTTTTGGAATTTTACACGTGTTGATCCGATTCAAATGGACCAATGAGAACGCAGGATTTTATTAAGTGCCACACAATTGGTTAGCGGCAACACATTCTGTTATTATTAATTGTTAATCCAAATCTTTGGTGATAATATANTCTCGGGGCATGGCTGCTTCGGGAGGTACCTGTGGAGGGTTTGCAGGAGAGAGCCACATCCGGGTTGTCACCAGTGCGGGCATCCGGATGATGACGCTCAGCACGCACTCGAAGCGTGCCCGCGTTGGGAGCACCCGCGGCGAGATCTCATCGCGGTGCTGGGGAGGGACCTCTCCTTGCGGGCTGTCATTGCCCGCATGCTAGAGGACGAGAGTTCGTGGGAGGCCATGGCCAGATTTTGCGACCTGGTCATGGCGTTCCGCGAGGCTGAGGAGCGCGAAAGGGAGTGGAATCCCTCTTCGGCTCCTCAGCGAAGAAGGCGGGGTGGGCGACGCGGGCACGATGCTCCCGTTAATCTCCCGTAGGGACTGTTGGGTACTGGGTGCGGGGGCGCCCGGTGCTCTGCTGTCGGTTCCGTGGTGAGGCGGCGCAAGGTGGCTCCTATGCGCCACTCACGGTGTCTCCTGAGACGACGTCCTGCGGGATCTTCCCGGGGATTGGATCCCGTCCTATTGTCAGGATGGGTACCGGCGACGGCGAGCCTGCGGCGCGCATTGTGCGGTACCGTAGGTTTCGTGGAGTCGGAGTGGTGGAGCTCGATGGGGTTTAGTCGGTAGTCGGTTTTGCGGGGCGGGTCCTGCGTGGTAGACGCCGCGCAGCGCCTCGCGCGCCTTTCTCAAGGCGTAGTCTCCCGGTAGGAATTGGAAGAAGAGGAGGACTTTGGTCTTCCTCTTCTCCCTCTTCTTCTCTGGAGGCGCCGGAGTCCGACATAACCCGGTCTATTACCCCTCTCGACCGGGTATCCGTAAATGGATTCCCCAGCGTTAAAAAAAAAAAAAAAGGTACCACCACCCTGCCTTTTTTTGCTATACTGAGTTCTTAGAACTTATATCTCAAGGTGGGTGGCGCATTTACGTTTTAGATGTCTATGGGCTTCAGTAACCACTTAACACCAGGTGGGCTGTAAGCTCGTCCACCCATTTAAGCAATAAAAAAAAGAATAGTACACAGCGGAGTAGTGCGGTGTTGTTGTCTTCTGCACTAGACTGTCTGCATCACGGTGGATGTGGGAGAGCGCCGGGGACAGAGACCACTCGGCCTGTGTGGCGTTGGCTAAGATGGGTAGCTCAATTCACGTCTCCGTATTGTTCAGCATTTCACTGCTTACTGCGTACTTCTCAACCTGAATGTCGCTACCGAGTCCTTCTTTACTACCGTCCTACCTTACTCGGTGCCAAGAGCTATATAAACGACTAGCTTTTGCCCACGACTTCGTCCACATGAAAGTTCACAATATAATGTTTTATTTTAGAAAAAAAATGGTTAGCATAAAAATACGTTATAGTGAGCCAACCTTAACATATGGACGTACGCTGTCGTGGACTTTTTTTAGATCTTTTAAAGGGGAACAATTCTGTCATACATTATTTTAGCGAAACTTTAACTGTTTCTGCAGCGCACGCAGCGGAAGCCCTCAAAAGGGAAAAAAACCTCGATTTTGAAACATTATTTATTGGTGCTCCGCTTGTATTGGTTTAGCGCGATGTTATATAGCCTTCCTCAATAAATGGGCTATGTAACACTGAAATAGTTTTTCAAATCGGATCAGTAGTTCCTGAGATTAGCGCGTTCAAACAAACAAACGCTTCAGTTTTATAATATTACTAGCGACCCGCCCTCGCTTCGCTTCGGAAACTGTAATTTATTATTGATTTCTCCACTATTTAATGGATGTTATTATACATACTAGAGGTCCCGCAGTAGTCGAAATTCGACTATAATTAATTGGAATTGTAAGTTTGTACACTATTATGATTGTATACTTCTATAATCACAAATTTTGCCAAGACTACACTTTAAAAAATATTAACAAAGACAAACAATATTTAATGTATTCTCAATTTGACAACAGACGTCAAGAACAAAAGTTTGACAATAAATAGTATGCATGCGTGTGTGCGTCAAATACATGGTATGTAGTGTGTGTAATGTTTTCTTTATTGATTTAATGTATCTTTTATGCATTATTTAAAAAAAATATTAGCATTGTGCGCTTCTTCTCTATATTCTCTATAAGTGTGGAAAATTTCATNAAGTACCGCTTCGCTCTGTTGAGGACTCCCAGCATTTTGGACGTCAACTTGGCTTTGCCTTCCAGATGACTCCGAAACTGGACATCGCTCGAAATGTCGACCCCAAGTATCCCAATACTCTCGGAAGGTTGTAAGGATACTCCTTGGAATTGCGGCGCCATGACAAAAGGGTCCTTCTTCGCAGTGAACGCGCAAACTTGTGTCTTTATCGGGTAGAATTGAACCAAGTTCAATTCACCCCATTCGGAGACTCGCCCCAGAGAGTTCTCCACTTCAGACACAAGTTTTGATCGTCTCTCTTGCACCACGCTCCGAGAGAGACTCTGATGGCCAATATATCGCGCATCCCCCGTGCTGTCATCCGCATAGCAATGCATGCCATCAATAGACAGCATGTCATTGATATACAGGATGAAAAGCGTGGGGGAAAGCACCGAACCATGTGCAACGCCAGCGTTAATGGTCATGGTATCAGAACAGTCACCGTCTACAACGACCGTGATGCTCCGCCCATCCAAAAAGCTAGCGATCCACTTGCAAAGACCCTCAGGGATTCCGTAAGATGGTAGCTTCGATAGAAGTGCCCTATGCCAGACCCTGTCGAAAGCCTTCGCGATATCAAGGCTCACAGCAAGAGCTTCGCCTTTGCTCTCCAAGGCTTTAGCCCACTTGTGTGTAAGGTATACAAGAAGATCGCCAGCTGAGCGACCGTGACGGAAACCGTACTGTCGGTCACTGATCAGCTGGCAATCTTCAAGATACTTCAGGAGTTGTATATTCATTATCCGCTCCATCACCTTGGAAAGCAAGGAAGTTATCGCGATAGGCCTATAGCTCGATGGGTCCTTCTTGGGGATAGGGTGGACGTGGGCAGTCTTCCATGAAGACGGAACCCTGTTAGCGCAATAGGAGAGGCGATACAAACGCGTTAGCGCAGGCGTCAGCTCAGGGGCACACGTTTTCAGAACCACTGCAGGGATGCCGTCTGGCCCACTCGACTTATGGACGTCCAGGAGTCGGAGTTCCCGTCTGACTGCACACTGTGTAAAGCAGATCTCCGGCAGGGAACTATCACACCGGGGGATGTTCGGTGGTGTGGCACCCCCGTCGTCCACAGTCGAGTTCGAGCCGAAGACTTTGACCAGGTCAGCCTTCTCTTTCGCACTATGGGCCAGACTGTCATCGGACTTGCGTAGTGGTGGGAGGCTAGACCTGCAAAAGTTTCCTTCTGCAGCTTTGGCGAGCGACCAAAAAGCACGGCTTCCAGAGGGATAGCTCTTCAGTCGCTCGCCGATTCTCGCAACGTGCTCCGACCTCGCCCTGGCAATAACCTTCTTGTAGGACTTAGAAGCGGCGTTATATTTCCGCCTTTCCTCTGGGATGTTAGGATCCCGACGTCTCCTGGCATCATCCCATGCAACGTATGCGGAGCGCTTGAGGTGTGCAGCATCCCTGCTGGCATTGTTATACCAGGGTCTGCTGCGACCCCCAACGGGCACTTCAGAGGAGGGGATAAACAATTCCATCCCCTGGAGCACCACGTCTTTAAGACGGTCCGCACAGACGTCAGGATCAACAGAGGAAAAAGTATTTGAAAGCACTAAAATCTAATAAAAGTCTGGGTTCGATCTGATGATGGAGCCAATAAACTGTCGAGGGCGCTCCCCAAAGCTTTAGATTAGAGTAATCTTCAAAACGGTTCAATAGATTTTCAGAATATTTTACTACTAGGTAGATATAAGGAGTTAGGTAGATTTCATCTCGTAAAAAACTCAATTTTGGGCGGTCCGGGAATCGATCCGGGGTCGAAACAAATCCGCGCGAACGACGTCATGGGTCTTGTATTTAATATAAATAAATAAATCTTCGACTAGTTAATAATAAATATAGATAAGATGAAATCGTCTTTGTAGTAGTGGGTGAGAACACAATGTTGTAATAAAGTCAATCAATGTTGTAATAAAAGTAGGTAATAAGAAAAATAAGCTGTTGACCGTCTCGCACAGCCCCGCGCTGCCCACCCCTATCGCGGATCAGAAGTTAACCGTTTCGTCCTAATATATATATTATACTGGATCAACTTCAGTGTTGTAATTATGGCATATATCGGATCCAAATTTTACGAGTGAGTACAATAAAAATAGCCGTTACGGATTCACATTTATCTAAACTTTCGACGAAGTGAAAACTGGAGTAGATACTTTTTTTATGGAATATATCTGGCAACATCGCAAAACAAAATGCAACGTTGCCACTCTGGGCAAAATATGTCGAAACGGAACAACGTTATTCGCGTGCAAAGGTGGATCAAATAGTAAATAGGGATCGGGCTGGATCAACTATGTGTGCAAAGACGCCAATATATATACTTTCATATATATACTTTTCTTAATTAATTAAAGAAATGTTTTTCTATAAAGCGCCTGTTACACTAGATCAGAATGAAGAACTAAAGCATTTAAATCTACTATCAACACACCTCATGAGGTCACCTTAGAAAGTTGATAGATTCAGAAATACGAAAATATTTTTGAGCCTACCCATCCTGGTGAAGCTGGACAATCAGACTGGTGGTAGGATCTCTTGTGAGTCCGCGCGGGTAGGTACCACAGCCCTGCCTATTTCTGCCGTGAAGCAGTTATGCGTTTCGGTTTGAAGGGTAGGGCAGCCGTTGTAGCTATACTGAGACCTTAGAGCTTATACCTTAAGGTGGGTGGCGCATTTACGTTGTAGATGTCTATGGGCTCCAGTAACCACTTAACACCAGGTGCGCTGTGAGCTCGTCCACCCATCTAAGAAGAAAAAAAAAAGAAGTACATAGGTGGCGGTGTTCAATACATTGTGTGTGTCAGTACTTTGCCACTAAGACTTAAGTGAATGCGTCAAGAGCAACAACACCACACCACAGGCCGTATTCACCTAGACACCTATTTATTCAACCTGACTCTCTTAATTTCTGATCATAAATGTACTGCGAAGATATTCGTTCTCTATGTACTTCCATACTTGTAGGCCCATTGCGAAAAACAGAAGAGACTTTGGAAAAACCGGCGTCTTCTAGGAGGGGCTCCAGCGTGTATCCAGTCTCCGGTGGAGGTTTGGTGCTGGTCTCTGAAGCCGATGAAGGAAAGATGCCTGATAGATTCGAGGACGACCCGTGAGTTTTTATTTGGGCGAACCATCAAGACAGTTCCGTCATTTATCATGAAACCTGCTGTAGTATTTTCCACTTTGGATTCATCTATGCGCGCAAATTTTAACTGGTATTTCAAGTGGAAACATAATATTTAATGTTTTTTTTTTAATTGCTTAGATGAACGAGCTCACAGTCCACCTGGTGCCAAGTGGTTATCGGATAAACCATAGACATCTACAACGTAAATTCGTCACTAACCTTGATATATGAGTTCTAAGGTCTCAGTATAGTTACAACGGCTGCCCCGCCCTTCAAACCGAAACGCCGAAGCCGAAGCGACTTGGCTCTGCCCCTGGCATTGCTGACGTCCATGAGCGACGGTGCCCACTTACCATCAGGTGGGCCGTATGCTCGTCTGCCTACAAAGGCAATAAAAAAAAACGTCACGGCTGAAATAGGCGGGGTGGTGGTATCTACCCGTGCGGACTCACAAGGCGTCCTACCACCAGTAATGTTTTAATAAATCGTTTTTATCACCTTACCATTTTGTAAATGGTCTCTGCTCTCGACCAGGGAGTATGCGAAGTACAGCCGCAGCGAGGTGATGGTGACGTGCTGCGAGTACGCGTGTCGAGTGCGCGTGCGGCCCGCGGGCAGCTCCCCCCTGCCGCCCCCCGGCCCCGCGCGCCGCCCGCGCCGGCCCTCGCTGTGGGACCTCAGCCGCCGCAGCCCCGCCCGCACGCCCGGTACGTCTAACAGACGCAGACAGGTAGGGGATACCTTCAGCTCTAACACTAGGAGCAGGCTTAGGGACCCCGGTAACCGTACTCGTCGAACTCGACAAAGAGGTCGACGCGCAACCTAACCCATGCATCAGCTCACTGAATTTCTTGCCGGGTCGTCTTAGCGGATCGCGATTCCGATCCGATAGTAGATTCATTAACGAAGCAGCTGCTCTTGAGTTGTTAGGTCTCCTTCGGAGGCGCTCGGGCAGCTGTTAGCTAGTCCCACCCCTCTTGGCTGAGCCTTTGCTCGCCCACCTGTCCTGGTGAAACTGGAAAGGCCTCTGGGCCACCAGTAATACTTCAATCATAAAAGCAGGCAGGGGTTGCACACAAAATCAAATAACAAAGCGTTATGTTTGTCTATCAGAGCGCTCCCCTCAGACTCTGTCTCCTCGCCTCTCCACACCCTCGGAGCCACCTGGAACTGATCACATCAACAAAGATTTGGATGAAATCCTCAAGAAAGCTGGTAAGATATACCTTATCAGTGCTCATGGTTATATTGGTTGTGTAGGAAGCACCGTGTGCACATCTGCCTTCAGATACCTTCGGAAGCTTTAATAAGTGCATCAGATCCGTGCTATCTCTTACATTATAAAACCAACTACACAAATTGTCCTTACACAAATATTAACTCACCTATACTTGGTTAAAGAAGCCATAGGAACAAACGATGTATTTTCAAACCTAAACATCAGCTCGCTGAGTTTCTCGCCGGATTTTCTCAGCAGGTCGCGATTCCGATCCGGTAGTAGATTTATTTGCGAAGCAGCTACTCCTGAGTTGTTAGGTCTCCCTTGGAGGTGCTCAGGTAGCTGTTAGCAAATCCCACCCCTCCTGGCTGAGCCTTTGCTCGCGCCCACCTGCCCTGGTAAAAATGGAAAGGATCTCTCAAATAAAATAAAAAAACGATGTCTTTAATCGGTAACATCCCTCACAGGTCTGGAAGGGATATTAGAGAAGAACTTCGTCTTGATGCAAGGCTTGAAGCACGACTTGCACAAGAAACTGGCTGAGCTGAGCGACCGAAATGAATCCGTAAGTAGAACGGGAAGGCGAGAGCGCGCACTCCGGACCCACGGAAAGCTGCTGGAGCCAACTCATACTGCATGACATTGGGGCCAACTCATACCGTATGACATTGTCTCCAACTCTCCCTGTCAACATTACGGTGATGCTAGCCCAAAAATATGGTAAACTAGCTGATCCGACAGACTTTGTAGTGCCTCAATGGCCAAATAAAAGACCTAAACTTTTGTCTATACTAATATTATAAAGAGGAAAGATTTGTTTGTTTGTATTGAATAGACTCCGAAACTACTGAACCGATTTGATACATTCTTTCACTGTTTCGAAGCTACACTATTCCCGAGTGCCATAGGCTATAATCTTTTTTGAAAAAAAAAATTAGGGATTCTTACTAAAACTCCAATAATATAATCCAAGGTGTAAAAAACTACCTAAAATATTCTTTACATCGCGTGCCCTGCGAAAACTATTGATGATAGAATAAAATAATGTACTACGACTTTGTAGAACTTATTATTTACATAAAGTGTAGCGACGGCATATGTCTAACTATTATAGTTATGCCGCAATAGGTTTTCTTTATTTAAACAAATAAAACAACGTCGTTAAAGCAGTTTTTGTTAAAGACCCGAGCGGAGCCGGAGCGGGCGGCTAGTTATTCATAAAATTCGTTAAACCACGTTATACTTAATTCTCTCACTGAAATCAAGTGACTCTGTGTCTACTGGACTCCAAGGATCGTCTGAGCTATACGGGGCAAGAAAATTAAGTTTAGAGATGTTAGTCTTTTTTCAGTTACAGATGCCCAATTTTCGTTGTGAAAACTTGAAATGGCATTCAGAGCAGCTTATCGTCTAGTCTCGACTGTATCTTTTCCTAAATTCAACCGCAGACCTGGACGTTATTCGTGAACAATATTTTCTAAATTCTTTCTACGGTATTTTCTTAGAAAATAAGTAATATTGGATTTTTTTTAATTCGATTGCCGTGGCGATGTGAGGCTCCGTCCGATCTCTAAAACGGATGCTGAGGCGGCAGTGCCGCTGAATTAGAACACACCGACAAGACAACAGCATAGGAAAACAATACGAGTACTTTGTGCACGCACATGGGGTCAACGGACTCGACGCGAGGTGCGCCCGTCTTTGTTTCTCAGCTCAAATATAAATACGGACGCAAGATTTCAACTTGCTGCGCAATCTATTTGGTGTAATTATGTAAACTAGTATAAATATTATTAACACCTAATTTAATATAATTTTAGTCAATATTTAGGCCTCCCACAAGATGGACCGAAGACCTATTGAGGTTCGCGGAGATCCGCTGGATGCAGACAGCGCAAGACCGATCTTTGTGGCGAGGCTTGGGGGAGGCCTACGTCCAACAATGGACGTCTGTGGGTTGATAGAATAACATAATTTTATAAGTATAACCAACTGAGCGTTTGGCAGCCCTATTCATTAACGCTATAAGCGTGTTATTGTTTCCAGATGTCCAGTGCGGTGAACATAGGAGCCCCATACCTGGCTCTGAAGACGTACGAGCCCTCGGCCGTGGAGCGAGCCGAAGATATTATTGAAGCATATAAAAGAGTGCTTAAGTACGTTTGCCCCATAGGTACCTTACTGTGCCGCATCGGAAACCAATAGTCGGCAATGAGGAAAGTATTCCTTGTCCAGCTGCTGAGGACTCCACGCGGTATGGATACGCTCTCTGCTCGCGGTCAAATTTTTCTGGTGATAATAAAAATTCGTCGGATTAGAATTTCCGTCATTGATGTATTATATCAAATAACATTGAACTATCACTAGACTTATTCCGAAAATCGAAATTCTATCACAATAACTGGCACTTAAAGTTGAATATTCATTGTATGCACTATATTTCCTTTTTTGTCTTGTTATGGACGTAGGCATTGCAAAGAAACTGACTTGAAAACTTTAAAACTTCACATCAAAATAAAATCGGTGAACAAACGGACAAAAAAATGTTGGGAACCATTTTGTTTTGCCCCTTTTATGTGCTAGTGGTTGTCCAGTGATAAAAATTAGACATATAATCATCAAAAACCCAAAGTATACATTTATTTCAAGTTTCACTTTTATCTTTTTTAATTCGTTTCTGTAGAAATAATTTCTTTAGAAATTCATGTTTTGCTAAAGTGACAACTTAAAAAGTTTACGTATTTCTTATATAGCGCCATCTGTTGGTAATATATGAAACAAAAAAGGTGTTTAAAACATAATTTCGAATTTCCAATATTAAAAACTACTTTTTTATTACTAATTTTTAACTGCAACTTTTTAAAATTATGTTTGTTCGTCTGAGTCCGTAGATCGCAACGTGAACACTGTCACAAACACCTTTGAGACAAAAAATAATAATTATTATTAGACAAATTATATTCTACTTGACTTAAATACCTTATTCATGTCATTTCAGATTTATTCCCTCCAGTACGACGATAACTCCTACTGCCAGCCAGTCTTCCACTCCAAGGAACACTAAAGGAACCAAGTGAAACGATGTTTAACTTTAGAGAAAACAAATAACCCACTTAGGTTTAAAATATTGTATGAAAATCCAGTACAGTTTATAATAAACATAAAAGAGTAGATGTCTATTTCTATTTAGCATTTATTCTACAATACACTAATATAAATAAATCTTAATTAAATAAATAATATTGCATGATCTTTGTATTATTCATTTATAACAGTAAAATTTCTTTATAACACATAAAATATATTTTTTCCGACATCAACTAAACGTTTTTGCTGCCATCTAGCAGAAATAACAGTAACTACATAGCTTTTGTCTGAACCAGTTTATTTATGCTTCTGTCCTGATACAATCTTTGTGTTTTTTCCAAAAATTAGATTATTTTTCATACAATAGACTTTGTATCTTCTCAATTTACGTATAATATAAAATCACTGCTATGTGACTCTTTTAAGTAATAAATTACGAGACTTCAATTTTAAGAGTATGTACAATCCAAGTTTCATATTGCTACTCAGCGATAGATGGCGCTAGACGCATCATTTAAATTAATGATCAATATAGATACAACCAAGAACATTTTATGAACTGTGAAATGTTATTAGCATTCATAGTATTTATTATTCACTACAATTTAAAATTACGCACCACTATTATTCTAGAGGATAATATGCTAGGGGTGCTCATTAAAAACTAATAATGAGTAACACGCAATTATTTTTTATGTGTTGTTATTTTAATTTTATTATTTAATTTTAATTCTCGTGAATATGGAGGATGTTCCATTAATTCGAAGTCAGCTTCTTGAATGGCAGCCGTCGCAACTCTGGACTTATCTTGGTGTTACTTGGTGAACAAAACTTTAGAGGGCTTGCCACGCCTTTACTTGTGTTTTTTTTATTGCTTAAGTGGGTGGACGAGCTTACGGCCCACCTGGTGTTAAGTGGTTACCAGAGCCCATAGACATTTACAACGTAAATGCCGCCATCTACCTTGAGATATAAGTTCTAAGATCTCAGTATAGTTACAACGGCTGCCCCACCCTTCAAACCGAAACGCATTACTGCTTCACGGCAGAAATAGGCAGGGGGTGGTACCTATCCGCGCAGACTCACAAGAGGTCCTATCACCACTAATTACGCAAATTATAATTTTGCGGGTTTCACTTTTATTACACGATGTTATTTTTTAAGTGAGAGGAGGGTAGTTACCGGTCGCGACGGCAAAATTAAATAGACGCGTTGTAACTCTGAAGACGTAAGGCGTTTATATTTTAGTTTAATAGATTAAGAAAGACGCAATTAAATCAAGTTTGCGTGAAGCCATCGACCGTTTCACTGGCCCAGCTTGAATAGAAAACCCCACAGCTATTTAAAAGAAAACTTAAATAATCAACTTGTGTAAATGTGCATTTTCTCCAATTTTAAATCCGTGTGTCCAGCGGATACATTTTTTATTTTTTTATTTTATTGCTTAAATGGGTAGAACGAGCTCACAGCCCACCTGATGTTAAGTGGTTATTGAAGCCCATAGACATTTACAACGTAAATGCCGCCACCCACCTTGAGATATAAGTTCTAAGATCTCAGTATAGTTACAACGGCTGCCCCACCCTCCAAACCGAAACGCATTACTGCTTCACGGCAGAAATAGGCAGGGCGGTGGTACCTATCCGCGCGGACTTACAAGAGGTCCTACCACCATGTTATTCCTTCACTGTGGAAGTCAATCGTGGCATTTGTTGAGTACGTAATTCATTAGAAAAATTGGTACCCGCCTACCAATTTTTCTAATGAATTACGTACTCAACAAATGCCACGATTGACTTCCACACTGGAATTCGAACAATCCTGGGATTCGAACACCGTTGCATCGCTCAACACGAATGCACCGGACGTCTTATCTCTTAGGCCACGACGTCTTCAAATATATCTACGTGCTACTCGTCCATTTCGGTACTATTACTAATTTTACTTTAACGTTTATAGAAACAGATACATAATACGTTATGTATATATAAGATCACGTAGATGGAAACAAAGAGTTGCGAGATGTAATTAGGAAGCCAATCGCTGGAACATTAGTGTCTCGACTCGTCAGGACGTAACGCTTTCTCATTTACTCGCCTCCATCCGTATTGGCCTCACTTCGTTTACTAGACGAGCTAGTTTGGGTTCGTTCAACAATAGTATTCTTACGCGTCTAGGACTTCATACGACGCAATGAAACTGTAGATTGTGTTGTGGCTTAATCGGTTTTTATAAGATCATTTTATACCAATGAAAGCACTCTCAGGTGACATCCACGATGAATGAATAGCATCAATATTTTGCTACATATTTTGTTACCCGGAAAGCTCGTATGTGGTAGAATATCTATAGTTATAATGTTATAGGAACTCATATTTCATGCTTGCTCCAAAGGCTATATTTTCAAGAATTTAGCGATACTTGAGACGACTTGAACCTTAGAGCTAGTATCAAGGACCTCATCCGGTCGTAAGCCACTGGCAGGCGTACTGCTGCCAAGCTCAAATTCAAATTCAAATTCAAAATCATTTATTTCAACTTAGATGTCAGTATGACACACTTGTTGAATGTCAAAATACAAATAACAATGTTAACTCTACCACCGGTTCCAAAAAAAAGCCACAGTCCTGAGAAGAACCGGCGAAACAAACTCAGCGGGCTTTTTTTTTTGTTTTTTCTCAAATATTTTTTTTTTTTTAAATAAATAGAAATATTCACAATAAAAGAAAAAACAAGTCAAAAAAATACAATTAAAAAAATAATAATAATAATGAAAAATGAAAAGGCCAGGAGCGAGCGCCTCATTCCCACGTAGTGCCATCTAGTAAATAATCCTTAACTTTATAATATGCCTTGTTGCACAAACGTTCCTTAACAGTTTTCTTAAATCTATGAACAGGTAGTAGTTGAACGTTTAGGATTATAGGGGATATATTACATATTATAATAAAAATTTCATTTCAATTTTTTTACTGTTTTCATTGAAAGACCAGCTTTCTCGTGTTGAATATTGGCAAAAAATCTTGACACGAAACGTGTTTTCATATCTTGATAAATACTAATGCAACCCTATAAGTTATTTGAAGTGCGAAAGAAAAAATTGGCACGCCAATTTATCCACTCGTTTGATCATTTTAAATCGTTTCATGGGAACGGCACGTGGAGTTAGAACCGGATCATTGGAAAATAAATCATTTAAACATTTAGGCATGGATTCTGTTACATATGCTATAGTATCTTACCTTCTGAATTATAGTAAAATTTTGCAAAATAAAGTGTGTATTATGTCTTTCCTTTTTCAACCTGCGTCCACCCAATGCCGAGTNTAATATTAGTGTCAACTTGTCTAACATTAGGTGTGGTAAATTTTATACATTTTGTTTTTTTGTTATTTAATAACAGATTATTAACACTAAACCAATGTACCACGCGCGAGATAGCATCATTCACATCGTCATAATCTTCCAAATGTCGTTTAATTTTAAACAATAATGATGTATCATCAGCGAATAATACGACCTCGTGACGGCTCTCCTTCTTCCTGCACTCCTTGTTTGCCGAGCTTAAAGCCCAGCCAACGATGCGAATATCCAGCGGGTCGACTATAGGACATCCTCAATAGTTAGCACTTCGCGTTTGATTCCTTCCTACTTAACGCACAGATTACTGCGCGGCACTAAACATATTAATATTATTGTATTTTTTTTAGTTTTCGCCAGTCGCAGACATATTCGAAGACTAAGACTAGTTTTTACGGGTTAATCTCCCGGTCATTGTTTTATTTGATTGTCCCCAAGGCTTCCTTACTATTCAACTTACAATTACATATCCGTTTCTTACATAACAGTTAAGGAGTGTACTGTATAATTAATGTGCGTCTGTGTGACCTCGGTAACTCTAGGATATTCACAATTTATTGTGTTTTTACTAATTTAGATATTTTATAAGCATTGTAGTCTATATCAAATTATTTCAACTCTTGTAGCTAGTGTTATATCCCATTTATAAGTATTAGTATAGTATTTTTATACAAATTCTCTAGTTCAAGAACAAAAGTCATGTTAGAATCGCTACTGGTGTTCAGTCGCTTAAAAGGTACAAACAGATTAACAAACAAAAAATGGGAGTTTTGGTTTTGCTCAAAAGCTAACCGCTAAAAGCAAGTATGATTACCTTAAGATCACGGTATACAAATAATGCGTTCATTTCAATTTTTGTCAAAGTTGTGAAGATGTGAAGGAATGAACGCTAAAATGTGTGTGTTAGTTTATGTTTAATATATTTAATAATTATTAATTATATGTATTGTACAATAAGCAAATAAAATATTATTTCGTAAGTGCCGGCTAGCAGCCAGCGATCACAATGAGCCAGTCACTCCACGTTTCTATTCAAAATCGGCCTAAAGCTTTCATCTGAACATATTTTCTGGTAAAATATGTCTTGAACACAATATGAATTTGAATATTTCAGATTCAATAATACGATTAGGCATCTTTAAAACGAAGTAGAGCATTTTTATTACGCTTTTAATAGCTTCAGACGTACGTATGTTAGTATGCAATGGAATCTTTGAACATGATTTTGACCCCCTACAAAACGTTGGATTAACTCGAAATTTGGTATACTTATTAAGGACCGATGACAATTAAACATAAAAAAAATATGAAAAATTTTTATGAAAAAATTGATATTCAACTAAAAAAATAAAAATAAATAATAGTTTAAAAAAACTAACAAAGTACGCTTTTATAGAAAACCCAACTAAAATATAGAAAATTAATTTTAATAAATTTGAATTAAAAATAGTGTAAGAAAAAAATATTTTATTGTAAAAATGCGTGGGGTGATTGGTATCAGTTATAAATATGTTATGTACAGATAACAGTAGAAAGGTTATTTTGATAATATCCTGAAAAGCACCCCAATTTTTCACACCACCCAAACCCCACCAAAACTTACTAAAATTAATGTTTTATTTTTTAGTTGGATTTTCTATAAAAGCGTATTTTGTTAGTTTTTTTAAATTATTATTTTTGAATTAAGATTAGATTTTCATTTGGCAGGTGAGTGCCGCGCGGCGCTACACTCTAATGTTCATCAAAACGAGCTCTCTGAACCCGGGCTACTCTACACATCATCTCTCATTATTAGCGCAAAGAGTTGTTTTATTCCAACGAAGGTTGTTAGCTCACAATTTCCCTTCGACTCATCAAGAATACGCAAACGAATACCAGCTTTATGCTCAACGACTTATGATAAAATATCGCTAATCATCGAACTAGGAGGAAATCTTTGCGAACTTTGGTAGTAATTTGAGCTTTCTCATTGTAGACATAAGGGTGGTTTCCGTGTGCACGTTTTGAGATGTATTTCTAGCGAATGATTGGACGGAATTAAGGAAATAAGCGCATTTAATTGCCACGAGATTAATAGGAAAGCGTTTTGTATTTGTTTCAAGTTTTCTTTTTGTTTCATTCTGAAGCCTTAGTCCGTTTGTTTTTATACATTGCATTCGTTTGAAATGTCCCGGTGAATTACATCGCGCGGTTTGAGAAACTGTGGTCTGTGGGATCGAATTTAAGTCATGGTATTTTATTTAATTGGACTAAAAACTAACAGTATCTATTATTAAACGTAATTTACCAAGCCAACGTTGAGCACTCATGAGCACGGTTAAAAAGCTGAGACACAAAAGAATCCATACTAACAGCGTAGTGGGGAGCAGTCATGCATTGAAATTTAATCGGTAGAAGGACGAGACGGAAGAGTCTTAAGGGACATGACACGCGGTGACGTCTGATCTTTGGTCCTTTTAAAATCAGAGGAGCCGTGAGCACGATTCTCCATCGAAACCAATGAAAAGGAATAATTAGAATTTGAGAAGAAGAAAAAAACGGTATCCTATTAAAGTTCGTGTATTACCAACGGTCTGTCTGCTCGTAAAAGAATAAAGCTTCAAGATTTAACACCTACGGTTTGTAAACACACTTGAGTGGTCATCTATCTTTCTCGAACTGCTTCTAAATGCGCTAAGTACGAGAGGGACAGGCTTCGTTTTGTATACCAGAATGGAGGACAAATACAGGATTAAAATTTTCAACAAAAGTATCAAAATCATTCGACTACTTGAAAGTAACGAATTTTTTTGGTAAGTGCGAGATCTAACCCGTAAACAACAAAGCTCGGATCTATCATTGAAAAAGTAAAGCTTATTTGTAAAGCTGTTTGAAGAAAGCAGGATTCGGTCGTAGCTTTAAATTCAACTTGATGTTTAGGCGATTCTTGTCACGGTTTTTTGTACAAAAACTTTTATAAATCTACTAGCTTTTGCCCGCGACTTCGTCCGCGTGGAATAGTTCACAAATAATGGTTTATTTTAGAACAAATTTAGCTAGCATAAAAAACGTTATAGTGAACCAACCTTAACATATAGACATATGCTGTTGCGGACTTTTTTTAGTCCTCTTAAAGGGGAACAATTCTCTCATACATTATTTTAGCGAAACTTTAACCGCTTCCGTAGCGCACGCAGCGAAAGCTCTCAAAATGGAAAAAATCCCGATTTTGAAACATTCTTTATTAGTGCTCCACTTGCATTGGTCTTAGCGCGATGTTATATAGCCTATAGCCTTCCTCAATAAATGGGCTATCTAACACTGAAATAATTTTTCAAATCGGGCCATTAGCTCCTGAGATTAGTTCAAACAAACAAACTTTTCAGCTTTATAATATTAGTATAGATTGGTAATACAGTAAGTCGGGAAGGAATGTATCGATGTAAGCGTGCCGATCATCTATAGAGCATGGAAAACGCGAATGAAGGTGAGCATCAGAGTCGGTGGACTCCACGAAAGGAATATATAGTTTCTGCGGTAATCAGCGCCATGACGCCGTCCTGAAATTGCCGTTGTCCATGGAAATTATTGAAACTTTTAATTTAATTACATTGTGTATCCTCTATTTCTCTATGCAATAAGCTGATTGTAATACAAAAACTTATACCTATATACCGACGTGGTATGGGCTGCTCGACCAAGGTTATGAAGACGCGATCAGCGGTCAAGGTCAGTTCCGTTTTAGTGACGTGTCGGTTTAGTAGATTCTACTCTCAACATTCAATCGCAACACCCAAGTGATGGACTTTTCCGAAAGAGAACTGTTTCACCGTCAAATGCAATAGACACTCGAACCTTGCTTCTTAAAGTGGGCTGCAGGCGCATTCGTGATGCTACATCTATGAACTCCCATAGTCATTTAACATCATCACGTACACGAAACATAATGTATTCCTAAAATGGCGTGAAGCAGTAATGCATTTCGGTTTGAAGGGTAGGGCAGCCGTTGTACTGTAAAAATTGAGAATTAGAATTCATATCATTTTTGTTTTTTTTTATTGCTTAGATGAGTGGACGAGCTCACAGCTCACCTGGTGTTAAGTGGTTACTGGAGCCCATAGACATCTACGACGTAAATGCGCCACCCACCTTGAGATACAAGTTTTAAGGTCTCAAGTACAGTTACAAAGTAGCTGGCAGCATTGATGTTGTAGATGTCCATGGACTCCAGTAACCACTTAACACCAGGTGGGCCGTGAGCTCGTCCACCTATCTAAGCAATAAAAAAAAACTACTAACCGACATCGTGGTAATGTATCAACTTTCCTACTATTTATTGCCATAATATGTTCTAATGCGCTATAATATGCGTATTAGGCGATTATGAGTAATTATGAGCGATTATGAGTGGTTCACGGTTTGATGCGTACACTGTACAGTTGCAAATACCCTTTAAATACAGCGTGTTTTTTTTTTTTTGAAAAATATTGAATTTCATATATAAATTTTATAATATTGGTTTGTTGGAAATTAACCGTAATTTTTTTGTTTCGTATTTTATTCACTTAAATGTTTTTCTGTGTGCTCATAAAGCGTAGTTTATTTCGGACGTTAAACATTAACGTCCGAAATAAACTACGCTGTACTTTTAGACACAGTGTGGGCCAAACAACAGGCTTTGTTATGAATTCCACGATGTTCAACACTAGGAAGTAGGTATCCTCCACTCCTGGTCATTCCGATATAAGTCGTCGTGGCCTAAAGGATAAGACGTCCGGTGCATTCGTGTTGAGCGATGCACCGGTGTTCGAATCCCGCAGGCGGGTACTAATTTTTCTAATGAAATATGTACTTAAAAATGTTCACGATTGATATCCGCGGTGAAGGAGTAACATCTATACTAATATTATAAAGAGGAAAGATTTGTTTGTTTGTTTGTTTCGAATAGGCTCCGAAACTACTGGACCGATTTGAAAAATTCTTTTTCCATTAGAAGCCGACATTGTCCCTGATGAACATAGGCTTCTTTTTTTATTTATTTTTAATATTTTTTTTTTGGTTTCATTTGTGTTTTAATGTTTCCGAAGCGAAGCGAGGGCGGGTCGCTAGTCGTTTAATAAAAATCAAACCCGCAAAATTATAAATAAAAGCGTTTCGGTTTGAAGGGTGTGGCAGCCGTTGTAACTATACTGAGACCTTAAAACTCATGTCTCAAAGTGGTTGGCAACATTTGCGTTGTAGATGCCTATGGGTTCCAGTAACCACTTAACACCAGGTGAGCTTGTCCAGTCATTTAAGCAATAAAAAATAAATAAATAAAAGCCAGAGGGTGGAGAGCTACGTCTACTCCTAACGTCCCACCCACAGTGACGTCACTTGCGACACCGCTGACATATCGGGAACCCATAGACACTAGTACTAAATACCCGTTAAAAGATCACAGGTGTCTGGTGAGTCTGGTGACTTAGTTGGATTTTTTTCCCTCTTTGGCTTTGGGAACGATTTATTTACATACTGTGGAGTTACCGAAAACATCACTCTGTATAGATATAAAGCCGAGAGCACAATAACGTGTAGCCGCAAGTAATCGTTGATCCCCCGGTGAGTAACACCCTAATGTCCGGGATTAAATAACACATTAGCGAAACTCTTTGTCACGTACTCGCCGATATTGTGTGGGTTTTTTACTTCTTTTTCGCTTCACGACAAATATGTACACTCTGTACTTGATATTATTGAACACATTTTGGAGTTGTAAGATCTAACATGATCGGTCGAGGTACTTATTCTGTTAGACTAACGGGTGGTAGGACCTCTTATGAGTCCGGACGTGTAGGTACCACCACCCCGTCTATTTCTGCCGTGAAGCAGTAATGCATTTTGGTTTGTAAGGGCGGGGAAGCCGTTGTAAGTACACTGAGACCTTAGAACTTATATCTCAGGGTGGGTGGCGCATTTACGTTGTAGATGTCTATGGGCTCCAGTAACCACTTAACACTAAGCAATATAGCAAAAAACAAAAAAGATATCGCGCTCAGGTAGATATCGCCATCTCATATCACTTGTACTTGACCTCATGTCTCAATGACGTATAAGGACTCCGGTTACTATTTAAGATCAGAAGCTTGGTAAGCTTGTTTACTCTATCACGCAATAAATAGAACAGTTCTGAAGCTCCAAGCTGCGAAATGTAGTGAGTTTCAAATAAACAGCGGCAATTTGATTTTCCTTCAAAACTAATTACAAAACCAATTATTTGCTTCGTTCGGATAAATTCGTCTTTTATTTTATTTTTATGCGAACAACGATTTTAGAACTTTTAATTGTTCTGAAATCTTCCGGCGGTGTCTTCTGTAGAGTCGTAAAGTCGGATATTTGCCAGCGCTGAACTTCACTACGCTAGCGGTCGCGTGCTGCTTGCACTGGGACTAGTCGCTAACCAAAGAATATTTCCGAAACTCATATTATCTATACACTCTATACTAATATTATAAAGCTGAAGAGTTGTTTGTTTGAACGCGCTAATCTCAGGAACTACTGGTCCGATTTGAAAAATTCTTTCAGTGTTAGATAGCTCATTTCTTGAGGAAGGCTATTATAGGCTATATAATATCACGGTAAGGCTAATACATGTGAAGTACTAATAAATAATGTTTCAAAATAGGGGTTTAAATAGCTCCTTAACATTCTATAATTCAATAATATTTTCACTTTCTACGTAAATGAAGTGGGGGTAAAATTTAGCGTTATGCCAAAGTAACTATTCCACGCGGACGGAGTCGCGGGCAAAAGCTAGTCATCTATATGTCGGAGATGGTCATTAGTTTGGTAGCTAAACGAAACGCAGCACGATTCCCGAGAGGTGGCAGCACGATCGCGGTGTCGTCGGAACTCGGCTAACTTCATGCAGTCGATGGAGGCACGTAGACGCCATCACAATTACCAACCAGTCTTCTTGAAGAGCGGTGCCTCCGTCCTAAGAACTGTCATTCGTTTTTGTGTGCTATTTTCAAGAGAAGATTTCTAAATTGTTCTAAGATAACAAACTTGATTGGTGTACTCGATATTTCTTTTAGCTCGACATCGTAGAGGCGAATAGCCTCTACGATGTCTGACGACGGTGTTAATAATTGCGGCTTCTCCGACATATACATAAATAATCCTTTACAGCAATACAAATCTTAATTTAATGTTAAAAGTTTACATCACTCGACAAGTCAGTGCTTCTCAAATTCAAGTGGCTCTGAATCATAACTTTGACAGAGAACTAATATGACTTTGACAATACTCAAAGAAACTGTTCATAAAAGGCGTATCATGCAAAGTTATAGGATAACATTATGTTAATCTGGTCAGATCAAGTAGGTCACTTAATAAGGAAGTGTCGGTGCGGGAGATCCACAATCGAATTTAGCCGTGCAATAACGGGGAATCGTTACGTACATCCGAGACCGGCGTGAAATACTTCGCTGTTTAGCGCCCCGGTGACGCTCAACCACTCGACTAATGTTTGTCGATAGATTCAGCCTGTGTTGAAAAGAAAAAAAAATCGGTTGTCTGTAAAGTTGGTTTACTGACGATAGTTGAACGTGATAACGTCATAAAAAAAATACTGATGGAATGGTTTCATTTTTCAACTATCGCAATTATCGTTGCTATAAACAATTGACACCACATTCACTTTTCACTGAACTTCATACTTGATACTTCATGTATAGCAGCTGTCCACGCGGATGCATCGCTCACTCAAGTAGGAGAGAGACAGATGTCGAACGCTGCCTAACGCGGAGGCCGATTGTGCCTCTTTGTCGCTCGTTGCGCGCTCTCGCTTGCACTTCAAGCTTTAAATCGAACGCCTCAGAGCGAGGTAACGCCGCATGCGTCATGTTTTTTCGTGCGTGCAGCCGGCTCCATCAAGTTATAAGACGTTGTCACGTCAAAATGTTCTTGTAACATGAAGTTCTGTGAAAGTAACTCGTTGAAGAAGATTCAGCAAACACAAACTACATTCTAGCATCCCTAAATCTAACTCCGACAGTGTTTCTGACGTACGTAAAGTTAAGGAATGAAGCATCGCTAGTGCCGGTTAGAGATAGAGACACAAGAAGGCGAATGGGTGATTCTTATATAAGGCAAAGAAAGTCATGGGGCCAAGCTAGTGATGAACTGGTGAGGGAGTACGAATACGTTGTGCTCATTCGAGGTTTTACAAAAAAGAACTTATTAATGCTCCTGCCTGTAGTAGTACTCTTTGCCATCCACACAGTGTTTATGTGCTCCATAAATAAATTAACTAACAGCACTTTATCGATGTGCTTGACGTTTGTCGGTATAACCTCACTAGTGGGGAGGGGGTGCGAGCGCGAAATTGGAGGAAAACTTTCGTAAGGGGAAATGAAATGGGATTGATAAAAATTGGAACCAAGCCGCCAGTGCAGGGCCGAACTGTGTGAATAAATTAGTGACCATTTAAACCATTTACAGCTATGGGAAAGGATACGAGTATCACTTAAGTAACACACACACATTTTTTATAAACGATGAAAACGGTAAAATGGTAATAATTTTTATTTTTATTTGTTAAGATTATAGACATAATTATTGACATAAGTAAAAGGAACTAATTCTATGTAAATCAAAATTATACTGTAAAGAAAATTATACAGCACTTGGGAAATAATGTCAGAGACTGCTTCAGAACATTTGACCATTATAGGAGTATCCTGCACAATAGTTTTTATGTTTTAAGCTTATATTTATATATGCAATTCTAGGCCGACGATGATGATGAAGCTTTATGAAACAGAGAGCAAGTAGTGTATGTAGACAGTGCACGGTTGTCCGAACTATGCGTTGTGGTGGGGGTGCCTCAAGGGTCCAATTTGCGACTACTTCTCTTTAAAAGTTTTAATATTGATCTTCCTTATTTGGTTAAAATAATAGATTATAGTACTTATATAATTGGTTTTCCTTATGTGGTAGAAAGATTAAAATTAAAATATCTTGACGACTCTTTTCCAAATTCAAGTCCGTGACTACCTCGAGCTCCTGCTACCTTCAAACTATTTGTTCGTATCGGCACTATATCCACGGGCAGTGATGGTTCCAGTGCTTACATTTCAAAGCGGACAACGGCGCGCATGTGGTAGCACGTGTGGGCTCCGTCAGCAGCAGGCGGTAAGTGGCGACATAAGATCGAGACTTTTTTCTAACCTAAGCTGATAGCCTTGAGAGGCTATTTCAGCGTAACCTTAACTAGTAGGTGAGCTCATGGGGCTCAAACCGGAGTGTTGCTAACACTGACCCTAGCAAGAGCAGTGCTTCGCCGTATCTACCACCGGATCGGAAACGCGGAAACTCAGTGGGCTGTGTCTATGGGACCGAGATATCACCACGTGAATGCTATCACCCTGATACATCAAACACGTGACTGATTGTCGGCAGATATAGGCAGAAGACAACAAATCTCAATTTATCAAACGTGAAGATATAAATACTTATCATCTAGTATGTTTACATATGAAGCTTTGCAGATTCAAATCATGTCATAACCCACCGAACACAATACAGTACATTGTCATTTGGAGGTCAACAAAGAATTTAAGAACTCGTCGCGAGTCCGACCCTGTATTTTCCGAGGGCACGAAATTCACTTAGCTTCGTTTGTCGAAGCTTTTCGCCTCTTGAAACTTTTCAATAGCCCGGAATCGAATTCACCTCGTCCCTCCCCTCCCGAACCTAGCCCCCTGGCCCCTACACATATGTAACTATTGTATGTACACTTATATATTATGTACTTTACTGATTTCTCACATATGTGCTTTGATTAAATTATAATGTAGTCTAGCGTCATGCTCAGTCAATGTATTTCAAGTGCATAGTGTATATTTTAATCAATCAATCAAGTAGGTATATATGTAATTACTTTATGTAATACAACCTTAAACTTAACCCGAATATATAAGCTTTGTTGTCGATTAGGTATCATATTAGTATAAGAATTAGGTTTGTAAATTTATTTAGTGTATGACTGCGGGCTGATTATTATTTTAATCAAAACTAAATGCTTTTCAGTGTTTTCCATTTGCAAATGATAGATGGTTCACGTTTTAGTGTTAACGTTGTTAAGCAATAAAGTAATCAACTTCGCTTTTAAGTTAGTAATTAACATCACCGAGTGTATGATCTAGAAAGATGCTTTTTTTTTATTGCTTAGATGGGTAGACGAGCTCACAGCCCACCTGGTGTTAAGTGGTTACTGAAGCCCATAGACATCTACAACGTAAATGCGACACACACCTTGAGATATAAGTTCTAAGGTCTCAGCATAGTTACAACGGCTGCCCCACCCTTCAAACCGAAACGCATTACTGCTTCACGGCAGAAACAGGAGGGGCGATAGTACCTACCCGTGCGGACTCACAAGAGGTCCTACCACCAGTAATTACACAAATTATAATTTTGCGGGTTTGATTTTTATTACACGATGTTATTCCTTCACCGTGGAAGTCAATCGTGAACATCTGTTAAGTACGTATTTCATTAGAAAAATTGGTACCCGCCTGCGGGATTCGAACACCGGTGCATCGCTACATACGAATGCACCGAACGTCTTATCCTTTAGGCCACGACGACTTCTTTTTATTACAAGTCTTCAATGTTTTAAGCCTGTCGAAATTGATTAACTGGTATTTTTGTTAAATAGTCACGATGGAAGGTTTGCTTTGGGCTACATACATTAGTTTGCTGAACACCGGGTCCGCTCTTTGGCTGACAATAGCACAAAACAGCAAGATCAAATCGTAAACCACAATTAGCGGCGGTCGCGGATGTTATCACCCGATACCTCTGTCGCTAAACGTGGACAATTACAAAATAAAATACTCTGCAACATTATTGAGCACTCCAACCAGAATATAAACACAATAATCCTCTTCACTGGTCATTTTGTGACAGAGTTTTTGTCAAGACGCGTCCATTGTACTAATAGTTCAATGGAAACCAGAGACTTCGACAGATCGGTCAAACATTTGACAAAAAATCAGTCCAATATTCGTCTTATCCTTTTATGTGGCGAACAATTCATTATGTTAAAGATTCGGCACAAATCTGGCTGTTTGTTGTGGCTTATTTCTGAGCGTGAAGTGGAATAACGTACAATTTTATTGTGTTAATGTTTTTCTTATAATGTCATACACAAATTGGACAAAGATTTGGTAAATAAACGGTACAATAAATTTATACAATTTGTTAAACATGGATCAAACATAAACAAAAAAATCTTCTATAAATCTCAAGTTTGGCCAAGTTTATGTTGTTTTCTTTTAACAATTAACTCTGAATACGATCTCGACCTACTCCAGCCACCAGCACCCTTTGTGGAAGGACTTTTTGTGAGTCTTCACAGATTGCTACTATTTCATTATGTCCATCATTTGCCTGACGGGACTGCTTGATACTGCGTACATTGAGATAGGAACTGAAATTGTAATTTCCATTTATGACTCGGTTAACCACTGAACATCAAGAGAACCGTGTCTATGTCAACATAAAAATATTTCGTAACATCTAAATATATATATGTTGTTTGCTTGATTTACTGTTGATTTATTATCTGTAGGTATTTAAGTATACTGGATATTATTTTTAACGTTATGTACCTATCTATTTATTGTATGTATGTACATATTTTCTCTATTAATAGTACACCGCTTAATCTCTCTATTAATAATACACATACCTGCTATATCTTTATCTTTTCTAGAATTTCTGTAAATTAAACTGTCGTCTAGAAGAGATCGCTTTTACTGATAATACCGCCTACTGTACAAATGTATCTGCTTGTTGACTGTTTTCTAATGTTAATTATTGTGTTTTGGTGTCAAAAAAGTATGATCTCTCTCTCTCTCTCTCTCTCTCTCTCTCTCTCTCTATCTTTCTATATAACTATTCATATCAATACGGGAACTGTATAATTTTGAAACGTATAAGGTTACTGTTAACAAATGTCCTGTACATTATTACAATTGCGATGCACCTACACATTACAGTTGTAGACATTGACATTACAATAGACCGCGGCGCGCTTTGTGCAATAATATACGATGTACCTACTTAGATCGAGACCAGAGATTATCTGGCCACTGTACCATTAGGATGTACAAGTTGGAATTGGCTGACGATATTGATGAGAAACCACATGTTTTTAATAGCGATTGAAATAAGAATAAAAGCTTATATGGAACACGAGGCTAACTCGATCCTCTCACTTGGGAAAAGATAAACCACTATCAGCATTTTTTCAATTTTTTTATTTCTGCCTTTGTAGGGAGACGATCATACAGCCTCATTGTTGTTAAGTGGTTACCGCCGCTCATAGACATCAGTAATGCCACTGTTGATGAACGCAGCGGTTCCAGATAATATGGAGCGATGGATAAGCGCAAGTTTTAGCCCAGGCGTGAAATACCGCTTTGCTCTGTTGAGGACTCCCAACATTTTAGAAGCCAATTTGACTTTACCTCCCAAATGACTCCGATACTAAACAACGCTCGAAATAACGACCCCCAGAATACATATACTCGCGGAAAGCTGCAGGGAACTTGAAACTGCGGCGCTATGAGATACTGTTGGATATTGGCTGGTCCAGTGGACTAACATCCAACGATATTTGTTACAAAGCTATATTGACAAACTATATTTGAATTTTTTGTATTAATAATACCTTTGTGGAGTTGGAATCAAGCATAGTTATCCGTTATTCATATAAGGGAAAGTAGGGTGTTGTGCAGATGCAATATATAAATGCATAGAATTATCCCAGCGTCGGAAATTATACATTAAAAATTTTTATTTAATGAATGTGAAATTAAAAATGTTTAACATTCATAAGATAAAGTAGTGCCACTTATGCCTTCTATACTGAACACGTAAGAATGTATATCGGTCGATCGTTATCCAGGTGAGTACGCCTTTAGTGATAGGACAACCCGTAGTCCTTACATGTTCTATTATAAATGTTTAATCTATATATTAATACGCGAAGCAAAAACTTTGTATCCCTTTTTACGAAAATTGCGCGGACGGAGGAGTATGAAATTTTCCACACGTATAGAGAATATAGAGAAGGAGTGCACTATGATAATATATTTTTTTTAAATGCATAAAAGATACATTAAATAAATAAAGAAAACATTACACACACTACATACCATGTATTTGACGCACACACGCATGCATACTATTTATTTATTGTCAAACTTTTGTTCTTGGCGTCTGTGGTCAAATTGAGAATAGATTAAATATTGTTTGTTATTAATATTTTTTTATAGTGTAGCCTTGGCGTAATTTCTGATTATAGAAGTATAAAATACAATCGTAATAGTGTACAAACTTACAATTCCAATTAATTATAGTCGAATTTCGACTACTGCGGGACCTCTAGTAATGTCAATTTTACGATCATATTCATACTTCATGAAGAAAAAATAAAGCTATGTAATCTCAAATATCACTTTAAACATTTAAAATGTATCTCGTTATATGATAATTCACTTTTGTACCCTCTTTAAGGCGAAAATTGATCCCAATTAAAACCAGAAAAATACAATTCGGAAAGCCACCATCAGCCGCCATGTTGGGTGAACGCCTCACACAACTGTCAATGTTCAAAAAAGTTACTCTCTAATTCAAAAGCAAGGAAAATTGAACTTTAAAACAGCAGTATAAGGAGTTTAAAGCTGTATATTCAAATTGGTGGTTCTGTTATTGTTTATTTTTTAGTTTATTTTCTTTTGATTGTGTTCGAAATGTGTTTTTTTTTCGCTAACGAGACCACGGGGCGTCGCGCGTGATTGTCGTAATAAAGTTTTGTTTAAAAGTCTTATTGTGCCAGGTTTTTAGTTGTTCATAGGATACATATGTAGAACTGGGATCGAAGCACAAACTATGGTGTAAAGCTGTTGCACTTTCATTGTTCTCTTCCAAAATCTTCTCTATTATTATACTTATAAATTAACTGACACCTTTTTTACGCCACGTTCATTCCATAGTCTTCACCATTTTGCTTTTCTTCTCTCATTCTTTTTCTCTCTTCATTCATAGCGTTTTTCTTAATCAGATTTTATCACTCCGCTCCACACTCTTTTCATACGTTCTGTTCTTACCAATCCTACACACTAGATGAAAGTCGCCATTACCGATGTAGAACAAATAATTAAATTCCGTCCAGCAGTCTAGTGAATAAAAACTCAATATGTAAGATAAGAAGTCGTATTGTGTCCACATAGACCCGATCTCTTTATTATTTTTATTGCTTGGCAGGGTGGACGAGCTCACAGCCCACCTGGTGTTAAGTGGTCACTGGAGTCCATAAACATCTATAACGTAAATGCGCCACCCACCTTAAGATATAAGTTATAAGGTCTCAGTATAGTTACAACGGCTGCCCCACCTTTAAACCGAAGCGCATTACTGCTGCACGGCAGAAATAGGCAGGTTGGTGGTACCTACCCGCGCGGACTCATAAGATGTCCTACCACCAGTTATAATTTATGTTCCAAGATGGTCGTGGAAATATCGAACTGTACCTAATGACGTGTAGGTATGTTAGCGCTTACGACCAGAGCAGTTATACAAATTACCTATTTCAATACAATAAATATTTATTTATAGTAAATCTTTATAGAATCGAATAGTAATAGGCACAGCGATAGGACAAGTCCTAATTATGGTTACCATGTACCGTCAAACATACCATAGCAAAATACGAAGGCATTACACATTACTAAATTAAATACTTATACTTATTATTAAACTAATAAAGTACCAGTTCTATTACAAAAGCTAAGCTACACAATGGCTATCGCTTGTATCTTTACATGTGAACATGTTATTACGTCACTATTTATCGCTGCGGGGTGTTGAACCCTAGCGAAATTTAGGGATCATATTTAAAAAAAAACCCTTATTTATTTAGGAAAGATTTCGTTAGGAAGATTGTACCAGTAGCAACGTCCTCTCTATTTCTGTTCTTAAATCCCACGATGAAAAAATTCGTATTGAAAATAAATCGATACACGGTGTATTCGTCAATTTATTTTATTAAAATAATTTTAATTAACATTTGATTCCATTTACGTCTTAATTTAATTTTATATTGTACTAACTGACCCGGCAGATTTCGAAGTGCCTTAATTGATAAATAAAATACCTACACTTTTGTATAAAATAAACTTAAAACAAACAAAAGGAATCCGTCCGACGGGGGACACATCAAATGAAAAACAAAATTGTTATTTTTATTTAATTCCGAGCATTTGCATATTTATCTACCCTTTAAACCTTCTCTGGACTTCCGCAAATAATTCAAGAACAAAATTAGCTAAATCGGTCCAGCCGTTCTCGAGTTTTAGCGAAACGAACAGCAATTCATTTTTATATAGGTATAGAGATTTTAAATTAAAAATAATTTTAATTGAATTGAATTAAATTTAATTTAGATTAACTTAATTTTAATTTTAGTTGCTGGATATTTAGCCCTCTATGGTGTGTAGTCGTGTGAGTTCACTCATAGTTGTAGGTACTACCGAGAAGCACTGCGTTCAGAGTGCGTTTTTAGAGATATTATTTGCCAAGTCTCGTCCAGCTTTATAAAGCTCTTCTCTATACGATTTTCTTAGAAGAGTTATTACTGCATTCAGTGTTTTTATGTCTATGAGCTCCAGTGACCATTTAACATCAGTTGAGCTGTGAGGTCGTGTACCACCGTAAAAAAATACATCCTCCAATATATATTTTTCTAGCTGTAGTGTAAATAGCCTTCTAGTGAAACATTTAATTTCATTATGGAACCCTAAAATGGTATACAATTAAAAAAACTATCCTAAAATCGAATAAAAATGAAATATAACAGTTGGAATATTTCGTATTACCGATGTTTATTTACGTAGCAGAATTGATAATAACAGAACGACTATTACATTGAATGGGCACAAATTGAGTAATGCGTCTAAATAATATCAGAATGTCATCAAAGAACAAAAACTGTTCTAAAGGCGCGCTCAGGGGTGCCCCTTACGGAATCTCGGTTGCTTCTGAAGTATTTTCTGACGTTCACTAGTCGTATTCATATGTTTATCAAAGCCCTAATCTTCATCATCTTTATCGGTAGGCAGCGGCTTGGCTCGGTAGGCAGCGGCTTGGCTTTCGGTAGGCAGCGGCTTGGCTCTGCCCCTGGCATTGCTGAAGTCCATGGGCGACGGTAACCACTCACCATCAGGTGAGCCGTATGCTCGTCTCTTAAGCTTATCGATCGTTCAATAGAGTTCTTCGTTAGTAATTACATATTTAGTGAAATTAAGCTGAAATACCGCCATCGTGTCTGAACTATATTACCATTTTAAAGAAGTTACTGCGAGACAAATAAATTAGATAGAAAATATAAGTTAAAGTTCACCATTCAGTTGCAAATCGTCTGTAATAAATTCACATATGAGTTAAAATAAATCAATCAAATTAGGTGATCATTTCAGCTTGTAGCCAATTTGGTATGAAGTCATTTCCAAAGTTCAACTCCCAATACTAAGTATTTTTACACAATACTGTTTTTGACCGGGATTCGAACCAGAATTTCGCGGTACACGGCAATTCCAGTTGACTACATACGCAACCAAAGGTTTTCTTAATTTCCTTAGCCAAAATTATAATAATATTATTATTATGTGTTTGGGATCACCCCTGGCCCGTCTCCATCGCGTCCACTCGCATAGCTCTGTTCCGCTCTCTCTGATCTCATTAAGCATCCATTTTTGTAAGCGTACCGAGCCCGATTCAATTTCAAAGTCATTTGTTAGAGCATAAAACAATTATTAAAAAAACGCCAGTGATTTGACGAGCAATTTCTCACCACTTACCATTACCGAGGGCTTCATTTAAAGCTTTCTGTTTTGTTTTAATGTTGTTTGAAGGCGTTTAAATGAGCTTCGTGCTTAATTTCATTACGAATAATTTATCTGTTGTACAATTGTCTGGCTGTAGGAGCTGCGATGATCAGAAACAGTTTGGCACTCCAATTTGGCGTTCATTTTAATCGTTTTTTTAATTCTCAGTTAGAATGCTTAATAGTTAATCGATTGGATAACTTTATCTTATTTAGCAAGTCGTAAATTGTAACACTCATCCGAAAGAGTCATTTAGATAAAAGTAGGTAGGTACTACCACTCTACCTATTTCTGCCGTGAAGCAGTAATGCGTTTCGGTTTGAAGGGTGTAGCAGCCGTTGTAACTAACTATACTTGAGAACTTAGAACTTATATTTAAAGGTTAGTAACCACCTAACACCAGGTGGGATGTGAGCTCGTCCACCCATCTAAGCAATAAAAAAAACACAAGGAACAACAATAAGGGTGATACCACTGAGCAATCAAATAAAATGTTGCTTCTGCTAAACAAGATGCCCTATAATTAAAGATACCACAGAAAACCCTAAATGGACCCAAAATTGTACAAGTTTCTTTTTTCAACTGAGCGATAATAATCATTACATAAATTGTCCGTCAGTTTGTACGTAAATATATCGATGGCCATACTAAAAGCACTCTAAATACCACACTTTTTGTCCAAAAAATTACCCGAAAATTAACATCACTAATAAGCTGGTATTACATCGCCTAATTCGAAATGAGCCCTCTGTGAATCTATTTTCCATACGTGAGGGGATCTAAATGGTTGGACGTTTAATTTAAAGGTTCAATTTTAGAAGGTCCGTTTTGTAATACATTTTAAGGAAGTCGAGGGATCTTGTTGGCTGGCTATAATTTTTTCAAATTTTTATTTCTGAGCAGTCAGGTATTAATTTGAGCGAGTATTATAATGATCCGCTGTGATGGATTGGATGACTCGGCAAATATTTGAATTGAGTGATTTGGGCAATGTTTGATCCAATGTTGGAAGCGACTGAAACTTATTTTTATTCGAATAATCGAAATGCGGGGTAGCGACAATACAAGTGTTACAAGATGCTTCGTAACAATATAAAGCTCCGTATACCTAAATATATCATTTCCTGAGCCTTAGAACTCTTAGTCTCAAAGTGGGGGCGATATTTACGTTCTTGATGTCCATAAGCTTCGAGTAACAACTACCAAACAGGTGGGCCATAAGCTCGTTTGCCCGAGTAAGCAAAAAGGAGGAGGACATCAGTACAGATGTGAAAATAACTTTTTTATTTTTTTTATTTCTTAGATGGGTGGACAAGCTCACAGCCCACCTGGTGTTAAGTGGTTACTGGAGCCCATAGACATCTACAACGTAAATGCGCCACCAACCTTGAGATATAAGTTCTAAGGTCTCAGTATAGTTACAACGACTGCCCACCCTTCAAACCGAAACGCATTACTGCTTCACGGCAGAAATAGGCGGGGTGTTGATACCTACCCGTGCGGACTCACAAGAGTTCCTACCACCAGTAAAAACTGTGCCTATAGTAGTGTATTTTAGGACTCTCGTCTAGATGTAAGTCCAGTTTGTGAGTCTATACAGGGCTGTATGAGAGGAGGACGGACTCAGTACAGCGCTGCAGAGGACTGCCTCCGTCGTGACGTTTATCCCTGGAGAGTTTGCAGCGTGTAGATAAGTTGTGAACAGGCTTCCAATCAGGCGCAGTTCAGGTAATGCTGTTTGCTGAACTACGGGCCATCTAGCGCTTGCAATTGAGTTACTGTGTTGAAATGCTTGGACACTCTCGCAGACTACACTCGAATACAGAGATTGTAATTTATTTAAGCAATAGATTGAGATGGTTGTGTGCAGTACATATGCATAAATTTCACGTGACACAGAGCCACCATTAAATATATTTGTTGTTAAATATCATGTATCCGTTTTATATTTCTTATGGTTACGACCCTCAGACACAGCCCACTGATTTTCTCGCCGGATCTTCTCAGTGGGTCGCGTTTCCGATCCGGTAGTAGATTCTGAGAAGCACTGCTCTTGCTAGGGTTCGTGTTAGCAACGTCGTCAGGTTTGAGCCCCGTGAGCTCACCTACTCGTTAAGGTTATGCTGAAATAGCCTCTCAAGGCTATCAACTTAGGTAGGAAAAAAATTTGTTACGAGTATGTTCATTGACTGAAAATCGTCAAATGTTGCTTGAATTGCATTAATATCGATTACGCTGTATATTATGATTTGCAAGTCAATGGTGGATCCAGGGGTTTGTATCAAGGTACTTCAATAATTTTGTTTTTAAGTGACTTCGAGGTTACAGATGATTGATTCGTCACACAAGATGATACCCTTATCTCCTTTTTATCATCACACCTCCCGCCAAGAGTTCATCCATATTATCTGGAACCGCTGCGTTCATCGAAAATGCATTGTTATGTTATGCCCCTCACACTAGTACCTAAGTCATATATCAATTCTCATAAACACATAATGTACTCTAACTCTTAGTTCTTAAGTTCTAAATCATTGTTACTATATAACATACTTATTTCCTCATGTTACTAAATCATATGTATATTGTTTACTTTACTTCAGATCTTCATTTGGAATTAGAACATTTGTTAATATTGTATNTCCTTACATTATTCGTTAGATTAGTTTTTGTTATTGTGTTGTTTTGTCATAATTGTAAGGAACATTGTTATACAAATTCAGCACTATATGTCTTGTTTTGTCGTGCGCACATGTCTTATGTTGCAAGCCAGATTTTGTTTCTTTTTATTTGTGTTTTTTGTGTATCTTTAGCTTGTGATGTGTGTTGTGAGCCTAATAAAAATAATAAAAAAAAAAAATAAAAATATTAAATTATTTTCTTTTTTTTTATTTAAATTTTAATCAATTTGAAAAAAATTGATTAAGCAATATCCTCAAACACGTATATTGGTTATCCCTTTTCTTGACATCGTTTAAATTCGGTAATTCTCGGCACGGTTCGGAAAGTTCACCTGCGGCTATATTCAGTCTCACCAAGTTACGTCAGTCGTATTATAATGAGCGATTTAGTGGACAACTTCATTCTGTTAATTTTGTGTCACGGTGCGCGCGCATCGTAAAATTTCACTCTCATCAATTTTTCATAACGCGCCTAAAGAAGTATAACTTCAAAAAGCTTTCAAAAGATTTTACTTTAGGCCAATAACCGAAAAATGATATTCAACTTAGCTGTCTCTATTCGTCGAGTACTCTGTGACCGAGCGGTCGTGTTTTCACAAGACGTCGAACAAGTAACAAACTGACCGCGGTAGCTGAGCGCTGGACACATGTAGCAACGTACATAGTGTGACTTATGTATACATTGTATACAATACACGCATAGGTAGATATAGACACTGTATCGTCAAATCGTTGTCGAGCGGTACGGAGTGTAAGCGTGTCTGTCAATCACGGGGCCGTGCCCTCAAGATTCGACGTCCGTATATTGAACATTTCTTTGAAGTCCTACAATTGTATAGTAGTTAGTTCAGCTGGTAACCTTTTTATTGTCTGTGTTGATTAAAACACTACACTAGAGATAACTGTGTTGTTACGCATAGTGAGCCTAGGTTTTGAAGCTTAGACCATACCTAAAAAACTTAACCTTAGGAGAGAGCGAGAGAGAGAGATGAAAGAACATCTGCTATCACACTCTCGCGTCAATAATCATAATACTATTTCAGATTTCAGATCAGATTTTTCGTTCAAAAGACATGCCGCCGCTTACCCAAATTAAGCCCGCACAAATTGGGAATTACGCAACTTACCTACGTAAGTAATGATGGCAGGTCGTAAGCCCGCACGGCCAGGAATCACCACGACGCCCAGTTATGCCGCCAAGCAGTCATGTATAACTCATATCATTCGATTTTAATGTTACTAGTGGTCCCGCAGTAGTCGAAGTTCGACTATAATTAATTGAAATTATATAATAAGTTTGTATATTATTATGATACTATTTTCAAAGACTTTTATAATCACAAATTTCGCCAAGACAACTCTATAGAAATATATTAATAAAGACAAACAATATTTAATCTATTCTCAATTTGACAACAGACGTCAAGAACAAAAGTTTGACAATAAATAAATAGTACGCATGCGTGTGTGCGTCAAATACATGGTAGTGTGTGTAATGTTTTTTTTATTTATTTAATGTCTTTTTTAGGCATAATTTAAAAAAATATTAGCATTGTGCACTCCTTCTCTATATTCTCTATAAGTGTGGGAAATTTCATACTCCTCCGTCCGCGCAATTTTCGTAAAAAGGGATACAAAGTTTTTGCTTCACGTATTAATATATAGATTCCTTCATCGTGAAAGTGATTCACGAATTTGTGTAAGCTATGTACATAGGTATTTATAATGACAACAAAGAGATCCGTTTTGCTAATAATTAGTAACAAACTGTCTAATAATCAACATCGTCAAAGAATAGTTCAAAATAAATTAGTTTTAATTACAAAACAATAGATTAAATTGTTCGAAACAATTTATCGTATCAGACAACATGAAGCGCGAGGGATTTAGATCACAACCTGACAACAGCAAGTGTTGTAGGGTCACCATCACTTAGCAACACGACGAGACGTTCTCTCTTTTAAATATTTTTAATGCTCATTAGTGCTTGGGTTGTCGATTGAGTCTGTGCGTATCCATTCTTATTATTATCAGAAAAACAGCGAATTCCTACGATGGCCGTACAGTCAAGTGCCGTAAGATCATACGTTCATTGCAAGAATAGTTCTACAACTTAACTACATGGTGGTTGGCAGCAGCAAGCAATTAGGTACATCGTCTATCTTAATAAATGCTGTAGACGTGAATAGAGAATAACAATTTGTTTAATACCATCGAAGACAGAGCCTGCGGCATTATAAATGACCGCTCTTGTAATACTTATAGAGAACATAGTCGATCCAATTTCTGACGGTAAAGTCATAATACAAATCGTTTTTGAAGAAGAATACACTGTATATAGATGAGTTAGTATACCTGATGCTCAAGGATTATTAAATTGAAAATTTTAATGAAAGAAGTATCATGATGTTTTTTTTTAATGCTTAGGTGGACTGAAATATAATTTGCGTAATTACTCTTGGTAGGACGTCTTGTGATTTCACACGGGTAGGTATCACCACCCTGTTTATTTGTGCCGTGAAACAGTAAAGCTTTGAAGAATAATGTAAAACTAAGACTTAGAATTCATGTTTCAAGTGGGCGACGGCATTTACATTGTAGATATTTATGGGTCCCTCTAGCCATTTAACACCATTGACCGTGAGCTCGTCCATCCAACTAAATAATAAAAATAAACGGATCCATGACTAAACCCCATCGAGCTCCACCACATCGGCTAGCCGAAACCTACAGCACCACGTAATCACATAACCACAAGACCACCAGCAAATAATTTTAATACAATTAAATAAATTCCAAAAGTTTGGTCACAGTACTCTAGATCGCCCGCAGAGTAGACTAATGATTGCGAATGTCCGAAGCTAATAATTAACTCATCTGTTTTATAGTAAGTACTCTGCGGTTATAATCGCTGTTTCGTGATTAACTCCAACATTTAGAATTAGGGATGTGACGACGACGATTTTGTTGGTTTAAGCGGGATAAGCGCTTGAGACATGAGGTCGAACTTTCGATCTGATTAGTAAGTACAGCCGCAGAATTACTTTACTCCCGATCGTTGCCAAATGTTCCTAAAGCAAAACACGTATATTTGTAGATACGTATGGTGTATGAAATATTATCGGCAGGTCGTTCGGAATCAATCAATGTTGTGTAATTAGCGCTTTACTGCTGCCCCATTCAACAATTACAGCCGCTGTCCTAAACCAGGTGCTTAGAGATGGGATGTTACTGTCGATAGTATTAGTGTATCTGAAGATATATCAGACTTTTGTTAGTGTAGTGTGCAGCACGTACGTTTGATGTCTGAAAATCACTGATAATATTTTTAATTTCTACCTACTCTTCAAATCAAAAAGCTTGGATATTCTGATGAGTAGCAAAGGTAGTAGAAAATGTAGTCCTCGGCGACTATCCCGGCTCAATAGTCACCGCTGCTTATGGACATCGACAAGGAAACTGGCACAGTCACACCGTTCAGGAACTACCATGAAGGGGAGTTCACTCCAAAGCCGGACGTGACGTATATCTTCTGATCCCAAACAACGTTCAAAACCTTAGATTATTTGTTCATATCCGGATTATTATCATTTAGCTTTCTCCAAATAAACTTAGTCAAGAAATGTTCGGCAAATTCTATCGACAGCGTGACGTCGGCGCTGGTTGAGCCCCGCCAACCGTACCCCCTCCCCCCTCCGCCCTCCTCGCCCCGCTCTCAACACAATCAATCTCGTGCTTAATTCAGCGATGGATTTGTAATTAACAAGCCTTTATTATAAGAGGCTTTAGGTCCAGTTCACACTGGTTGCGATAGTGATTTTTTTGTAAAGAAAATTATTAGAATCGTGTGGCCCTGAGCTTAAATTGTAGTTAGTATATTTAAGCCCGCGTTCACCGGTTACCGTCCTCGTCGAACCCGCCGCTTGCGACGAAGGGCTCGACGAGCGAATTAATCCATAGACACAGCCCACTGGGCTTCTCAGTGGGTCGTGTTTTCTATCCGGTGGTAGATTCTGCGAAGCACTGCTCTTGCTAGGGCCAGTGTTAGCAACATTTCCGGTTTGAGCCCCGTGAGCTCACCTACACGTTAAGGTGAAGCTTAAATAGCCTCTTAAGATCTCTTAAGATGATAGACTCTACTAAATCAATGCACTAGAAACTTTAATCTCAAATATCAAGGTGAGTTATCTTATTACAATGCTCACAGCGTCCGGTGACTTGGAGAAATATCTCGTACTTCTTTTAGAAGGGAGGGATTACTGGTGGTTGAAGTCCTGTCCAGTTTCACGATGGCAAGTGGAACGAGGAAGAGCCCAGTTGGGAGATGTATCTCATGTTAAAATTACAAAAATGTTCCTAATCAATTATATTATCAAGCAATATTACTGGTGGTAGGACCTCTTGTGAGTCCGCACGGGTAGGTACTATTTCTGCTGTGAAGCAGTAATGCGTTTCGATTTGAAGGGCGGGGTAGCCGTTGTAACTATACTGAGACCTTGGAACTGATATGTCAAGGTGGGTGGCGGCATTTACGTTGTAGATGTCTATGGGCTCCAGTAACCACTTAACACCAGGTGGGCTGAGCTCGTCCACCCAACTAAGCAATTGAAAAAAACTGTTGGTACAATTTTCTCATATCTTCGCAGCCATTGACAAGTTCTATTGTTTTCAATACTTATTTAAATTTAATAATCCTTTTTTTTTCTTCAAAATGTCAATAACAAAACTAAAATAAGGTAATACAAAGTGAATTTCAATCTTGAGGTATCAGTGATTACGGTCGAGTCTCGAGCGTTATGAGAACGTCAGCTTATAAAATTTAGCTGTTTTCGAATCTCGTGTCCACATCCTAAGGCTAGTTAGTTCCCAGTAAAGCTATAACAACTTCGTTCGAAGTTTATTAGTTAAATTATCATTTTCCTTATCTCTGTGTTCAGTCTGGCTTGTCTACATTTTTTTTTTGTTACTTCCGACAACCGTTGTAATGTTTCCTTGTAGGACTTGGTATTTAAAAAAATATCGACTTATTGCACAACAGTCGACCACAACATGCGATACAGCGCTAAACTGTCATATCGTCTTCTCGTATTAAAACTGTATCATCTCAAAATTTACTAATTTTACGATTTAAGATAAAATTATGTGTTAATTTTGTTAATAATAGTAGTAAAATAAACATATGTAAACTAAAAAAAAAACTAAAACTAAAGTACGCTCTTTTGACAGTATTTATGAAAAAAAATACTGGTGATACCAAATGATTCCGCATATTAACTCAATTTCGAATATTTTTGGAATGAGGTCCTACCATCAATAATATTGCTCGATAATATAATTGATTAGGAACATTATTGTAATTTTAACATGAGATACATCTCCCGACTGGGCTTTTGCTCGTCCACTTTCCGTGGTGAAACTGGAAAGGACTTCAACCACCAGTAATCCCTCCCTTCTAAACGATACGAGATATTTCTCCACATTTCAATTCTAATTCTACAGATAATTGAAGTCACCTGACGCTCACCGTGATATTTAAAATGAAAGTTTCTAGTGCATTGATTTAGTAGAGTCAATAGGTGGGCTTTTTTTTCCCTACCTATGCTGATAGCCTTAAGAGGCTATTTCAGCATCACCCAAACCGAACAAAACTGCTAACACTGGCCCTAGCAAGAGCAGTGCTTCGCAGAATCTACCACCGGATCCGAAACGCGACCCACTGAGAAGATCCGGCGAGAAACTCAGTGGACTGTGTCTGAGGGCTAGATAGCGTAAAAGTTAGCTCATATTTGTATGGAATGGGATCGTTTGCCTATGTTTGCCGCTAGGGGCGCTGTTCCAACTGCATACAAAATTGAGTTAACTTTTACGCTATCGAGAACGTTAAGAAACTCGCACTAAGCATACAGATGCTGGAGCCATTGACAGTAGCCTGTAGTAGGTGTGTGGGATCGGTCTTTGGCGAGAAGAGTACGTCAACCTTTCAATATGGTTTTATTGTCATCGAAAAACTTCACCTTAAATATCGCGTGCCAACTGTCTCACGACAGTGTTGCTATTAATCGACAATTTGTTAATGCATCTATTTAATTGTCATTCGTGTTCATACCAGTGCAGTACTTAAGTATCGACGGAGCCTGTCGTCTCAAGTTTGTGATAATAATCAGTCTATTCTATCCCTTTCTTCTAATGATGTAATTTTTGTCAACATTCTTTTTTATAACAATTTGGAAACTAGTGGTAGGACCTCTTGAGAGTCCGCACGGGTAGATACCAGCACCCTGCCTATTTCTGCCGTGAAGCAGTGATGCGTTTCGGTTTGAAGGGTGGGGCAGCCGTTGTAACTATACTGAGACCTTAGAACATATATCAAGGTGGGTGACGCATTTACGTTGTAGATGTCTATGGGCTCCAGTAACCACTTAACACCAGGTGGGCTGTGAGCTCGTCCACCCTTCATTTAAAACATTAAATTGTTCACCATTTTACAGAAATCCTAAACATTATTAATCGATATACAAAGTAATTCCGCCAATAAAACTACTAAAATGCAAGAGAGCTACAGAAACACGAACCAATCGAAAAACACAATTACGTACGCAAACTACAATACGTTTCGGCAACAAATAAATAAAGAGTCTCCAACAAAAACAAGACCAGTAGCTCATTACTGTTAAGGTCGGGCCTCACGCGGGCCGACGCACGCTGCGGCAGCAAAACGACTAACAGACGCGAAACGGAACAAAAAAACGGAATCCGGTCGCGTGATTGGTCGATATGTCTCTGCTGCGGTGACGTCACGTACGCCCCGCCCCTAACGACCGTCTCCTACCTGAGATGAGAAGCATCGCCGTCTTTACTTGTGTGAAAAAGACAATAATATATTGACGATATTGTTCTTGATTAGAATGGTTGTAACTGACGCTTGTACCGCAATACATTCTGAATTTTATTTCTAGTCGCATTAGGGTCATAAATGTTTGGATCTGTGGAGATTTTGCGCTGATGGATCTGTACGGAGGTGGTCAGTTGGAAAAGCTGTTATTGTTTGGTTATGGGTTAACCGATTTGGTTAAATTTGTGTGTTAACAGGCAGATGTCCGGCTTAGTTCTGTCTCGTTCTACTGTATTGTTTTAGAGGGAGAAGCTGGCGTTTGATTGGTTGCTTATTGATTAGTTAGATTAATTCGTATTGAGTTCATTAGCATTCGGTTAATTGGAAATTTCGTGTGGGTTTGTGCACTTTTGTTTGTGTGTCGATCAATTCATTACCTAATTACACGTTAATTGAACTTTGTTATACTATTTACACATGGAGTTGAGAGCTTGAATATTTTCATGTATTTATTGATAATTGGTCACTAGTTACCAAATAAATAAATGAATAATTACTAATTAAATTAGTGTTTTAACTATGTTATCTACTGAAGAGCTAAAATGAAACTTAGTACTATTTTACACTTTACAAAAAATAGCCTAATGTTTCTCTTGAAAATTACCTTAAAAATAAAAAGTTTTCAACAAATCAAGGAGCTGAAACTTTCTTCAATACTCGAATAAAAAATAATGTAAACTACATCCCCGGCTAACGCGCCCTCAAAGAACGTAACAAACTCGCGCCGACACCGCTCACAATCCACCCAATCAAACAGAAAAAAAAAAACTATTCATCTCAATAACCTTCAAAGGAGCGGAGAAAATGCTAATACGACGCTTCTTGCAAACAAAATCACATCGCGACCCCAAATTTCGCACTTTCAATGGGCAATTTCGCTCCCCACCAAACGGCGGCCCCGCCCCGAAGTCTGGCTCGCCCTTAACGACTCGCTCGGCGGCAGTTTCGTTTGGGACGCGGTGCAGGATGGACGCGCCCGACGAGCGGTTTTTCGCGGACCGTTCCCCGGATCGCTCCGATACCAACAGCCCCCGCTCGGCCGTCAGCACGCCCAACTCCAACTCCTCAATAAACGTGACCGACCAGTCGATATCCCTGTCGCAGCAGAACTTGGAGACTCTCAACCGCATGGGAATGTTCTTTCACGCGCAACAAATGCAATTGAATCAAAGTTTTGACGTGAAGCGGCTCGGCTTGACCCAAGTGCCCGGTGCTAGTCAGGGCCCAAGACACAGTATAGACGCGATCCTCGGCCTCAGCTCTCAGAGGCAGGCCAGACTCAGTGAGTTCGAGCAGAGGAGAGAGGAGTGCGACCCCGTCCCCGTCTCCCCGGGAGCCGTCGAAAGCGCTGGTGAGATATGCCCACTCTATTACTCTTACACGTCCTCATGCAAACCTCCAAACTGTGCTCACCCGAACTGTGTACATATATTGTACTAGCGGCCCGCCCCGGCTTCGCATGGGTAATAGCGCACGCGATGTAAAAAAAAATATGTTCACGTTGGGTTACATTATTGGAGTTCCCTAATTTTTTTGAAAATATTATAAATACATATAGCCTATGTCACCCGGGGATAGCGTAGCTTTCCAACAGTGAAAGAAATTTTCAAATCAGTTCAGTAGTTTCGGAGCCTATTCAATACAAACAAACAAACAAATCCTTCCTCTTTATAATATTAGTATAGAAGTATAGATTAGTTGTTTGGTTCATTGGTATAAAAGGTTTTACGGTATCAAGTAATAGCTAAGATAAACAAATGCGGTTAGCTCTAGGTGTGACGAGACATTTCTATTAGGTTTTTCAATTAAAATCGAAAACGTTAAGTTTAGGTCCAAAATGAAATTTTATTCACAAGACCACGGAAGACTTGAATACGTACCTGATTACAATCCAGAAATCACGTGTAGGCGCTTTTGTTAATATAGCGAGAAACTCAAATATGCTATGTACTTTCTGACTAAAAAGTCTGTACTAAGTCACGAATTTGCTGTAGAACTCATGTAAGCTGTGGTTGAACTTATACGGACTAAATCAAGTCCGTTGCCGCCGATGTTGAAAGCTGCTATCCTATTGTACTTCAAAGCTTACTAAAATTGCAAAAACTGCATTAACTAGAGTCGAGTTAGTTCGGTAAAAGGCTTCGTTGGGAAAGCAAAACAAGTGAAATAAAAAAGAAGCAATAGTATTTTAAATATTCTACATTTTTATGACCTAACTATTTTTGGATTTAGGGACTTGCGTTCAAGATCATACCTGATATTTGTAATGTTTGTACGGATTAAGAAAACTACAATTATAATTTGTTCTTAAAACATTTAATTAACATGAACAATCTTTTGAAGACTAACTTACTATTATTAAGCATTATCATCTCGCCTGGGACACAGTAGGTATGTATAGGTAATATATGTAATGTGTTCAAAAGAGCCTTTGAAATATATTGTTACACCGGTAATAATCATTGACTTCTTAGAGCAATGGTAGTATTGAAATACATTACACTAAGCTAAAGTAGTTGAGCAATTAAAAGCTTTCACCTAATGTTACTTCAACCCTTATTCATTATCCAAGTATAGGGTATATTATGATGAGTTTGTAAAATAAGCTTAAAAAAACATGAAATAGTAGATTAAACGTCATGGATGACGTCAATGATAGAACTATGCAGAGTAAAGCTCATCTCTACTATGTGAAACCACGGCGATGCGATGCTAGGGACCATGTTTGCCACTGACTACGTCATCTCCTAGCTTAAGATGCGAGGTCGAAATCCCAATTGTACTGTACAATGGGTGACGCGAAATGAACTCTTGTCCTCCTTCGCCAATATTTACCTAGTCAGGTCATAAGTATTGTCACACAGTAAAAACTTTTCTTTTAGAATGCTGGCCACAAAAAAGTTTATTGAATTCGAATTTCGAATTGTTCATGAAAATAAAAATAGTATACATTTAGAATTTTACTCATTTTTAAATATGGTGTGGACGCTTAAAGAAGACCGTGTTGCAGTTATTGCGTTGCATCGTTGCGGTTACGCGCCAATTCAAATTTTTAACATACTGAAAAATTTGAATACAACCAAAAGATTCGTTTATCGTACCATCAAACGATACAATGAAGACTCTAGTGTAGATGACAGGTCAAGAAGTGGTCGCCCTCGGTCTGTTAGGACTCCAGCAGTGATAAAAGCTGTGAAGGCGCGAATTCAAAGAAATCCCAAACGTAAGCAGAAACTGTTGGCCCTTCAGATGGGGTTAAGCAGAACCACGGTGAAAAGGGTGTTAAATGAAGACTTAGGGCTTCGGGCATATCGAAGAAAAACAGGACATCGTTTGAATGCTCGTCTAATGGACCTGAGACTGAAGAGATGCCGCGCTTTGTTGAAGCGGTACGCGGGAAAAAAATATCGGGAAATTCTTTTTTCGGATGAAAAAATTTTTACCGTAGAAGAGAGCTACAACAAACAAAATGATAAGGTGTACGCACACAGTAGTGAAGAAGCGAGCAACCGTATTCCGCGTGTCCAACGAGGTCATTTTCCATCCTCGCTCATGGTATGGTTGGGAGTTTCTTATTGGGGCTTAACAGAGGTACATTTTTGTGAGAAAGGTGTAAAAACGAATGCAGTTGTGTATCAAAATACAGTCCTGACGAACCTTGTGGAACCTGTTTCTCATACCATGTTCAATAACAGGCACTGGGTATTCCAACAAGATTCGGCGCCAGCTCATAGAGCGAAGAGCACACAAGACTGGCTGGCGGCGCGTGAAATCGACTTCATCCGGCACGAAGACTGGCCCTCCTCCAGTCCAGATTTGAATCCGTTAGATTACAAGATATGGCAACACTTGGAGGAAAAGGCGTGCTCAAAGCCTCATCCCAATTTGGAGTCACTCAAGACATCCTTGATTAAGGCAGCCGCCGATATTGACATGGACCTCGTTCGTGCTGCGATAGACGACTGGCCGCCCAGATTGAAGGCCTGTATTCAAAATCACGGAGGCCATTTTGAATAAACTTTAGTGTCATAAGAATCTATGTTTTGTTAAGTTAATTTTCGTATATTAATGGTTACATAATGAATAAACTTGTTTCAATTATTTTACATTAAACATGTGACAGAATTTATGACCTGACTTTTGGTTTTCGCGTTTGGTCTTTTGCAAATGAGGTATGATTTTAACAAAAGTGCAAAGCAATGGCTGTCTTAGCCATCACCAAGATTGTCTCACCCCTCCCTCGCAACAGAACGTAGGATTTTGTCGCGGCATCAATATCAGCTGCGCTGAAACACAGTGCGAGATAATATCTGCCACGCACCCGACGACCCTGAAATGAACTTTCCGTCACGTCCTGAACGCTATATGTCCTTCTAGAAACAAAGCTTGAAAATATATTTTTAATGCCTCTCTGTCTGAACGAGGTCACCCATCAACTGTTGTTTAGTGGTTACTGCAGCTCATAGACATCAATAACACAAATACCCCCACTCACCTTAAGGCATGAGTTCTAAGTCTCAGTTTTTAGAGTAAGAAGGTGGGCTGACAAGACACCCTACTACCAGTCAAGTCTTCAACGCCAGGTGTATGTGCCTAGCTTGGGATCACAGCCCACTGAGTTTCTCGCCGGATCTTCTCAGTGGGTCGCGTTTCCGATCCGGTGGTAGATTCCGCGAAGCACTGCTCTTGCTAGGGCTACTATTAGCGACACTTCGGTTTGAGCCCCGTTACATGTTAGGGCGAAGCTGAAATAGCCTCTTGCTTGTGATTGTTGTTGAAGTGATGATAACCCTTCTTGATTAGGTGAACTTGAATACTCTTATTGATTTTAAGGGCAGTAGGAAAATAATCGATTAAGATGTAGACGCCCTCCCACGTGGGCTCCATGCTGTGAATGTTAAATGGTCGTTATTATCTCAAGGTGGACGATGTCTATTGCGCTGTCACGTCTGTTGACTTCAGTGACCTCTTAACGTTAAGAAAACCACGAGCTTGTTTGTTCAATGAACCAGTTAACTGTTTTATTGGCTAGCTCAACATATTTACGTAGATATCGCTATGGTTTCTACATGAATATATTGTTTTGAGATGCTCTACATAGTCATTAGAAATTTGGTTGATCTTATTCCGCCTAGAGGCAGATACGAGACCTAAACTTTCACAATTAACTTTCATTCTTAGTGTATCTCAGTGTACAGTGTGGACTGTTAAGTGGGAACTGCGCCAAGAGTGGCACGTGATTATGAGCATTGACACTGACGTTTACAAATATTGTCCGAATCATAGTTTGTAATTAAATTTATGATTTTGACCAGTAGTCGCAAATATGGGCAACTAATTGAAATCGTCCGTTCTAGTCGTGATCTGGTGAGGCGGGAAGACCGTTCGACCTGACTTCGAACTGACTTTTTAGTGGAGGTAAGACCTCTTGTCAGTCCGGGCGGGTAGGTACCGCCACCCTGCCTATATCTGCCGCGAAGCAGTAACGCGTTTCGGTTTAAAGGGTGGGGCAGCCGTTGTAACTATATTTGAGACTTTAGAACTTATATCTTAAGGTGGGTTGGCGTATTTGCGTCGTAGATGTCTATGTGCTCCAGTTAACACCAGGTGGGCCGTGAGCTCGTACACCCATCTTAGCAAGAAAAAAAAACATTCAAACTGAAAAATTGAGAAAATATCCCTTGTAGCCTTATTGATTTAAAAATGCAACAGTAGCCGTTTGTTTTATTAAAAACATACAACCCACACGTAGTCTGAGTGAGTCCTAGCACACAGTCATTGACTTAGATGTATACTGTACTTGAGAGAGTGAACGGCCCAGCATCTACTGGAATCCATAGACACCACAGCATCCAGACCGCCACACACCCTGAGACACCTGACACACGAGGTGCCAGTCACAACTAGTGTCCAAACATCATGGCCGTCTTACCCTTCCATGCAGAATAAAACCAAAAGTCCGTAGTAGTAATACCTGTAAGTGATTAGTTACGTTTTACAAGGCATTAGCGTGTCAATAGATCGAGTGATAAATAACTCGAACTGTATCCGCTTGTGAAATACTTTACAGAGCTCTTTCATTCTGTTTTATTTATTAAGTGATCACGTTGAGAGGTCATTATTGAGTTGAGATTGTTCTTGATTATAATATGGGCCATTTGTGAGCACATGTCACGTTTCCCTCCCTGGAACCTCGTCAGGACGTGGTAACGTGGTGGTGAGGTTTGTTGTGAGCTTATGCTGGTTTGTTCCCCACATACCTATTTCATCACAATACCTTTAAACATGGATATTGCACTCCTCCTCCTAGATGCGTCGATAATCCTCAATGCTGAGGATCGTGGCTTCCTCTAACAACTTTCTCCTGGATTATCATGCGCCACTCCCGCCTATCAAGTGTGTGAATAGCAACGTGGACTGAAGCGTTGAGAGTGGAGCGTATCTGGTCCGATCAGTGCATTGGACTTCTGCCTTTGGGCCTTCTTCTGCTATCGATATTCTGATATTGCACTAACTACCATTTAACAATTAAAAAATTATCGTAAATCAAGTGTGATTAAAACAGGTGCCCTGAAGATTCCGAGTGATAGCTAAGACTCTTTCAACGTACGTACATATTGATGCTTGAAAGGCAAACGTGACTAAGCGACAATGCGTGAACTTTACAGTAGACTAATTTAATGTTGAAATACCTGAACAAAAATTCTATTTTAACGAATCTAACTGAAGGATTGAAATGATCTTAATAGACCTAGAAATATATATTTTTTGCGCATCGAATATGATTATTGCCTATCATTTATGTACAAAGCAGTTATTGTGGCTTAGTCACGTTTGCCTTTCAAGCGTCGATATGTATTGTACGTGTGGTGGTGGCCATCATACAACGCAAGATAATTGACAGATGCCTGAATCTCGCTTACGACATTTTCAAGATAAGCTTGCATATATACAAGCTCCGAACAACAACATTCGGAGCGTCGGTCTACGAGCAATGTCACCAGCTCGGTGGAAGATCTTCCCTTCGTCGTATACCTCCAAAGTGCGTGTGATACAAACTAATATAAACGCAATAAAAAAAAATTGCTTCAATAGTTTACAAACTTTAGCCATACGAACAGTCTTCGATATCTCTATAGACGGAGGTTCAGAAATAAAAATGATTTAGTAGGATGTGACAGGAAAAACTAAGAGTAACACAGTAACTATACGCGGTGAAGGGTATTGCAAGCCGGCGCGGGTAGGCGCCTCCGTCCCGGCGTGAGCAACAAAATAATAATAACAATATAATTTTTGTGTTAGTGGAGAAATTACAGTTGTTTATTCACAATTTCTTATATAAACTTTATTACGTTTTATTATGTTCTTCGGTAATCGTGACTCTTGAATATAATTATGTTATGTTAAAAAGTACATTTTTTTTTTATTGCTTAGATGGGTGGACGAGCTCACAGCCCACCTGGTGTTAAGGGGTTACTGGAGCCCATAGACATCTACAACATATTATTACGATCGAGCTTTTAGTCCAACAGTTGATCGGTAGCGCTCGCGTGTGCAGAGGGGAGTGTTAGAGTCAGTCGGTAGAGTCTGTCTCGTATGTAAGACGTTTCATGTTCTATTTTAATTAAATAAATAATTGAGAAATGAGATGTTTGTTAGAAAACATCGCTGATAAAAACGTTTTCACTCGACACCAAGAGATGATATTTTACAAGTGTTTTATGTATTAATTACGTGATCTGAGCTCTGACCTGGTGAATGAGCTCACGGTTCACTTGATATACAGTGGATACGGAACCTATAGACATCAGACATGAATTCTACCATCCAGCCCCGCGCCTAGAAGTCTCCACTGTATTATATAACAAGTGGTACACCCTTCAACCATATCCCATTTTTGATTAGTATTGTGATGACGCTGATGTCGCATCCGTGCTTTGGTATTCACCTACTAACCCCAGTACTAAACCGACAAAATTCGCCTTATCTTAGTCATTTCTGCAAAAACTTATACATTTTGTTTTCTTATTACCTATTAACGAACCATTTATAAATTCTATTCTTATTTTGCTCTTTGGACGAAACGGATTACTTGCTGACGTGTGGGCTGGGCTTACAGACATTACAAATGTGAAGTCGGTCACCTACCTTGAGACATAAGATTAAGTAAGTCATTCAATAATATATTTTATAACGATTCAGAAAGTTGTAGGTAGTTGAAAATGAATCTTTATTTTTTGTTTTTGTGTGGGTCTTAATAGTCTTACTAAATGAATAGATCATACGTACGTAAATATTTGTCGTCGTGACCTAAAGGATAAGACGTCCGATGCATTCGTGTTGAGCGATGCACCGGTGTTCGAATCTCCGGCGGGTACTAATTTTTCTAATGAAATACGTACTCAACAAATGTTCACGATTAACTTCCACGGTGAAGGAATAACTTCGTGTAATAAAAATCAAACCCGCCAAATTATAATTTGCGTAATTACTGGTGGTAGGTCCTGTTGTGAGTCCGCGCGGGTAGGTACCACCACTCTGACTATTTCTGTCGTGAAGCAGTAATGCGTTTCAGTTTGAAGGGCGGGGCAGCCGTTGTAACTATACTGAGACCTTAGAACGTATGTCTCAAGGTGGGTGGTGCATTTACGTTGTAGATGTCTATCCAGTAACCACTTAACACCAGGTGGGCTGTGAGCTCGTCCACCCATCTAAGCATTAAATAAAAAAATAATAATAATTCGGTTTATGTTCCGTATTAATTGTGAACATTAATTTTGTTCGGCCTCGACTGTTCGTAGTCGTCCGTAGTCGAACTACAGACGGTGGCAGGGTTGCCATAGCCGGAGTCACAAGCCGCAGCCGGGGAGCACATGAGCCGATATAAAAACGAGGTCGCATTTCGTCTAAAGGTCGTTATAATTTGTGTGAAATTGTTAATTAGCTAATCGAGTAACTAGCTTATCGTAAATCGGTCGGCCCTACCACGAGTCACAGGAAGCCACTTCTAAAGTTTATACTTTAAAAATTATGAATTATGAATGTAACCTGTACAGGAGAATCTTAGTTAATCTTAATTGATTTCCCAACTTTCCGTTAACATCTAAAACTGAACAAATTCTTTTATTTTTCAAACAATTCAAAGAGTATGTACCTATACCTATTGTTCATTTTGTTTTCTGTAAAACTTTATGCGTATAAAATGTGTTTGTTGGGTGTTTAAAAATTGGGCAAAACTGCGCTATTTTAAAAGATACTATATTTTTTTAAAGATCGTTAAAATAAAAATTAGAATATGACATTTGTAGGTATTACATTTACATAGTAGGTATTACATAACATCTACATGATCAGACGGCATCTATTTTGTTCCACATAGTATTTATTGTAGTACATCGGGAAATACGTTCGTGTGAACTAAGCGCAGTCCAAAGTGTCCTGTGACCAAAGGTGTTTAAGGTCTATGTTTGGATTGGCAATAGCCGACAGCTGCAAGCTATATTTTGCAAAGCATAAACTTTTGACTCTTCCTTGTCTATATATATATATATACGAAGTTGCATCTTTTGTTAAAACTTGTCCCAATAGATTCACCAAGATGTCTAATGTGGCAAACAGAAATCGACGCGACGATAAACTATGTTTTCTAAAATCCAAAACTACATTAAAGAATAATAGTAAACTAGGTATGAGCGTTAGGATATTTAATAAACTACCAAAGAAATTAAGAGACTTAGACGATTTTCATTTTAAGAAAAAAACTAAAAGATAATCTTATTAGTGAAAATTATTATCATATAAATGATTTTCTTAGGGACGACATTGAAAATAAATGGATTTTTTTATTATTAGTATTCAACTATGGACGAATGAATGGTAAATTATATAATATTATAATATCTTGCGCTGCACTAAAATTAGCATGTCAAATAATGACAAAGCACACACGCTGCTTTTAACTTATGTAATAACTCATTTTTACTATGCTTAGCGAATAAATGATTTCTTTCTTTCTTTCTCTTAAATCTCACATATTTTTGTCTACATTATTGACGAAGCATGTTGCTGGTAACTTTATTTCTGTAATCTGACGAAGCATATTGCGGATAATAACATGTACTTTTAGGTTAGGAATATTGTGTTCTATTTTTATAATACATTATATATTGAGTACTCTATTATATAAAATCGACAAGTTTTCCCGACAGTTTGATTCCGCTAACTAAAAACTGAAGCGAGAACATTAGATTTCAATAGTAGGGGGTCAAGTAGTGGCGTGTTCGCTCACAAAATCATGCGAGCTCTGTAACGAGTATAATTCTTCATAATTGCCCTTAAAACGTAACAGTAACTCCAATAATTCGTAATTAATGAATTTCATTTAATTTACTTCCCGTTACCCTCAGTATTGTTGTACTATAAAAGAAAACATTTCTAACTTATAATTGACCCGGAGTAATTTTAATAGTTCGGGTGTAAGTTTCAAGATATGGCGAAACGATAATCATAGTTGTATTAGATTCGCTCGTGGGCTAGTGGTGATAGCACTCCTTAGGCGTTTTAATGTTATATCTTTAAACGAGCAATTCTTGTATATAAATATATATATGTTGGCACACGTCAGGGATGGCTGAGCGGTAGTTTCGTCATCACTCGTATTCGATTGAACTCAGTTTAGTCAATAAAACTTTTGAATAATAATTATTGAAACTCAACACACACAACTTTCACAATGACAGGATAAACCGACAGTTTCGTTGCACATACCGACAGACCGACAGACCGACTGACTGACTGACTGACTGACTGTCAGAGACTCACTGCTGAGACGAACGGAATCACTGTCTGACACGAATGCCACGACTCTGTCCACGTACCGCCATTTTATACTGTGGCGTTACGGAGTCTACCCTTCATTTTGTGATATTTATCAAACCAACATTTCATCATTTAAAATAATAATCAAAACCACCGTCTTAATATTACTAAAAGTCGTTATCCATGACATATATAATGTGAATCTCGGAAACGGCTCCAACGATTTTCATAAAATTTAGTATACAGGGGATTTCGGGGGCGATAAATCGATCTAGCTACGATTTATTTTCAGAAAATGTTGTTTTATTCGTGTTTTCAATAATCAACTTTATTAATAATCAACTTAAACATAAACTTCTTTTTTTTATTGAAAGAAAATAACAAATAATATAATACAATATCAATATGTAATTCGTATTTAAATATAATTTCTAAAAAACACAATTTATAAAAAAAAAATACCTACGGTCAACCTCTAGTTAAAAGAATGGGTGAAAACTGCGTTCCATATAAATAAGGAATTGACCATCGCTGATTCTCCCAGTTCGAACGTTTCTGGGGAATCCTTAGGATGAGAGACATCGGCGGTAGGTACGCACAGCACGATGTCACACCTTCAGCAACACTCTTCGCCTAATGCATACTAGATGATGACCGAGTTTTGCTCGGTTTTTTGGAGTTTACTCCTTAAGAATCGATTTACATATATAGGCCCGGGGTATGAAAATTATGGGGACCAAAATCGTACTAGAGAGTATAGCATGTCACACGAAATGCGTTATGCGCCTGATTGGCCATGGTGATGCGTGCGCGCGCCAATCAGGAGCCAACGCGCGGCCGCGTTATCGCAGGTGACGCCGGGCTGCTGCGCCGGCAGTCCGCCACAAAGCCTCGTACTGATCGCGCGTTTCTCTCATTATTGTATTTTCATATATTTGTTAGTCGTTTGTTTTGTGTCTCGTTAATTTGTTAATAATCTGTAGTGTATCGTGTTGTCGTAATATAGAACTATTTCTCGTATTGTTTCGTTTAATTTACCGACATCGTTTTGCTTGTGGCCGGACGCCGTTCGGGTTCGATTCCTGAACGTATCAACTGTTAGTGGGTTGATACCCGAATATAACCCGCTACAAATCATTTATTAATAAAGCTTTTTTAATAAATGCATATTTTACTGTATTCAACTGACACAAATTTATATTTATATCCAGTAAACTCCAGTCGTGCGTCGGAGCGGACACACACACTTTTTTTTTTGATAGCGCCATCTTGTTGTGTCTTTAAAGCGGTTAGTTGCCCTCAATTAAGAAAAATAGTATTATTATTCGCCAATAGATGTCGGGAAGAGTTGATTATTGAAAACACGAATAAAACATTTTTGAAAATAAATCGTAGCTAGATCGATTTATCGCCCCCGAAATCCCCTGTATATTAAATTTTATGAAAATCGTTGCAGCCGTTTCCGAGATTCAGATTATACCTATACATGTAAGCTCTATACGATTAATCCTAAAAGAGGTTAATATGTTATTTATAACATTCTTCTTTAGATGACATAAATAGAATTTCGATTATTGTAACATTAGAACATTAGATAGAACATTAGACATATAAAAAGCATTTTTGAAATATTAAAATATAAAAACATATAAAAATAGTGGTGAAGCAATAGCTTTAAATGTTGTTTCTCTGTATAAGAGCAACTCAATTTGTGCTATAGTTTTACAAAGCTAAATTGTATTTTGATATAAATAAATACATTATATACATATATTAATATACAAGAATTGCTCGTTTAAAGGTATAAGATAATAATATGACAGTTATTTGCTCAAGTGTAAATAATTCAGACAAGATTAGCGAACCGACGTCCCGAGTCCGTCACCAATGCAGTAATCAACGCAATAACTCGATGTCCGCCCGAATCGATTCACAATCGATATCCAATCGCCGTGACGGCATCATTCGATTACCGCCCTCGGCCGCAACAAACGATTATTCGGTAAATTACTATCGGGAACGCTGTAGGGGTGACCGGCCTTCATTTGGTGTTTCATTCGATCGTTTCTAATTTAAATACATAGCTCTTCGCTAACTGTAGCGGGGGCTTGGGAGATCTTTTCAATTTTGCGGTTAAAGGTATTAATGATCTGCTTTTTAAGTATCACAGGCTTCTCACTCTCTCTCTTTCTCTCTGTCTGTCTCTTTTCCTGTTAAATGCAAGTATGTGTGTGTGTCTGTGTTGTTGTGAGTGCGAACAGATGCCCATTGTACTCTATCGATTGTATAACCTCAATGTTTTATATTGCATTTTTATTCAATTTTTAATTCACTATTATATTTCTAGTACATGTACATTCAATGCTATTTAATTAACGAATATTTACTCTTAGGATATTTCTTTGATAATAAGGCACTTCAGTCCTGTCGGGGGTCCACGACCGCACTCCGATATATAAAAAAAAAAACCTTTTTTCTAAGTACGGGACTTGCTGTCGTAATGTGCTTTAGCTGTAAGTTTATTATTATTCTGCGCGTTTATGAATCTACGCCACATGTATACATGATTGATTACCGTTATTTCTTAATTTTTTGAATTTTTATGAATGAAGGATTACTGGTGGCCTGGAGATCTCTCCAGCTTCACTAGGACAGGGGCGAGCAAAGGCTCAGCCAGGAGGGGTGGGATTAGCTAACAGCTGCCCGAGTGCCTCTGAAAGAGACCTAACAACTCAAAGGCAGCTGCTTCGCGAATGAATCTACTACCAGATCGGAACTACGACCCACTGAGAAGATCCGGCTGTAGTATTACCGTTATTATATTATCGCGCTAATTTATATGATATAAATAGATAAGAAATTTAAATGTCGAAAAGACATATATCTGCTAGACTGCAATCATGCACTTGTACAATGTGCTTTTAAAGTGGACTATTTGTTCATATGTCGTAATTTTTAATGCAAATCAAACAAAGTGAAACCACAAAATCCAGCTCAATGTAAAATTATTTTATAAGGGTGTTAGTTATTACGTTCGCGCTTGAAAAAATGACGTTTCATATCTACAATCACTAGTGGTCGCCCGGTAGTCGAAATTCGACTATAATTAATTGAAATTATAAGTTTGTAAACTATTAAGTACATTGTACACTATTCTATTTTCAAAGACTATTAAACTTATATAATCACAGATTTCGCCAAGACTACACTATAGAAAAATATTAATAACTAGCGACCCGCCCTCGCTTCGCTTCGGAAACATTAAAACACACATGAAACAAAAAAAAAGTAGCCTATGTTCATCAGGGACAATGTCGGCTTCTAATGGAAAAAGAATTTTTCAAATCGGTCCAGTAGTTTCGGAGCCTATTCGAAACAAACAAACAAACAAATCTTTCCTCTTTATAATATTAGTATAGATATAGAAGACAAACAATATTTATTTTAATCTATTCTCAATTTGACAACAGACGTCAAGAACAAAAGTTTGACAATAAATAAATAGTATTCATGCGTATGTGCGTCAAATACATTATAGTGTGTGTAATATTTTTTTTATTGATTTAATGTATTTTTATCCATAATTTAAAAAAATATTAGCATTGGGCATTCCTTCTATATTCTCTATAAGTGTGGGAAATTTCATACTTCTCCGTCCGCGCAATTTTCGTAAAAAGGGATACAAAGTTTTTCCTTCGCGTATTAATATATAGATTAGAATGATATCATACAATTGGTACTGTGAAAAATGTATCCTCATTGAGTCGCTGAAAAATATATCCATATATGTTTATCTATTCTAGAGGGGAATAAGATCTAAAAAGAAAAAAAATACTGAGCTGGGTTACCTGCCTGCGTTTCATGATAATAAAGTAGATGTAAGTACTTACTCAAATTAGGACTTGGAAGCACTTGGTTTATTAAGAAAAAATGGATTAGGAAAAGCGTAGACAGAATTTTCGACTCATAAAATCCTATCCAGAGTTCTCAGTGATCCGTACACGACACGAGTGTGCTAGCAATATTGATCTTCCATCGTGGAAGTAGTTCACACTAATATAATATAATATAAATATTTAATAACAATCACGCCACGTTAACTGGTCCCGCGATAAGTTCGTAAAGAACTTGTGTTACATCTGCCAGATAACGGAAATAAATATAAGATTTTTATTATACACATACATATATTTTATATACACCCATAACCCTGGAAAGACATTTATATTTATCATACAAATATCTTCGCTTGGCAGGATTCGAACACTGTGTATAATACAATCCATAAATATTTTCTGATCAATATAATTTGCATAACAATTGGAGAGTGTACAGATAGGCTATTCATAGGATCGTTACAGCAAAAACCAATTAATCTTAATTGCTACTAATTAAACAAGCGAAGGCAAGGTAATAGTGAGCACTGAAAACAATAATGGCCTACCGTCTTACGAGAATGAAGGTTCTGTAGGTCTGTTTTTTTAAATTACTGAAATAAATAAATATTTTAAAAACGTTTTTTTTTTCCACAATAAGATATCTTCTTCAAACAACGTTTGAATAAACTAACTACTAAGGCTTAGAAGAGGCAGTGACCACTCACTCAGGTCGGTCGCATTCTCGTCTATAATATAATAGAAGGCAAAGGAACTTTTAAAATAATTAACCATATAGCATTGAATAACGGCCAAAATCCGAGCTAAGCGCATGGTGACAATAGTCGGAATGATGGTACTGGCCCGTGCCGTCTCAATATGTCATATCTATTCGTCAAAAAGCGCGAGTAAACAAATTAACTTAGTTAAGTTCATGGTGAAAAACCTTGTCGACCTTTGATTCAACTCAGTATTGTATTAATTTCTCTGATAGTTTGTTATTAAGATAACACGAAAAAAGAATGTACATATTTTGGAAATCAACCAATAGTAATCTTTCATTGGACATTCTCATCAAAATTAGAGAAAAGGTTTCAATTGAAACCCAATAGAACCCCGAAAATCGAGTAATTCAATAATAAGATCCATTTTGTACAATCATTAAGCCGCGTTCAGTTTTAACGCGCCAAATCTGACACGTGATTAGGGTTGCCGAGCCTAAAAAACAACCAGACAGCCCATTATGGCGAGTGTTGCCAGCTTAACGATAATTATTACATAAAAAAAAGAAATAAAGCGATCGTATCAATTGAAACATCTTAATGCGTTGGTAATATTTTTGTTGTTCATTTGCTTTGATTTATCTTATCGAAAATCTTAATGTTATGTTTGTCTCTCTCTATAAGCTACGTCTACGAGGAGTGCGAGAGAGATTGCGATGTTGTAGAGTTACACGATTTAATACAATGTTTTGTCACTTTTATTAAGGATACATTTTATTGAGTAATCTGTGAATGACGGATGACATATTTTTGTTCGCTTAGATATGAATCTTTATTGAGATGTTGGTTTTTGATCTGCAGGGTTGCCGGGATAACCAAAACGCTTTGACCATCCTGATTGTTCAATGAAATATAGTTTTGAGGGATACACTCATGAATACTGATTTATTAATTCGATGAACAAGTAAGTTGGATGCGTACCATGAAATAAATTTTAATGTTAAGAGCTGTGATCAGAACTTACTAGTATTTACTTTATTAATGGTGCCCAATAATAGGGTTGGCGTACATGACATAGAATTATAGGGGAGAAATGAAATCGAATGCATACAAGCTTGTACGATATCATTCGACCGGTCTACCCAGGAGGTGCCTATTCGAAATCACACTAATATATCTCTGTAGGATTGGTAAGAACGGAACGTATGAAAAGAGTGTGGAACGGAGCGTTAAGATGTGAGTGAGAGAAAACGGAAAGAAAGGGAGAAGAGAATGACAGACAGAATGACAGAGAAAAGTAAGATGGCGAAGACGGTTGAAAAATGAGTAAGACGTAATAAAAGTGTTAATTATTAATTATTATTAGAAGAGAAGATTTTGGAACAGGGGAAGTTTTATTTTATGCGCTGCTATCCCTATTCTACATTTTTAATCGAGTTTCTATTTTAATCAATAAATAGATACAAAAAAAATGGGAACGCGTAAATAGCATTTCGCGCCACTATAACATACAAACATTAAAAATCTAAATCCAAACAACATTACATTTATTAGGAGCTTTTTCGATAAAATATACAAAAACAATCAATTGAATGGACACAATTGGTAATTTTTAAATCTGAAATTTTTTTAACAAACTTTGATGACTATTCTGATACCTGATACAAGACGTAGTATAGGTAATACTAGTGGTTTTAGGTATGTAGTATTAGGTGGTATTAGGTTTACTGGTGGTAGGACCACTTGTGAGTCCGCGCGGGTGGGTACCACCGCCCTGCCTGTTTCGGCCGTGAAGCAGTAATGCGTTTCGGTAAACTTGTATCTCAAGGTGGGTGGCGTGTTTACGTTGTAGATGTCTATGGGCTCCAGTAACCACTTAACACCAGGTGGGCTGTGATCTCGTCCAACTATATAAGCAAAAAAAAAACTGGGCCACGTCCCAGTACTTAGTCCGAGTAGAATAGGACCCCTAGTCCCCTAGTGAACGAGCTGCGTGTGTCATCATACATCATACGTAATCTTTACATCAAACACGCTGTTCTACCATATCTTCAGCAGTGAAGGGACTGCTTTATGAAGGAACACACTAACAATATCGTGCACTGTACTATTCATATTGATAATAATTAAATTTACATAAATTTTCTTTTACCGGTAGTAAGGCTTGTTGTGAATCCGCAAGGTTAGATTCCAACATATAGGTATATTTCTGGTTAACTGTGATATAATGTAACAGAAACTGGGCGAAATCTTCATGGTTAAAGGCCGTGGTGACAACTTAGTATCTGGTAGTCTGTGAGAACGTATCGACAATGGATATAAGCTGCCATATCTATAAGTATATAATATATATAGCCCGTGCAGGCAGGCGAGCATACAGCCCACCTGATGGTAAGTGGTTACCGTCGCTCATGGACTTCAGCAATGCCAGGGGCAGGGCCAAGCCGCTGCCTACCGTTAAGTACTCTACATAAGCCTCGTTTGAAGAAGGACATGTCATAGCGCTCGGGAAACACCGTGGAGGGGAGCTCATTCCCAAGGCGGATGGTACGTGGCAAAAAAGATCTCTGATCAACTCATCTCAAATCTAGAAATTACTACGTTCTTAGAAATTGGCCTTGTTATAAACGTATTTTAGTTAAGAATTCATACATCTTTAATTTTGTATATTAAAGTAAACACAATGTGCCTTAATTACTAAGTAAAATTTCATAACAAAACTGTGAAATATTTCATTCGTAAACGGTGAGTGAAATTTGAATATAATAGCTATGTAAATGATTGTTGTAGATGTGTAGATCACAATCGTGCAGAACAAACAGACAAATCGTTACGTTTGATATATTGTTTGTTGTCTGCGCGTTCGCTTCATAATTGTTGTGCGAGGGAATTATGAGCACGTGGCTCAGTGGTGGAGCGGGTCCGATGTGTAATACATGAGTCGACTATTATCAAAGCCGGCAATCTGACTTTTGGACAATGATTGGTAAATCAGAAAAACGAATTATTGACTTTGTATTCCATTGGCAGTCACAAAACTCTTCTGAACGACATCTTAGATAAATAACAGGTTAAGTATTAACCTTTATTTAATGCAGGTTTTGAACCGTATTCTTTGAAGGAGACGATTATATTCAAATCAATCTGTATTGACATATCAATAAAATTATTTTGTCCAAATGCACAGATTGCCACCTTTGATAATAGACGACTCACATAGTCGTATGTGGTGTTACTTAATGTTTATAGTTTAGATCAGTAGTTTAGTTTATATTCTACTGCCCACTTTGAGAATAAATTCTTTTTTAGCGCCCCCATTTATTCATCCTTTTTTTTTTATTGCTTAGATGGGTGGACGAGCTCACAGCCCATCTGGTGTTAAGTGGTTACTGGAGCCCATAGACATCTACGATGTAAATGCGCCACACACCTTGAGATATAAGTTCTAAGGTCTCAGTATAGTTACAACGGCTGCCGCACTCTTCAAACCGAAACGCATTACTGCTTCACGGCAGAAATAGGCGGGGCGGTGGTACCTACCCGTGCGGACTCACAAGAGGTCCTACCACCAGGGATTATGCAAATTATAATTTTGCGGGTTTGATTTTTATTACACGATGTTATTCCTTCACCGTGGAAGTCAATCGTGAACATTTGTGAAGTACGTATTTCATTAGAAACATTGGTACCCGCCTGCGGGATTCGAACACCGGTGCATCGCTACATACGAATGCACCGGACGTCCTATCCTTTAGGCCACGACGACATCGAATCTACTTAAAACCCACTATAGCGAGAGCTCAGTCGGTATCTAAGAGTCCTCCTAGATGAAATTACAAATCGCCTCCCAAGACTACACAACGCCCCCTTTATTTTCTGGGTCCCTTACCGCCCCCCTTTAGGCCTGCAGCGTCCACAAGGGGGCGTTATCGCCCACTTTGGGAAAGGCTGGTTTAGATCGTCAGTATTCACGAGTCGTAGACATAATTACAACTAGTTTTGCGTTTTAACGTCATCGTCAATTGTTGCCATTAATTGCTTTTGAGTTGTTAGGTCTAATTCAGAGGCGCTCGGGCTGATGTTAGCAAATCCCACCCCCTTCTGGCTGAGCCTTTGCTCGCCCATCTGTCCTGGTGAAACTGGAAAGGCCTCCGGGCCACCAGTTATCTTTCAATCATAAAAAAAAGTTGTCGTTATATTATTGCCAATGCTACGATGCTATATAAGCGCTTGTCTAACACCTGGTTTCTCTAATCGTGATCATGAAAACCCAAGTCAAATAGACCTGAAGACACTATTAGTTCATTCTGTCTGAAATGATATACTTTAATTAGACGGTAGTTGGCAAAATTTTAAAACGTCGACGAATAAAACCTCAGTCATCTCACCTACAGAGCAAAACTGAATGAAAGTGATGTAAGGCGTCTGCAGTAATGTATATTAAATGTCACCTCAACTTTGAGACATAAAGTTTGAATGAGGTCTACCCTACTCTATTAACTGGAACGCATTATTGCTTCGCAGTAATAGAGTTGTTATGGCAGTCCTAAACTATTACCACTCCTGATAATTATTATACCTACTATATGTTCATCCAACCTGCCTTTCTGGATCTCTGTAAACAGCAATCTGCTCAGCAGCTTTGCTCTTAGCTATGATGATGATATGACACAGGAAGACAGTTTGTGTCTAATATCGCTATAAACACACAGGTACTAACTAACTATATTTGCTCGATGAGAATAAAAATGTTTTTTTTTATTGCTAAAGAGCCTGGGCGAGCTCGCGGCCCACCTAGTGTTAAATGGTCACTGGAGCCTATAGACATTGGAATTTGGAATGAACTCCCCTCCACGGTGTTTTCTGAGCGCTATGATATGTCCTTCTTCAAACGAGGCCTGCGGAGAGTACAAGTAACAGTAAGCAGCGGCTTCGCTCTGCCCCTGGCATTGCTGACGTTCATGAGCGACGGTGACCACTTACCATCAGGTGGGCCGTCTGCCTACAAAGGCAATAAAAAAAAATCAACAACGTAATGCTGCCACCCATCTTGACACATGAGCTCTAAGCAATAAGTATATAATTCATATATATTTCCCCCAGGCGAGGGTTCGTGTAACAGTAATGACGGCTACAACCAGAGAACCGATGACAAGTCACCGCCGGCTAGCGACGACGACACGCCACAGCAGTCCACGGACAACAAGAAGAAGCACAGAAGAAATAGAACCACATTCACAACCTACCAGCTTCATGAGTTGGAGCGTGCCTTCGAGAAGAGTCACTATCCAGACGTGTACTCCAGAGAAGAGCTGGCTATGAAGGTCAACCTGCCGGAGGTCAGAGTTCAGGTTAGTACAATTTGAAAAACTTTTTTTTACGTTGCAAATGATTGTTTTCGAATCTGAAAAGGAATACCAAATGCTAAAATAAGCATAATTTATTATAACTAGTGGTCCCCCTGTAGTCGAAATTCGACTATAATTAATTGAAATTATAAGTTTGAACATTATTATGATTCTTCCTTCCTTCCTTATTATGATTCTATTGTCAAAGAATTATATTATCTTGGCGAAATCTGTGAGTATAGAAGCTCACAGATTTCGCCAAGACTATAAACTATAGACAAATGATATTAAAGACAAACAATATTAATCTATTCTCAATTTGACCACAGACTTTCAACAATGACAAAGTTTGACTATAAATACTGTGTATATGTGTGTATATTTGTTGACTCAAATACATGGTAGTGTGTGTAATGTTTTCTTTATTTATTTAATGATTATTTTAGGCATAATTAAAAAAAATATTAACATTCTGAACTCCTGCTCTATATTCTCTATAAGTGTGAGAAATTTCATACTCCTCCGTCCGCGAAATTTTCGTAAAAAGGGGTACAAAGTTTCTGCTTCACGTATTATTATATAGATATTAATTTATTATATCCGCATTTCGTGAAACCGCAATCGAAAGCAAATACTAAAGTCCCCCCTCCCCCTCACCCACCCGGCGTCGCCTGATTCATTATTGTTATTGAGTTTCATTGCGCGTAGGCCGAAAGCAGTCTTGTCGTTAGCGCTATATAGTCGCGGTTTGAAATAGATTTTACGTCTGAATGTAACGTTAAGTTGTAAATCGCATTTTATTTTTAAGGGTTTTATTTAATTAATCGAATTATGCAAATTCATTTTAAAAAATAAAAATTTTATCTTAAAAAAATAGCCAGTCAATTTCAATGATAAACTATTTTGTGGCTAAACTATAAATAGCAAACTAAATAAGTGTAAAAGTCCCAATTTTACGAAAAAGCCAACTAATCTTGTCTATACAACTTAATAAGTAGCTCACCCAGGGAAGGGTTAAATCGGTGAGCCCGTATTCAAGTCATTCGTAATTTTCTTTATCTAATACTTCTAAAAATCTAAAAATCTTGAAATACTACCGGGTTCATAATTACACGAACGATATTGTGAATAATTTTTTATTTTTCTTCATTGCTGTAAGTGGACAGACAAGTTTACGACCTGCCTTGGATTCAGCGCGTATTGGAGCCCATGGACATGTATACCACCAGTCACTCGGAGACGAAGCGTCAAATTCTCAACTGTATTATTACGAAACAAGAGCCGCATGATTGCTTTACCGCAGATATAAGCGGGATAGTGGTACCCACCCGTGGCCCCCCTCCTGGCTGAGCCTTTGCTCGCCCACCTGACCTGGTGAAACTGGAAAGACCTTCGGGCCACAAGTAGTCCTTTAATCATAAAAAAAAACACCCGTGGGGTCTTGGTTTTCGGGTGTGATGCTCACGGAACGCTGCTGCTCATTGGGCGGTGAATTCTTTGGTCGTATTTCCACTCGTATCTCCTACGACATAACTGTGGTAGTAACAGGTTTTACTTCTGGAAGGAGAATGTGCTCGTGGATGATGTATTGGTCCGGAGGCCTTAAATTTGTATTTATATTTTCAATCAAGCGTACTCCTGTGTTGTTTGTTCGTACACGATATTTCGATCAAAATAATGCGGACTTAAGCTTTATTAATATAATTCAATTGACGTTGTTTTATTTTTTTAAATAAAAGAAAACTTATTGCGGCATAACTATAATAGACATATGTTGTCGCGACACTTTTTGTAAATAATAATGTGTTCTACAAAGTCGTAGTACATTATTTTATTCTATCATCAATAGTTTTCGCAGCGCACGCGATGTAAAGAATATTTTAGCTATTTTTTTTACACCTTGGGTTACATTATTGGAGTTTTAGTAAGGATCCCTAATTTTTTCAAAAACGATTATAGCCTATGTCACTCGGAAATAGTGTAGCTTCCAAACAGTGAAAGAATTTTTCAAATTGGTTCAGTAGGTTCGGACCCTATTCAATACAAATAAACAAACAAATCTTTCCTCTTTATAATATTAGTATAGATAATCTTTTCACACTATCCACATCAAGTAGATCCTGGCTGAATTTTGCGTAGGATTTGATTCAACAACGTACGGTCCTTTTCATCCTATCTTCCTACTTGAATTTTGAATTCTTGACACATCATAAAAATAAAACTCATATTTTATTTTAAATACATCTGTATTGAACAAAACTCGTAAGATGAAAGGCAGAAACAAACATTGAATGAAGAGCCCCTCGAAGGGCGAAAGGGCCAATAATGAACTGGAGAGGCTTAACCTCCCTACAGAACATATGTCAAACGGATCCCACCATGACCATCACAACCGGAACCTCAGAACCACCCTTTCCCCACAAAAAATGTACCAAAACACCCAGATGTTGGCGTTACGAGGGACCAATGTAATCTGGACGTCACTTAATTGCTTTCTTATTGCAAAAGTAAAAATCCTTGCGGTTACGCGAATTTAATTCTTGTCGAATGGGATTAAGAGTTAGGAAAACAGTTTTTGTAAGTTAGTACTTCATGTTTGCCAAATAAAGTTGTGAGCTTATTAAATATCGTTTAGTGAGAGATTAGTTGAACAAAATGAATTACATTCTGTGAGCGTCGGGTAAACGGATTTGTTCGGGTTACTTTATCGTACAACGTGCAGCCGGGCGCGGCCGGATCCGGTACACTCTACAGAGAGGAGCACTCGTGGTGTCATACACATTTATTACTGGTGGTAGGACCTCTTGGGAGTCCGCACGGGTGGGTACCACCACCCTTCCTATTTCTGCCGTGAAGCAGTAATGCGTTTCGGTTTCAAGGGTGGGGCAGCCATTGTAACAAGTTTTTTTTTTTCCTACGATAGCTGAGAGCCTTGAGAGGCTATTACAGCGTAACCTTCACTAGTAGGTGAGCTCACGGGGCTTAAACCTGACGACGTTGCTAACACGAACCCTAGCAAGAGCTGTGCTTTGCAGAATCTACCACCGGATCCGAAACGCGACCCACTGAGAAGATCCGGCGAAAACCTCATTGGGCTGTGTCTGAGGGTGTAACTATACTTGAGACCTTAGAACTTATATCTCAAGGTGGATGGCGCATTTACGTCGTAGATGTAACCACTTAACACCAGGTGGGCTGTGAGCACGTCCACCCATCTAAGCTATAAAAAAAATTTTTTTTTGCTAAACCCGGTCCCAGGTCCCGGTAACCAGGTCACATCGCATCTGGCATTAAGTAGCGAACCGTAACATAGATCTTATCTCGTCCTAATTACATCGATATTTGCTAAGGCGATGATAAAATATAAAAAATGCGAGTTGTTAAAATTTAGTTTCCCTATATTTTATTTTAGCGATCGAGGCCCGACCGCAGCCGCAGGCGAAGCGTGTAGGTATATTTACATAGAGGTGTCGTGGGTTGGCCGCGCGCGGGGCGTCGGTGTGTCCGCTCCGGGCTTAAACGGATTACCGGATCCGGCACCGGGGGACCGGCGCGCGTTCACTTATACTTGCTTAGCTAGTGACTTCGAATCTTCCATTCAATTATCTAGTGTGTCTGTGAGTTGAGAATATTTACTAAAATTTACACACATTTTAGCGGTAGGCAGCGGCTTGGCTCTGCCCCTGGCATTGCTGAAGTCCATGGGCGACGGTAACCACTCACCAATAGGTGGGCCGTATGCTCGTCTACCTACAAGGGTAATAAAAAAATACAATTTCCTTTTCGATATATTTGATGCAAATTCGGGTTGATCATATTTTGATCATTTTGTTTTTAAATTAGGTATAAAAGTTAATATATAATATTAACTTTCATCCTATCTACAAAGTTAAAATATAATATAATTTTTTATAAAAGAAGTGATTACCACAAAAAATAATTAAATATGCAATTTCGAAAAGGGCACATGTCGCATATTTTGTCAAATACATTTTTTCATACACATATAGGTATCCCTACATGTAGTTTTGAGGCTTACCTACACCAATTTTATAATAATTCCAGTAATTTTCAATTGCTAATTAACGCTAAAATATATCTCAAAAGTTAATATTTTTTAAATTTTACACTGCTTTAGAAAATAATCAGTTTCTTTTTTCATTTCCTGAACATTTTACATTTTCAGAGATGTGCCCTTTTCGAAATTGAATATTCAATTATATATTGCAACCGAGTAGCATTGTTTTTAGTTGAATAAATTCATTTTTTCTGTATAAAAAATACAGCAAAAGAACCAGGCCAACAAATAGCTCCCCTGAGATCACAGGCGCACTTCAAAGATAGAAATCAATTACAGCCCCCTATAATTCCCATTAAACACTTTGAAACACATTACAAGCAACAATACAGCACGAGGTATCATTGCGTGCGATCTTTTTGTGCTCGACATTCATGCGATTTACTCTAGGTATATTGTAAATTGAATTTTATTTCTAACACGAAAGGGATGATTATTGTATTAATTGGGTTTGAGATTTGAAACATTTAATGATAAAAGTTACAATTATTATTTTGAGTGGTCTTTGTAGTATTTGACTAAACCAAGGTTAGTTTGTTAGTTCACTTGAGAACATAATTAAAAAATAACTTCTACGGTTGATTCTTACTTTTATTAACGATAATTTGAATTTTAGTCGTCGTGGTCTAAAGGATAAAACGTCCGGTGTTTTCTTGTGGAGCGATGCGCCGGTGCTCGAATCCCGCAGGCGGGTACCATTTTTTCTGATGAAATACGTACTTAACAAATGTTCACGATTGACTTCCACGGTGAAGGAATAACCTTGTGTAATAAAAATCAAACCCGCAAAATTATAATTTGCTTACTGTTGGTAGGAGCTCTTGTGATTCCGCGCGGGTAGGTACCACCACTCCACCTGTTTCTGCCGTGAAGCAGTAATGCGTTTTGTTTGGAAGGGTGGTCAGCCGTTGTAACTATACTGAGACCTTAAAACTCATATTTCAAGATAGGTGGCGGCATTTACGTTGTAGATGACTATGGGCTCCGGTAACCACTTAACACCAGGTGGTGGTGGTGTGAGCTCGTCCACCCATATATGCAATAATAAAAAATAATAAATAAGTAACTATGATTGGTCAAGATCCAAATATTCGCTATAATTAACTCTATGAACTTCATCAAATTCTTACATACAATTCTTACCATAAAATTTCAAGGTAGGCAGTTGACCTAATTTAAAATATCGGCTACTAAACCTTCAGTCAACCAACCAATAATGAAATGAACATAATTAACACGAGGTTTGGCCGCTAAAGCGATTGTAGGCAAACGAGCAAACAACCCGTTATATGGTAACTATTCACCGTCGCCCATGGACGTCAGCAAGGAACATAGCCAAGCCCTGCCTACTGCTAAGGACTCTCCGCAAACCTTCTTCAAGAAAGACACGGTGTTTCCCGAGGGCTATGTTCATTCCAGAGCCGGATGTTGTGTGGCACAGAAGATCTGAATGGATTGTGGATGAACGCAACGGTTCCAGTTAATGTGAACGAACTCCACTCCGATGGCGGTGCGATGGTAAACAGGAGAAGAAGGGATCGTCTGGGACAATTTCCCAGAGCCCTACCCATGGAACATACGGTATAAAGCACAGAGAGAATCGAAGTCCCTACGTAGACCCAGAGGCTTAACTGGTGGTAGGGCGTTTTGGTGAGCCCGGAAGGATACGTATCACCACCTTTCCTATTTCTGCACTCAAAGAGTGAAACCTTTTGGTTTAAAGGGCTTAGTAACCGTGGTATTATAAAACTGAGTCTTAGAACTCATGTCATATGTTGGGTGGCGGCGTTTACTTTGTAAATGTATATTGTCTTCAGTAACCAAGTTTAAATTATATGCTATTATTTATTTACTAGCTTTTGCCCGTGACTTCGTTCGCGTGGAATAGTTTACAAATAATGCTTTATTTTAGACCAAATTTTGTTAGCATAAAAAACATTATAGTAAGCTAACCTTAACATAACAAATATATGCTGTCGCGGACTTTTTTTAGATCTTTTAAAAGGGAACAATTCTGTCATATATTGTTTTAGCGAAACTAATCGCTTCCGCAGCGCACGCAACGGAAGCTCTCAAAAGGGTTTCAACCCCGATTTTGAAACATTCTTTATTGGTGCTCTTATCTTAGCGTGATGCTATATATCCTATAGCCTTCCTCAATAAATGAGCTATCTGAAAGAATTTTTCAAATCGGACCAGTAGTTCCTGAGATTAGCGCGTTCAAACAAACAAACTCTTCAGCTTTATAATATTACTATTAGTATAGATTCCTTAAGCTCGTGAAGAAGCTTACGACCTGCCCAATGTTAAGTGTTTACTAGAGCCTACAGGTGGAATAGCTTGAATACCGCCACCCACCTTGAGACATGCATGCTATTATACAGCATTCCCGTTTTTCAACCGGCACGCAAAAATGTTTCGCGACAGAAATAGGCAGAATGGTGGCCCTTACCGCGGGGGCTTACAATGTGCCCTACGCCACCACTAACGCAGTTCAAGTTTGATTTTATTACACGATATTATACCTTCGTCTCTGGAGCTGTTTGTGACTACGCGCTAAGTACGAAAAAACATACCATATTGCAAGCTACACATATAGAAGAGAAGAGTTCATTATAGAGCCCTTTTTTCACAGTCGGTTAAGAAGTAAAGAGGCTCACTCGAAGGGCACAATAGCATTCGAGAGCGGGGACGGTATAAACTGGTGATTGAGATCAAATTTGCAACGTTTTAACGTCTAGGGTGACCATACAAATAGAGTCTGACTGTGGATAATGCTGTATTTTTTTTTATTGTTTAGATGGGCATACGAGCTCACGGCCCACCTGGTGTTGAGTGGTTACCGGAGCCCATAGACATCTACAACGTAAATGCCGCCACCTACCTTGAGATATGAGTTGTAAGGTCTCAGTTTTGACAGTACAACGGCTGCCCGACCCTTCAAACCAAAACGCGTTACTGCTTCACGGCAGAAATAGGCAGGGTAATGGAACCTACCCGCGCGGACTCACAGGATGCCCTACCACCAGTGTATATAGTTGTGTGTAATAATGGAAAGATTACTGGTGGTCCAAAGGCCTTTCCAGTTTTGACCTCGACATTCGAGCATGGGCTCAGCGAGGAGGGTTTATTCTGCCAACAGCTGCCCGAGCAACTCCGAATCGGAATAGCGATCAGCTAAAAAAATCCAGTGAGATACTCAGCGAGCTGATTGATGTATGGGTTAAGTTTTGCATCGATCTCTTTGACGTTAGAGCTGGAGGTCTGATAACAGTGCTTAGTGCATCGGGTGTACCAAACATGGTGACTAATGTATCTTACAGACATGACAAGCTAAGTAGTAGTAGTAGTAATTTTATTTTTCCAAATGGAAAGGTAAAGGTATCATACCATACAGCCTAAACTTTTATATATATATTTTTATTTTATGAAATATGATACTATGAAATGAAATGAAGTTGATTAATATATGAAACATGGCATAAAATTTAATGAGATGAGATGATAGATATAATATGGGATATTTTTATGGAAAATTATAATATGAAGTGAAATGAAATGAAGATGATTAATTTGAGACATCAATCAACTGGGATGAAATTAAATAAAATGAGATCAGATGATATGGAATGAAATATAATCTCAGTAAAATGGTGGTCATTTACTGAGATTTTTTCAGTGGACTTTTCGGAGGATCCCGTGAAGTTACGTTCAGTGCCTTAGTTTCATTTTCTCACATTTGTGCACTTTCACATATATTAAACAGTCAATAAACTACAGTTATTACACATTTAAACCTGAAGAACCACTAAATAGACAAAATAAAAAAAATCACACAACTCCACTCCTCCCACTGTCCCATGACAAGCTAAGTTCCTTTACCCGTCCCTAGATACATTGAAGTCTCAATTGTAGAATACCTAATCTGACCGAGTACCTACTAGGCAGCGTGGTGCTCCCTACGCGTCCCAGCATGCCGTACAACCAACACGGTATTTTAGAGATAAGCTGGGGTACGGTGACGAGGGGCGTGCTACGGACGTGGTAGAAACACTATCAGCGAACAGCACTAGTGAAGAATCAATTGTACATTCAGAATTTAGTCCAAAAATATTTTTATAAATTATTTTTATAAAGCAAAGTGTGGTCACCGTAACCATCTCAATAGCTCGACACTTATCACAAACACGGTTCAATGAGAGAAAAACGCTTCTAATAGTCATTTTCATGGCCTAATGAACACCCCAACAAACACATACAGAGGAAAGCAATCTCTACCGTGTAACAAATAACTACCACATTCCTTTGTACAATATTTCATAGGGCAATTTATCGTTTGAGGAAATAACGGCTTTAGCATTAAGTGATAAAGGTGAAATTAATGTGTACAGACAAAGACTAGATTCGGTTTAAGTTTGTTTAGCATTTTGTATGGGGAATGCTGTCTTAATGGACTTTTACAATGGAGCTTTAGATATTTTTTACGTAAATACTTTTAATAGCGCTTGATGGTAAATAATCTGCTCACATTGATTTGACATACAGACTTTCTTCATTGTTTTCTATTTTGATATCGGATCGGTATGTACCTATCGCGGCTAAAACAACGTGGTTTTACAAATAAAGTTTTAAACTTTACGAAACTATTTGAATGCAAGTATTTAATCATTTATTAACGAAATTAAATTATAATTAGAACGGCTACGGAGTTGACAACAGCTAGTCTCTGGTCGTGACTACCTACATGTTGTTTAACAGCTTGGTTCCCGAACAACCTTTTATTGATGAATGAATGAAGGATTACTGGTAACCCGGAGGCCTTTCCAGTTTCACCACGACCGGTGGGTGAGCCAAAGCTCAGCCAGGAGGGAGGGGGTTTGCTAATAGCTGCTCGAGCGCCTCTGGAGGAAACCTAAAAACTCAAGGGCAGCTGTTTTGCGAATGAATCTACTGCCGGATCGAAATCGCGACCCGCTGAGAAGATCCGGCGAGAAACTCAGCGGGTGATGCATGGGTTAGGTTGCACGTCGACCTCTTTGCCGAGTTCGACGAGTACGGTTACGGGGCTCCCTAATCCTAGTGCTAGAGCTGAAGGCATCTAATACAAGAGTTATTGGATCTCATGAATCCGTAAGGACGTGTCTAACAATGAGTACGTCCAATACTACATTTTTCGTCTAAGTTTAAACTGCGTCAATATTAATAGGTAATATTAATTGCATTATTAGGTATACAAAATATCATGTTATTAGTTAAAAGGTAAATTACATTAGAGAGAGCAGTGTAATGCTTTTACCATTACCTCTTACCGAAAGGTGCGCATTTCACACGTCTACTCATTCCTACGAGAGTAGGTTAATGTCGGTTGTAACGCTACCTCGTAATTGTTCTCGCTCATCGCTGCGAAGGGGTTGATTATCTCACTCTTTTTTCCATGAGATTAATTATTATTGACCAAATATGTAATTACTTTTTTTTTTTTATTATTGTGTATGGATGGACGATCTCACAGCCCACCTGGTGTTAAGTGGTTACTGGAGCCCATAGACATCTACAACTTAAATGTGCCACCCACCTTGAGATATAAGCTCTAAAGTCTCAAGTATAGTTACGACGACTGCCCCACCCTTCAAACCGAAACGCATTACTGCTTCACGGCAGAAATAGGCGGGGTGGTGTTACCTACCCGTGCGGACTCACAAGAGGTCCTATCACCAGTAAAGTACCATACCATAAAGTACCATAGAGCACTAGTTCGCGAGAGGCGTAGACATGTGTCAGACAAACGGTCTCAGATACAGAAATAGAATATCTCTGGACTTATTATTGTGTTATTGTCGACAAAAACCTACCCGGGCGGACTCACAAAAGATCCTACCACCAGTAATTACGCAAATTATAATTTTGCGAGTTTGATTTTTATTATACGATGTTATTCCTTCACCGTGGAAGTCAATCGTGAACATTTGTTAAGAACGTATTTCATTATAAAAATTGGTATCCGCTTGAGATTCGAACACCGGTGCATCGCTCAACACGTATGCACCGGACGTCTTATCCTTTAGGCCACGACGACCTTTAATTGTCAATCATATATATCGGTAGGCAGCGGCTTGGCTCTGCCCCTGGCATTGCTGAAGTCCATGGGCGACGGTAACCACTCACCACCAGGTGGGCCGTGTGCTCGTCTGTTTACAAAGGCAATAAAAAAAAATAAAAAAAGTGTGTGTGTCCGCTCCGACGCACGACTGGAGTTTACTGGATATAAAAAATTAAACGAAACAATACGAGAAATAGTTCTATATTACGACAACACGATACACTACAGATTATTAACAAATTAACGAGACACAAAACAAACGACTAACAAATATATGAAAATACAATAATGAGAGAAACGCGCGATCAGTACGAGGCTTTGTGGCGGACTGCCGGCGCAGCAGCCCGGCGCGCATTTCGTGTGACATGCGCAATCAGGCGCATAACGCATTTCGTGTGACATGCTAGTACGATTTTGGTCCCCATAATTTTCATACCCCGGGCCTATATATGTAAATCGATTCTAAAGGAGTAAACTCCAAAAATTACGTTTATAACACTTTACCGTCCCCCGCCATAAGATCGAGGTACCAATTAATATTGTATACCAACTGCCCCACTCCTTAAAATGGAAAGTTTTAACTGTTTCACGGCAGAAATTGGTAGGCCGGTTATAGCTAAGCGCGGTCTCGCCAGATGTCCCAATGCAAGTAATTGCGCAATTTATAATTTATGCGGGTTTGATTTTGATTACGCGATACGATCCTTTATCGCGGGAGTCGGTCGTGAGTATGTGCTACCGCGTGCGTATCAACGCTCACTTTTAGGTAGATATGCAAGTCGAGAAGCACAATACGATACCATACACTTTTTTGTACTTAGGAATATCAAAATAACGATTGAGAGAGAGAGAGAAAGAGAGAATACACTTTATTGCACACCAACACAATTTACATTAAAAAAACCAGTCAAAAGGCACATACATTTGTACAATAGGCGGTCTTATCGCTAAAAGTGATCTCTTCCAGACAACCGTTTAATTTTCAGAAATTCTGTAAAATATAAAAATATAGTAGGTATGTTGCGGTGTACCACAGACAATACATTATTATAGAAAATATATCCATATAATAAACAGAAACGATACTGTATAGAATAAGTGGATGAGGAACTTACTGGTGGTAGGACCTCTTGTGAGTCCGCGCGGGTAGGTATCACAACCTCCTCTATTTCTGCCGTGAAGCAGTAATGCGTTTCGGTTTGAAGGGCGGGGCAGCCGTTGAACTATACTGAGACCTTAGAACTTATATCTCAAGGTGGGTGGCGCATTTACGTTGTAGATGTCTATGGGCTCCAGTAACCACTTACACCAGGGGGGCTGTGAGCTCGTCTACCCATCTAAGCAATAAAAAAAAGATACATATACGTGAGTAATGTGTTTGTCAGCATTCAAATTGAATTAAATAACGTTTTTGGATCCGCGACCGCACCGCACGCTTCGCATCTAGCGGATGTCGTCCGCTGCTGCTCATCACAAGCATCACCTACATACACCACTATCAGATGATCTTTCTACTGTGTACCTTTAGTACACGTGTAAGCAATGTCTCTTCCAAGGGGCTACCTCCTTCCCATCGGTGGGATCGAACCAGCTGTGCACTATTCAGGATCGCGCGCTAATACAACGTGTTTCACGGGTGTTGTCTGTGGATTACCGTTGACATTAATAATAACTTCAGGGGTTAATGTTCCGATATTTTTATCGTTAATGGTAAGCTGTAATAAAATTTAAAGGAATAGGTGTGTATGTGTGAGAAATACATGAGAGTCGTCGTGGCCTGAATGATAAGACATCCGGTGCATTCGTATGTAGCGATGTACCAGTGTTGCTCAATAAGCACAGAAACGTAGGGATTTTGAAAGGCGTTATCACCTGCGATGAACAATAGATTCGTTTTGATAATCATAAGCAGTCATCATGTTGAATAGACTCTGGTTCAGCATCTAGGCAATATCCCAGACGGAAAATTACCCCTAAAAGTCATGGTCACTATTGTGCAGATATAATTCATCACAGCTGGTGGTAGGACCTCTTGTGAGTCCACGCGGGTAGGTACCGCCACTCTACCTATTTCTGCCGTGAAGCAGTAATGCGTTTCGGTTTGAAGGGTGAGGCAGCCGCTGTGACTATACTTGAGACCGTAGAACTTATATCTCAAGGTGGGTGGCGCATTTACGTCTAGATGTCTATGGGCTCCAGTAACCACTTAACACCAGGTGGGCTGTGAGCTCCTCCATCCATCTGAGCAATAAAACAAAAAGGTTCTTACCAAATGGCACCAGTATTACTGCAGATATCTACTGTGAGGAACTGGACACAATGATGGCGAAGATCGCAAGCCTCCGGCCAGTCTTGATTAATCCCTCGTTCCCGCTGCTACTGCATGACAAGCCCTCGATCTTATACGGGTCAACAGACTGTCTCTAAGCTACAAGAATTAGTGTTGGAAGTTTTGCATCACCCACCGTAATTATCAGACCTTGCGCCGACCGACTTCTAATTGCTTCCATTCTGACCATCCGTTCGCCAAGCAATGGTACCCCGCGGGTGTAAGTTCTTCCCTTTAAACACTAACTGTACCCACACAAACAAGACACGCTTGTAACAAATCGTCAACATGTTAATCTAATGACACAATACTCGTACAGCATGCTGTTGGCAAAAAAGCCTGTAAAAACCGGTCCCCGTGAGAAAGGCCGCGTGTCGACAATTCTGTAGGAAATTGTTTATTATGATCACATCATTTGCGGGTTTTCTCATCTCATTTCCACCCCTCGAGGATCTGATACTTCCCGGCCTCTTCCGACACCTTAATGTTATTTTTTTCCGAAGCATTCCTTACAATATGCGGCTGTATTAAGTGTGTTACGTATATGAATGGGCTTTCTATATAAAACGTTGTTTTGAATGATTCTAGAGGCAAATAAGATCTTCCAGTCAGGGTCTTTACTTTGTTTTGGAAAGTGCTTTTCTTCTTATCGCCATTTAGGTTATTGAGCTTAAAATTTCTAATGGGGAAAGGGTGGTTGGGCAAACCCGTACCTACCTTCGTTCCGATGCAAAGGACAAAACACTTGTTGTATCAGGGAATGGAGGCTTTAATGTAATGTGCTACACTGGGCAACGCCATTTGCACTGTCGTGTCTATCTACCAAGGGAGTCCGGAGAAGGCGACATTATACGTATTGGGTGAAGGACACTTTAATAAATGTCAAAAGAGATAGATATTCAATTGCGGTGTGTGCAGCGATGGCTAGCTTTGAGTAGATAAAATACCTACACTACAAAGGAGTATTATCGCTGAGGAATTGTTCAAAAGAACTTTGTGTTTGTACAAGTAGGTACATTTTTTTTTATTGCTTGGATGGGTGGACGAAGTCACAGCCCAACTGGTGTTAAGTGGTTACTGGAGCCCATAGACACCTACAATGTAAATGCGCCACCCACCTTGAGATATAAGTTCTAAGGTCTCAGTATAGTTACAACAACTGTCCCACTCTTCAAACTGAAACGCATTACTACTTCACGGCAGAAATAGGCAGGGTGGTGGTACCTACCCGTGCGGACTCACAAGAGGTCCTACCACCAGTAAAATACCATACCATAAAGTAGAGCACTAGTTCGCGAGAGGCGTAGACACGTCTCAGACAAACGGTCTCAGATACAGAAATAGAATATCCCTGGACTTATTATTGTGTTATTGTCGACAAAAATCCGAGAAGCCGCAAAATTAGGATTCCGTGAACAAAAAAATGGAAAAGAAACGGCTACTTAGCAACTCGATTTCACATCATTGTTGCTTTGTCGAGCCGCCCTTACTGTCACAAAGGACGGTAACCTGAGCCGGTACCGAGACGCACGATTGATCCGTTCGGCGCTTTTAGTAAAATATCCTCATTCAATCTTTAAGATTAAGTTTTGGAAAAAATAGGTTTGTTTGAAATTTGTCCGTTTGTTTGTAACATTGATCTGTGAAGGGAGAGATTGCTTCAAGTTTCCATTGTACAGTCATGTTCATGTGTTTGGTGCTTCCGAAGGGCACAGTTTCTGTTCTAAAGGGATTGAAGCTTTGAGGTCGGCTTGTCTCAAAATTTAATCATATTTATGTTTTTCGATAATAGTGGTAAATGATCCTGTATGTTCGACTTTACTATTAAAGTTATAATTGGTTTTAATGTACTACTAAAATGGTATATGTGATAGTTACTTCCTATAAAAAAAATGTGTGCGTGTACTAGTGTACACACGTAAGAAGTGAAACTTGTTTATGGCCTTATTTTTCGAAAAATGATCTACATGCAACTTTCTAGAAATTGGTTAAATAAAGTTAAATTAGATAAAGTTTAAACAAAAGGATTTTATTATCATAGACATGAATACAAATAATAAAATTATTTCACTTTACCTTTTTGCTACTAAGATTATTACAGCATTTCATTAATTGTAATAGAATTATTACTATCATTGTCATTGTCATTATATATTTTTGTAATTAATGGCTTATGGTAACTGAAATATGAAATATATGGTTTACATTCCACGAAATTTAGTGACCGAGTAAAAACTCCATCAATTGTAGTGCCAGATCTTGTTGTTGACGTTTGAGGACTGTTTTTCATGGATAAATTCAATTTATCTTTCAGAAATTCAACTAGCTTCAAAGAATTTTCCGATGCAAAATTTACATTAAAATCTCCACTTAAAATCATCGGTATTTTATAATTATTGTTACCGAGTAAAGAGGCACCTTCACTTGTGTACGGCAACAATGAATGGTGAAGAAAAAGATGGCGCGTAACGGAAAAATGTGACGCGTAACCGAAAAATGTGACGGTAAATTTTTTTCCAACGCCGATAAAGAAGTTTCACTTCAATAATTGATTTAAAAATTGAGTCTCCGAAATTTGTCTTAAAACGCTTTTTACCAAAAGTAGATCTGTTTATGAAGACTGCAACCGCTTACTACCAGTGCACCGTGCTCTCATTGGAAACTTCAGTATGTAGTCGAAAGTAGGGGACGATGGCACAGCATTATAAGGAGGAGGCTCCTATGACTAGGTGGTCACGATCCTTAGATACCAGGAGCCTATTTTCAGGAGGTCTGTTAGGAACGAGTTTGGTCATTGCAACATATGCAGCCCTAATACCCTGATAGATCATTATATTATTGAACACACTTTGTTTTTTCTTTTTTTTTTAAACCTATGCTGATAGCTTTTAGAGGTTATTTCAGCTTCACCCTAACGAGTGTAGGTGAGCTCACGGGGCTCAAGCCGGAGTGATGCTAACACTGACCCTAGCAAGAGCAGTGCTTCGCAGAATCTACCACCGGATCGGAAACGCGACCCACTGAGAAGATCCGGCGAGAAACTCAGTGGGAGACTTTGTTAGTTATTACCTAATTTAATTAACTTGGTGACGGAATTCTCTCCTTGCTGCCTTTGGTAACCTTTGCATCCAGTAACCCTTTAACGTAAGGTGCGCCGTGAGCTCTTTCATCACACTATGAAAAGTCGTTTAAAATTTTCTCGTAAAAAATTTTTTTTCATCAGGTCGGATCACAGGGGGGAAATGCTTATAAGCCTGCTAATGTAGGTACCCTAGTCGACTTGTTTTCGAATTTTCCCGCAGTGTGTCATCACGACGCTATAATTAATATGTCAAATTCTAGTTTCCGCCGGTTGTGTTTCTTCTTGACGAATCCAACGATCCGACGACAGCACTAATTAACGACAATTAAAAGAAAGCATAATCACTGAGCGCAGTATAATCGTAGCAACCGCTTATTATCAAGTGCACTGACAGCTTGACAACAAAAGGCCCGTAAATAAACCGTATTATTTTCGCTAATAAAAACTTAAAAAACCGGAAATATCAAATTTAAAGTTCCGCTTGATGTAATCGACACCGCCATGATATGTGCGGAACCCGACCATCTTTGTTTATTCTCCAATATTAGTTGACCTGTATAGCCTACTAACTCAGTTAAACTAAGCGATCAATGTAAATTAGTCATATAATCTTTGTTATGAACCATTTTTATTTGACACGTAATGTCTGAGAATTTATTTGAATGATAGGTCTACGTTAATTGGCATTGCCCTTAAATTTTTGTTTAGGTCGTTTTTTTTGAACAGGAAGAGGGACGTCAAATATTAATCAAATTATTCAACAATAATAGATTTCAGTTATGATTAAATTTGATGAAAAGCCTATTATGTTCTTTATAATGGGCACCGTTCTATTGATTGTATCGACGCGACCCAGTGGTACGAGGCACGAGGCTTTACGTCCCGGTCCGGCTTCAGCTTAGAATTTATATTTATGTTAGTTCTTTCAATCTAATATATCTATTTTTTTTATTTCACATTATGTATGTGGACCTTCGCTTGTGTGAACCCGACATAAACTTAGTCATTTTTAAAAACAAAAACTTAGATTATCTTTAAGTACATCGTTTAGTACCAAAGAATATTTAAATTTGCAAATTCATCAACAGTTGTTAGCGCGTTGTGAGCCCAAACAGGCGGCACTAGCCATGTAGACCATTTCTACCACGAAGCAATCTCGAGCTTTTCTCTGAAAAGAAGGCACAGCCATCAGCTATAATTATAAAACGACCGAAGGAAGGAAACCTCACAGTACGATTACGATACCTAGGCAGACATTACACTAAGCTTCACAAAATATGTGATCTAAAAGCCTTTTTGTAAAAGCCACTAAAATACTTGAAATTTTAACATTTATAGTAAACACATCCTGCCCACCCCTCCACTAATGAAACGGTCGTGAAGATACATGGTTATATAAAGTTTACATAAGCGTTAGTACATAAGTAGACAAATCGGGCGGCGCTGTGGACGGCTTAATTAATTTATTGTGCCGACACCGAGATCACATACTATGGAGACGGCTTNTTGTAAAAGCCACTAAAATACTTGAAATTTTAACATTTATAGTAAACACATCCTGCCCACCCCTCCACTAATGAAACGGTCGTGAAGATACATGGTTATATAAAGTTTACATAAGCGTTAGTACATAAGTAGACAAATCGGGCGGCGCTGTGGACGGCTTAATTAATTTATTGTGCCGACACCGAGATCACATACTATGGAGACGGCTTTTGATATTACGTGTATTGAATTTTTGTTTTGAATATTGGTATTTTGCACTGCTTAGTAAAATATTTGAAATGTGATGCAGTAATCTAGCGTTCCAGTTTAGAGGGTAGAGCAGTCTTTAGTAGGATGTCTTATGAGTTCGTTCGGGTAGGTACCACCACCCTGCCTATTTCTACCGTGAAGCAATAATGCGTTTCGGTTTGAAGGGCGAGGCAGCCGTTGTAACTATACTGAGACCTTAGAACTTATATCTCAAGGTGGGTGCCGGCATTTACGCTGTAGATCCGGGCTTCGGTAATCACTTAACACTAGGTGGGCTTTGAACTCGTCCACCTACCTAAACAATAAATAAATAACGTTTGAGATTTCGACGTAGTGTCTCAAGTCAAGGTGGGAAGGCATTTCAAGTTGTGACGTTTAAGGGTTTCTTTAATAATATAATAACAGCTGGGTAGTAAGAAAGTTTGTCCATCCTCAGTTATAAAATAACAAAACGAATTATAACAAATTCATTCATCTTTTTTTAACAGTATTAATAGATATATCGGCATACATGTAAGTCGACCACCGTTATAACATCACATATTAACAAGATTAATCAAAATACCAGGTCTAGTTTCAAGTTTTTAAAACCCGTCCTTAACATAAAATCTTTAATTCAATTTGGCACAAGCTCCACGCCTTCTCCATACTTGCCGACCTAAAAGGTTAATTTAGTATTTGTCAGCTTAACTACCGCGGCGTGAAACGACGTAACAGGCTAAATGTTTAAGGGAGACTAAGCCTTATTAATATTGTACAAAAGTGACATCGTCGAATAATCTTCTAACTTCTCTATTTGCCAACTTAACTAATTTAATTTGAGACGTCGTAACAACCACGGAGTCCAACCAAAACCAAGCCTTACGCTTACGGAATACAGGCCATTCTCGAGAGTTCAAATATACATAAGAATTTAACAACGCTCGTCTGAATCTTTAGCACATTTTACACTCGTGAGGCCAAAGAGCGGCAAATTGTAATTAAATTTTAATTAATCGTGAAGCTTGCGTAATTAGATTATATAATTAAATGGTGATTGTTGAACCGTACTTTTAGAGTAATTATTCTATCTAATGCGTTCATTAATTATTTTGGATTAAACATGAAGCAATCGGCATTGGACGTGCCTATGCAGCTCCTCAGATGACTAAATTTATTCCTGGGGACTCTCGGACTGTGCCTGCAATACTTCAGTTTAGGACTTGGTTAAATATTTGTCGGACCTGTGAGCATCTGTGACAACTGTATGAGATAAGCTCGGGATCAGTATAGAGATGTAGATGACTTTGTCTGTAATATATAATATAGGACTAGAGGTTAAATGTATGATGTTAGCCTGATTAATTTTTAAATCTTATCTTCTTGTGGTATCTCTACTGAAATCCGGAATTGTTTAATTTCCGTAAAGATACGTCTTGCATAGGCACATCTGTTTCATCCTTATTGAATTCCAACAAAAGTTGTCTTAATTACCTTCTCAAATAACACTTATACTTTGTGTGCGAACATAACAAATTAATCAACAAGGCTTATTGAATCTTATTTCGATGCAATATAAGTCTTAATTGTTTGCAACGTAACTCAAAAAAATAAGCAATTATTTAAAATGAATTTGAACTCAATTGCTATTAGATTAAAGTGATATTCCAACGTCGAGAGTTATAGTATTATTAAATGTACAATTTAAAGTACCGACTGTCGGCGCCGAATTCAATAGGTTTTGTATAGAATTGTATTGTTAGTGAAATTGGTCGGATAATCCGCTTTGCGCTTGCGCAACACAACAATATGGCGGCTTGTTAATGGCGCGAAAATGAGACTTTTTCTTTGTTCGACCAAAAAAATAGGGCGGGTTTTTTGTTGTTATTGTTGTAACGTTCAATAGTGTGAAGTGGAATCGGTGTTTGTTTGTTGTTAGTCAGTGAGAGGATAAATAACTCAATTATTTAATGTTTTCTCACAACTACAAAAAATATTATCACAAACTTAGCATTATTATAAAAGGTGTACAGAGATGAAGATATCTTTTCCCTACCTAATCCAGCTACTCACGGAGCACTCTTAGTAAGAGCAGTGCTTCTCTGAATCTACCTCTGCCTCAGAATCAGGACCCTCTGAGAAGATCCGGCGAGAAATTCAGTGGATTGTGTCTGTGTGATAGATTGCACTATATCGGTAAACGTTATACCAAGGGTAGCCACCGTGTTTTTTTTTTATTGCTTAGATGGGTGGACGAGCTCACAGCCCACCTGATGTTAAGTGGTTACTGGAGCCTATAGACATCCACAACGTAAATGCGCCATCCACCTTGAAATATAAGTTGTAAGGTCTCAGTATAATTACAACGGCTACACCACCTTTCAAACCGAAACGCATTACTGCTTCACGGCAAAAATAGGCAGGGCGGTGGTACCTACCCGTGCGAACTCACAAGAGGTCCTACCACCAGTTATTCTTATTAACTTTAAGATGTCCGATTAATATATAAATTTACACCCGTACACAGAAGCGATTACAGTACGACCAGTGTACCCTTCACCAAAATCGCCGGGGTAAATAAAATTTAGAACCGCCAGTGACTAAGAAGCTTGGTGTGTTCATATGAAGTGATATAAATATGCCGGTGCTTAAATGGGCATACATATATGTAGGTACATACTATTTTTAAATAAGACCTATTACACGCTCACGAACGGCATCCACGATGAAACAATTAGGTACATTGTGTTATTAAAATGAAGACCACACATTTTATGGGAATATACACTCACACACATAGACACTCTCCAATCTCTACAATCCCGCTTTTGCAGGTTAGCCGTCGGAGCTCCGTGGTTTGTGAGGAGCGTTGACCTACACGACGACCTGGGCCTCGAATCTATCCAGAAATACATGAAGTCAGCGTCGGAACGGTACTTCGATAAGGCTATGCGTCATGATAATCGCCTTATCGTAGCCGCCGCTGACTACTCCCCGAATCCTGATCACGCTCCTGCGTAATCAGGATTCGGGCTAGTCACCGTCGTCGCCCTAGACACGTCCTTACGGATCCATCTGATCCAATAACCTTTTCATTAGACGCCTTCAGCTTTAACACTAGGAGCAGGCTTAGGGACCCCGGTAACCGTACTCGTCGAACTCGACAAAGAGTTCGCCGTGCAACCTAACCCATGAATCAGCTCGCTGAGTTTCTCGCCGGATCTTCTCAGCGGGTCGCGATTCCGATCCGGTGGGCGATTCTGCGAAGCACTGCTCTTGCTATGATTCGTGTTAGCAACATCGTCAGGTTTGAGCCCCGTGAGCTCACCTTCTAGTTGAGGTTACGCTGAAATAGCCTCTCAAGGCTATCAGCTTAGGTAGGAAAAAAAAGAGCTCCATAGTGAGCTCATCCGTCGTAGTCAAGCGATAAGGTCGATGGACTAGCCACGAACCTTCCACCCCAAAAAACCTAGTCAAGCCTAGTCGTAGTAGATTAGGTAGTAGGTTCATTCGCGAAGCAATTGCTCTTGAGTTGTTAGGTCTCCTTCGGAGGCGCATGGGTAGCTGTTAGTAAATCCCACCCCTCCTGGCTGAGCCTTTGCTCGCCCACCTGACCTGGTGAAACTGGAAAGGCCTACGGGCCACCAGTAATCCTTCAATCATAAAAAAAAAGAAAAGAATATACACTGGTATTTAGCACTACTGATATTTTTTATAGCAGGGCTGTTACACGTTTTCTTTGTCTGAATGTTTCGAGAGGATCTGTTGAGTATTGCAATGGAATTACGACTCCGACTTATGACGATTGTAAGGTTTGTTGTAAAATAATAAAAATAAAATGTATCATGTTAAAGTTAAGGCAATTTTCGGATTGCCAAATAGCAACACTGTTGGTGGTAGCAATGCTAGTAGTGGGGGTCGTGACATAATAAAAAAGGCGGTAGTTTGAAAAAACGGAACAGAAAGCTGTGTATTCGGTAGTGAGCAGATGTCTAAAGATTGTACAAGTGGAGTTACAAATAAAGCAATACAGAATTAAGTGAACTACTGCAATCTGTGTATTATTTCCTGACTGTTGGAAGCGGAATCCTACACGATATCTTTGTACCAAACGATGCTCCGTAAACTCGTCTTTTAAGGGACACAACCAATTACAAACTACATATAACAAACTGCCGTCGCCTCGAACGCCGAAGCCAAAACGCAAATAACAAAGTATCAAACGTGACCGCGTGCTGGCCGCGTGCGGGTCACGTGACCCACGGCTAATTGAGACACTCCCCCATGTCATGTACAACGGGTAATTTTGCACAAAAATATCCTGTTACAGCCTAATGAGAGCTGCGGCTGACTTCTGTAGCCATGGGAATATTCGCATACGGATATGTGTCTCCTATGTGAAGGTTGCAAGTCTGGCGGAGGTTAGATGCTGGAAATTATGTCATTAAACATGCCCGTGATAACTCTGGCTTAGATTTATAGAAAAGGCTATCTTAGGTTTTCAGCGACCAACATTAAGTAATTTTATATATAAAATTCTCGTGTCACAATGTTAGGTACCATACTCCTCTGAAACGGTTTGAAATTTTATATGTATGTTCAGTAGGTCTGAGAATCGTCTGCTATGTATTTTTCAAGTCCCCTAACATTTATTTTTTATTTTTTGGACAATTTTTTTTTGTTATAATGTGGCATCATGTGAGGCACAACGTTTGCCGGGTTAGCTAGTATACTATAATATTATCATATCCTTGAAGAGTAGGTAAATGAAAAATACTTTCAAAGGGGATTCAAGTAAAGTATTTTTTGGTTGGTAGTGCCATGGTTTGGCTGCTGTCGACGTCCATCGAATTCTTTCCATCAGCTAGTTCGGGAGTAAGACTGTCAAATAATAATTACTTCAACTAAACCCGACCGTTCTTGCTGAGTAATCCCCGCAAGGCCACATACAAAACAGATATATTAGCATTGAAAATGACTTGTTTGAATTACAAAACTACCATCGAACTTGGTCCCTGTGTCTGGCGGCGCTACAATACGACTACGCACAATAGAGCATTTGGTTAATGAAGTCTGGTCGCGTCAACAGACAGGTTTGTAGCGAAGGGGTAAAATAATTAGGTTTTACAGACAAATCAATCAAGAGTATTTTTTCGTTTGGACAGAGATATTGTAACGGCGGGGTTTTTCCTTTTTTTTTGGATTGGTATTTGAAAGGTACAAAAAGGAAAAGCTCACCTTGGGTCGTCAGTTCAAAGCTTTTGTTGCAATGAAAGCTCCTCATATCGAACGTAACGTTTTATTATATGACGGTAGAAATAGGTAGAATCGAATAATAAAGACTAAAGTGTAAGATGTATGCGTAAAAGTAGAGTGAAATTAGGAAGGTGGAGAATTCAGGAAGGAGGTTATATCTGAGGTGAGGATACATACGATGAGCTGTTGGAAATTTGAACCGCGGGTAATCTACCCTCAAAACCGCAACGGTGCTGCGTATGAGAAGTGAGTGGTGTATCTACCTCAATTAAGACCAGAACAGATACCACTGGTGATATTTGTTGAAAAGACAACTAGTTTGTTGAAAGATCTTTCGGATTGTTTGCACCTTTGACTCTGTAGACGAAGAAAAGCGCACCAGAGAATACTTTGTGTGAAGTTCCGCGTATTGTACGTTCCATGATGTGTTTCAAGATACTTAGTAACCTGGCCTTGTCTTTGATATTGCTCTTACAACAATAAAGCACGATCAAGTAAGCCCTATGTTAGCCCGCTATTTAAAGTAAAAAAGGCGTTTCAAATTAGGGTGTATTTGGTCTGTCTGGGTGTCTTTGGAATCTCATATTCACATTATGCTTGCGGCGTCTATAGCTCCACAGATAATTAAAGTAAGAATAATTAAGATCGTTCATCAATCGCACTGGAAACTCGAAGCGGTAGCTGCGTAACAACATTTATTCGTCGATTTTGGGTTTCCCAAAAAAATAATGGAAACAAAACAAAGGCAAAAACAAAATGTTTAACCGCAGTCGCTGACAGTGGTTTTGTAATTAATTCACGTTTACAAAGTCTCCGGCCGTGCTTCGTTCTCGACATTGTCGCTAATGGCTCAATTTGGTGTTGTTAGGTTCGTGTTGTACTGAGGGATTTTATAGCTTGCTATAGCTTTACAAAAATGTTTGTGTACTGGTTTTCAGGTAATTGTGTTGTGACAACGTTAGCAACAGTTTCAATTATTATTTTAATATTTTGTGAATAATCAACCTTTAACAAAATCAAGTACTCTATCGGCCTAGTGGAAATTACTTACCCTCAGACACAGCCCACTGAGTTTATCGTCGGATCTTCTCAGTGGGCCGCGTTTCCGATCCAGTGGTAGATTCTGCGAAGTACTGCTCTTGCTAGGGTTCGTGTTAGCAACGTCGTCAGGTTTGAGCCCCGTGAGCTCACCTACTAGTTAAGGTTACGCTGAAATAGCCTCTCAAGGATCTCAGCTAGGTAGAAATTACTTAATAATTTAACATTCTAGTGCTAACCTTAAGTCGGAATAATATCGGTTAAAACAAAATAAGGAGAATCAGGAGAAACATAAGAAAGTATTTTTTTAAATTAAATTCGATTATACAGTATTGAAATTGATATTTACCCACAAGTGAGGAAATGCATGATGAAGTCCGTCATCATAAAAAAATGTTCTATATGTGTTGGAAAGTTGAGGTGGCGCATACAGTAGCCTTTAAATAGCTACAGCTTACATCAATCACTAAGACGCGACTTATAAAGCCTAATGTATTTACGAAGTCGGTTTTATTGAACTCTTTACTGTCAATCGTCCGCGCCGTCATCCGCAGAGGCAGTTAATCAAGTTTGCCTTTCCAATAATTACGTTAACTTTAATTGCTTTTAAAATTCAATTTATCGTTGAGTTTGTGGATTTTTATAAAGATAGGTTTCGCTCGTGGATTTGTTCGCATCAGTTATTGTAGTTAGTTTTTCAATGAAGCAAAAGATTAGGTATCACAATTAGTTTCAAACTGATCTCAAACCATTCGATTTCAAGCATTTTTTAATTGCTTTAATGGGTATACTAGTTCATAGCCCTAGCATAGCCTAACCTCACAGCAATGGCGACCGCGTCCAATGGTCATCACAATTTGAATGCTGTCCCCACCTTGTCGATGTGATGTCGAAATCTCTGCTGTATTGTATAACGTCAGTCTCACTTCAAGCTGGAACAAGATCGTGCTACCTACCCCGGCCTACAGTACTCAATACCACCAGCAAATGCTAGTTGGCGGTCGCAGCAACTTGGTATGATGCTGAGAGAATGACGTCTATATGGCGATGTATCCTTTGGTCTTATTTGCGTCATCCACGTTACTTGCTTGTTTGATGAGAACAATGGTACATTCGCATCGCCTCATACTAGTACCTACACCGGGTTTCATACTCTTTAGAACGGGGCGACTTCAACGCATGTTGTAAGAGAATCCTAATGTTAGTGTTTTCATCAGTTGTTTGTTCAGTTATTAGTCAGGATATGCGGGGATAACCTCCGCCCCCCCCCCCAATACCGCCCCCCCAACACCCCCCCCCAACCCCCCCGATATGAAGTTACTGTTACGAATTCCGAATCATTCGTAACCGTATCCTCATCTTTGTATATCTTAACTCCCTAAGTCTTGTGGTACGGTATACTGTAAGCCCACCATTTTGACGCGAAATTATCGTATTTTGTGTCGAGTATTGCAACAATGGTAATTGTAGTAACATAGTATAACCATAGTAACTGAGAGTTCAATTTCTTGTATCAGGACTACCATCACCTCTCGCCTTGTGATACTCATCAAATGCTGCTTCCACGGTCTTCTTGAACGTTCTGAAGACAATATACAAAATCTATTACAAAATCGGTCACCCCCTCGATCCCTTCGAGTTAATAGTTCTCATATTATCGGTCACGCAATTACTAAACGGTATCCTTTGTGTCAACAAATAAACCGTTATTAAGTACCAACCGAACCTCGGATAAACATGGGGTGACGCCCTCTCCTTATGAACTGACGCTGCTGTTCAAACTTTACTAATAGCACCATTTAGATGTTTTTTAAAAAAAACTTCTAATTTGTGACGTAGGACTAACATAACTCAATCTTGTACCTAATTACCAGTTTTCTTAGGCAAAGCCGTGACTAGATAATATCACTGTCATAATTTTCTTACTTTGACAAACATTTCAGTAAGCAGATTGATCGAGTAAATTCTCAAACAGCGTATGCTTAAACAAAAAGAAACTTAGTGATTATAATAAACTTATTTATCTAGCTTCAGTGATGACTTAATGGAATATCAGCTACCAAGGAGCCATGTCGGTCAGAAAAAAAAATCGTTCCAGCTTTATCAATATACGATTGTTGAAAAGTTATTTAAGCCTTTTAATAACACACGCCGTTCTGACTTTGTCGGAGCTGAAAACTGATCATAATTACATAGACGGTTGTAAATAATATTACAACGTGAACTACCCACCTTGAGATACGCAAAGAAATTCATGACTGATTCGCGGCCGAAATAGGTGGGTGCTGACCAGTAAATGTCATTACACCCACAAAATAGCCATAAAGTTACCAAAAGTCTGCTAGACTTTGAGAGCCACTGCCTTTTTTATGCAACGTCCGTGTACCCGTTGTTTGTTCTGTCATTTTATTGAACTTGTGCACGTGTACTCACAACTAAATGACATTTTTAAATGCAAATTGTATTCAATTGAAATCAAGTTAACGGCCAGTGCTTATCAAATATTTTCACAGTTTCAGGAACACATTAGATACATCCGGTATTGAACGTATTCATAATGAGTATCAAAATACTTATGTAATATTGCTTTTAATATATGTTTAGAATTTTGCTAAAAATATTACCTTGAAATTTCTGTTCATATTAAATTTTCATACAAACGTTTATTGAAATATAACCAGAGTGTAATTAAATTTCCTCAAACTTAACTAAAACTTTAAGCTGCACAATTCGTTAGAGGGTGAACACCACAAAACTTTTCACATCCGACCCTTGACGTACGTCATTCAACCTAAATCCCAAACTAAATTAACTGCTTACCCCAATATTTATATTGCAAACTATAAACACCTTTATTTCGATCGAGTTAAATTCAAAATTGCCTATTTCCTATTCAAACGTCACAGTCATTCGGAGCAATTTTAGTCTTAACTCCCTTTAGTTAAGGGCGACGTTTCCTACGAAAGAAAAACCAAATTTTCAAGAGCGTGCGAGAATAGAATTTCTTATGAAACTTGAAGCTACTAGATGAATCCAAGCAAATTTGGTGCTTCTCTATTCATGGCTAAGGTTAAATTTTGTGCGCTTTATTCATTTTATATCAACATCCAAAGCAATGTAATTTACTTCTTAGGGCTTACGTTTGAAAGTCGCTTTTGGTTTGCTAGTTTGAAACAGAATTCCATTCACGTTGCAGCTATTTCCAATTTCGTGGAAAACAAGCGCAAGTGGCAATCGAGGTAGGGCAAATAATTATCTACAAGCTTTGTCGTTAGGTTTATTATGGTATAAAGTGCATTTATAGTGATATTCATAACTATAAGGAAAATGTTTTAGAGAAAAAAGGTCTTCTATTTTTCTTTTAACGTTATCTCATAACACTTTCTGTTAGAGTTGGATGGATTGTCTCGAGGTGACGGCGCAGGACCTATCGGGGCGTGGGGTTCTATTGCATAGAGTTTTATACAATTCTCTGTGTGAAATGATCACTTAAAACTCGACATCCCCGCCAAAATAAAGAAAGCCAAGATAACTCGGGTTGATATGAAAATTTTATTTATAACTCACACGTACGAATATATTCAGGAATTTAAGGGCTAAGGTGAGATAAAAAAATCTAACATACGCACATGAACCTTGGAACCCTTAAGCGGCGGTTTTGTAATAATTTACTTGATATTTTCGACAATAAACCTTTAGGAATTATTTTTATTAATTAACCTTTTTTAGTGGACTACCAACTAGCCTATTTAATCTTAACTAGAGGTCCCGCAGTAGTCGAAATTCGACTATAATTAATTGGAATTGTAAGTTTGTACACTATTATGATTGTATTTTATACTTCTATAATCACAAATTTCGCCAAGACTACACTATAAAAAATATTAATAAAGACCAACAATATTTAATCTATTCTCAATTTGACCACGGACGTCAAGAACAAAAGTTTGACAATAAATAGTATGCATGCGTGTGTGCGTCAAATACATGGTATGTAGTGTGTGTAATGTTTTCTTTATTGATTTAATGTATTTTTTATGCATTATTTAAAAAAAAAATTTGCATTGTGCACTTCTTCTCTGTATTTTCTTTAAGTGTGGAAAATTTCATACTCCTCCGTCCGCGCAATTTTCGTAAAAAGGGATACAAAGTTTTTGCTTCACGTATTAATATATATATAGATTAAAGACGCGGGCCAACCGTGAACCCTCGTTTAGTCTGATGTAGCTACGTATAATAAATTCAAGTCGAAGTCACAAGTGGAACTATGTATGTAGAAATCAATCAAGGGATGTGTGCCAAGCGAACGTCGCAGCCCGTGATAGCGAGTTTAAATTACATAACAAACCCTGTTTGATTATCTAAAACACTAATGTCTGAGATCAAAGAATCCAATCATACCTCCAAGACACCATAATTGGTTTCAAACTCAAGCTTTACCTATTGTCAAACTTCAGAAACAGGCATCCAACCCTCCTATGAAACCCTCCCGATTTAATTTTCACCTTAACGTGTATTAAATAAAACACAGTTTCTAATAACAATAAAACTCGAACTAAATCTCAGTAATGCAGACGATTCTATTCTTTAAGTCCGACACAAAAAGAACACATTTGTAAATGAATAAGACAGCGCTTAAGATCGTTTTCGCATTAAACGGCAGATGCAGCTAAGATGGCGTTGTTCCCCATCACTTTCTTACCGTACCCACTTGAAACATATACATCTCGACAGAATATCTTTCCTTCGTTTTTTCGTTAAGTGCTAGAAAGAGATGGTTGTGCAAATAAAGGTATTGATCGACGGCTATAGAAGGGAATGATCCAAAACGAGTCGTCTCTGGAATCAATTAAGGAACATTTCTGAGTGTTCCGAAGCTGTTCCAATGTGATTGTTAATTGTTAGTGAGTGATTAATTTGGAGTTTGTCGATGTCCATGCACCACAGCAAGTGTTTGTTTGCTTTAGTTGCTTTGTCTGATTATTCTACACTATACACAGACCTTAGGATACTTTCGAATCATAGTGAAGGTCGACATTCCTCACATACCATGGTTATCCTGCAGAAATGGAATTGGATGACCTGGAGAGAGTTAATGTGTGTACGGGCCGCGTGAGCAGATACTACACTTGCATAGACCACGACAGAACGTATAGAGGTTTTGTAGAGTGTCACCTTATTTACAAAAAGACAATTTACTTTGCTTGCAAATTATGGGGTAGAGTTGATTGAGTAGGAACGCGGCTTTTTCGTGGACTGTCCTAATGTAGAGACGTAATGTCATCCCTCTATCGAGGATACTTGGCTTTCGAGGTCCACAGTGTGGGCTGGCCAAAGATTTGGATGGCGGGAATTGAGTTACCGCGCCTAATTCTAGACTAGCAGTGGTGTTGGGGGGGCGAAAAGAAGGAACAAAATCGTGTTGGTACCTATTTATTTTTATTTTTAATTGCATACCTATATGAGTGGACGAGTTCACAAGCCACCTGGTGCTAAGTAGTTACCAGCGTCAATAGAGATCTACGACGTAAATGCCGCCACCCACCTTGAGATATAAGTTCTAAGGTCTCAGTATAGTTACAACGGCTGCCCCACCCTTCAAACCGAAACGCATTGCTTCTTCGCGACAAAAATAGGCGGGGTACAAACACGTACACACGAAACAAGCTAAATTTATAAATTTGTATGATAACTGCTGGTTGGCCATGGGCTCAAAACTAGGTAGTGCTTTTGTTGTCACTGGAATAGCTGAGTTCCATGAAAAAAGATGATCCCTCGCAACCAGCATCACGCTGCTTGTCACCACGTCACCACGCCACGGTAGCCATTAAATACTGCACGCGACCAGAACAACCCAAATATTCTATTCAAAAACAGGTGATCTGTAGTTATGGGATATTTCTTTTAAACTAATTTGTGGTAGCTAGGGCCATACATAATTATTTTAATTTACAGATGAATTGTAAAGTAATTATATCGTATTAGTACACTGTATACTTGATTTAACACATATAAGTTACCTTTCTACATATAAATACACTAGCGGCCCGCTCCGGCTCCGCTCGGGTCTTTAACAAAAATTTCAACGAAATTTTAAGTTGTTTTATTTTTTTTAAATAAAAGGACACTTATTGTGGTATAACTATAATAGTTAGAAATATGCTGTTGCGACACTTTTTGTAAATAATAATGTGTTCTACAAAGTCATTGTACATAATTTTATTCTATCATCAATAGTTTTCGCAGGGACGCGATGTAAAGAATATTTTGTGTAATATTTTTACACCTTGGGTTACATCATTGGAGTTTTAGTCAGGATCCTTAATTTTTTTCTAAAAAGATTATAGCCTATGTCACTTGGGAATACTGTAGCTTCCAAACAGTGAAAGAATTTCATCAAATCGGCTCAGTAGTTTCGGAGCCTATTCAATACAAACAAATCTTTCCTCTTCATAATATTAGTATAGAAGTATAGATATTATTCACAATTATGGAAAAAATCTGACTACCGACCGACGATGTCGCTTCTGTTTCGCGCCAATAGAATTGTCCCGCGCATTCCTTTTTCAAATTTGTTTCGTTTCTTGATTGACGTTTAGAGGCTCAGTTCTTTGAATCTGGGATTGTTATGGTCACTCTTGTTTGTTTTGTAATGTGACTTTATATTTTTATTTCACTCATTAATATAATTTTCAATCCAATGTTCAGGGCAATAATAGTTTATTCTTCCTGATCTTAGTTTATTTAATAAACTTTTAATACCGACTACTATTCCATATACTTAAATTATTTTATCGATAACAATCCATCAATGAACCTAGCAAAATCTATCTACAACCAGGTGAAATGTATCTACAAGCGGTCAATAACTACTATTATGTGAATTTTGTACCGTATGTTCCATGGGGAGTGGTCTGAGGAATTGTTTGAGATGATCCCCTCATCTCCTTTTTATCATCGCACTTCCCGCCATCGGAGCAGAGTTCATCCATATCATCTGGAACCGCTGCGTTCATCCAGAGTGCGTTTCCAGAGGTCTTTTTTGCCACGTACCATCCGGCTATGGAATGAGCTCCTGTCCACGGTGTTTCCTGAGCGCTATGACTTGTCCTTCTTTAAAAAAGGCTTGCGGAAAGTGTTAAGCGGTAGGCAGCGGCTTGGCTCTGCCTCTGGCATTGCTGAAGTCCATGGGCGACGGTAACCACTCACCATCAGGTGGGCCGTATGCTCGCTTGCCTGCAAGGGCAATAAAAAATAAAATGTACGGAACGTCATAGCGTTTTGCCAACTTTTATTTTTCGGACTCCATGTACCTACTAGTCAGTGCTTCCCAAACTATATTTCTTTTATAATATTTCTTCGATTTTCAAACGTCAGTGTTGGCGACGTCGGTTACCAAATGTCTGGACAGGTTTGGATGTCCATCCAAATTGTTTGACAACCCGTTTCAATTCCGGTACTGCGGACAGCTTGGGTTTTTGATTGATTGGAAAGTTTATAAAGTAGATGTATCTCAGGTTTCAGGACACACTACATATTATTATATTTTAAGAATTTTAAAAGAATTTAAGATGCTACCACCTATTTTGATTAAGGCACGCTGTCAAGGGTAGACCGAATTGCATATTTGTATGTACTATTGGTCCCCCGGTAGTCGAAATTCGACTGTAATTAATTGATTATAAGTTTGTAAACTATCATGATACAATTGTCAAAGACTATTTATTATACTTCTATAATCACAGATTTCCAAGACTACACTTTAGAACAAATATAAAGACAAACAATATTGAACCTATTCTCAATTTGAGCACAGATTTTAAGCAGTATGAAAAGTTTGACAATGAACAAATAGTATGCATGCGTGTGTGTTTCAAATACATGGTAGTGTGTGTTGTTTTTTATTGATTTAATGTATTTTTTATGCACAATTTAAAAAAAAAATAACATTTTGCACTCCTTCTCTATACTCTCTTTAAGTGTGGGAAATTTCATACTCCTCCGTCCGCGCAATTTCAAAGTTTTTGCTTCACGTATTAATATATAGATGTATGTAAATAGTGGTTAACATGTATTTATACAGCGGAGTAAACTATTGCTCTGCGACATAAATAGTATATGTATATCTTCTATAATAGTATTCAACCTTTACTACCCCTGTTATTTCAGTATTCACAATATTTTAGATATAAGTAATATTAATCTTAAATCTCTCTCTTCGGTTCTCCGGTTGTCCGCTGCTTCTTCTATGACGTGTTTAGGTAAATAGTCGCATCCACGATTGCGTACCAAGCGTCTCCATGCTACCATCACTATATTTTCCGACTGTTCCGAGTCAAGTACCCATCTCGCTCGACGCACCTCTATTTTATTAATCTCCCGAGGTACCAGTTCCCTATTAAATGTCTATACCAAGTGCTATAAGATACATTAGTGTTCCAACACCTTGAACGACATATCGTTGGATGGAGACAGGATATGGATGGGAGGGGATGGCAGATACCGAGACTTCCGATACGTAACGAGTCGCGGTGTTATCTGATTTAAACAAGAAAACGGAATAATCGGAATAAACGGAATAAATTATTGTTATTGTGTACTGTATAAATAAGTAAATTGATTAGATTGCACTTTTCTACCCACCTTTGTAAAGCTCACCCTCTTTAAAAACGGTTAGCTGGTAGATAACTCAATTGTTGAGTTAAGCTCGCCGTTTTATAACTTTTCACAATTATCATATTTAATTAACTGTGTGTAAAATAAAGAAAGACAATAATTTTTTTTTTCTGAAATATAAGGGATATCTAGTATGTGTATAAAAGTAAGCAATAAAAAAAATGCAGCTTATAATACCAAACATAGAATAACATACTTTTTCAGAAGTCTTTCACATTTTTTCGAAATTCAGAGTTTCTTATGTACTTATGTCTCTACATAGAGACATAAAGTTCTGAAACATGAATGCTACTGGGTCATCGTCCCGAGGTACAGTCTACAAACAGCACGAGTTGACGTGACTGTCTCCTGTCATTCGTTGCCCTCCTTACAGTGAGCGTGTTCTAGTTACAATGATTATATTATATGGAGTTTGTTATTAAATTGTCATGCAATTACTTCAATTGACTTAACTCGGATTCAATCTATACTTCTATACTAATACTATAAAGAGGAAAGATTTGTTTGTTTGTTTGTTTGTATTGAATAAGCTCCGACACTACTGAACCGATTTCAAAAATTATTTCACTGTTTGGAAGCTACACTATTATCAAATGACATAGGCTAAAAAAAATTTTGAAAAAAATTTGTGATCCTTGCTAAAACTCCAATAATGTAACCCAAGGTGTAAAAAAATTACCTAAAATATTCTTTAAATCGCGTGCCCTGCGAAAACTATTGATGATAGAATAAAATAATGTACTACTTTGTAGAACACATGATTATGTACAAAAAGTGTCACGACAGCATATGTCTAACTATTACAGTTATGCCACAACAAGTTTATTTGATTTTAAAAAATAATACAACGTCACATATCGTTGAAATTTTTGTGTGAAAGACCCGAGCGGAGCCGGAGCGGGCCGCTAGTCGTTGATAAAGTCGTAATTTACATTTTATTCCATTATTATAATTATTTAGACGAATTCGCAGTGAATCTTGTGTTAAAAAGTCTCCCGTTCTGGGTTCTTTTTGGATTCCTTGGGTAGCTCCTAGACACCAATAGGGCTAATGCCGTGAACTACCCGACGATCGAATAAAAATACCTTGATGAGACTGACAGCTGATGTTAACGTGATCATTTTTCCCATAGAGTGTAAAGTTCTATGATTAACAACAAAAAGCTGATAAGCTTATTAGACGAAACTTATGAGGTGAAGCCCCAACCAGTGAGGATTCAATTATTGGCCAAAAAAAGTCATCGTGGCCTAAAGGATAAGACGTCCGCTGCATTCGTATGTAGCGATGCACCGGTGTTCGAATCCCGCAGGCGGGTACCAATTTTTCTAATGAAATACGTACTTAACAAATGTTCACGATTGACTTCCACGGTGAAGGAATAACATCGTGTAATAAAAATCAAACCCGCAAAATTATAATTGGCGTAATTACTGCTGTGAGTCCGCACGGGTAGGTACCACAACCTTGCCTATTTCTGCCTTGAAGCAGTAATGTGTTTCGGTTTGAAGGGTGGGGCAGCCGTTGTAAATATACTTCAGACCTTAGAACTTATATCTCAAGATGGGTGGCGGCATTTACGTTGTAGATCTCTATGGGCTCCTGAAACCACTTAACGCCAGGTCGATCGTGAGTTCGTAAAAGTATGCAAAAAAAATATATGAAAATATGTATTTTTAAGTCACACAAAAAATATAATTATCACACTTTAACAACAACTCAATTCCGTGCGTGTCTCCCGGGTCTAATTAGCCGAACAATTCCGAACACGAAATGTGTAACCGAGCTAATTCCAAGCCGACTACTATCTTTACAAGCTTACACACTCATTACTCGTACTAGTTTCAAGGACTTTCATTTAAAAAAACATTTGACAAGCGTATTTTTGTGGCTCTACATTTTCCACATCATATGTATAAATAAAGACGTTATGAATGAAAGGCGATTGCATGCAGCAGAGATGCGAATGCATAACGTTGTCTAGGAAAATTCAAATCCGCAAAAGACTGAGCTACTAGCTCCTACTGGCAGGTATTTCCATAGTGCCTAATTTTGCCGTAAACCCGTAATGCGATCCGGTTTGAAGAGTGGGGTAGCCGCTATATTACTCAACGGACATAGATCTCGTCTCACGGCATTCCCGTAGTGACACGTGGGGGCTCCGCTAATGACCAGGTGGGGCGGGAGCTCGTTCACTCTAAGCAAATACATCTCATGTCAACGGTACGGTTTAAGGCACGGTGCGATCTATAGTTTTAGGTATGTATTACATATATGTACTAACAAACTGTCCACAATGTATATTATGAACGTACCTACTTCTATGACGTACTATTTTCTTAAGTAGATTGTAAACCTCTACGAGATGACTGGTGCTTCCCCAATTTTCAGAGGCCATTAAATAAGAATTGACCATGTTGAATACTATACTCTATTCCAATTACGATGTCCCTTTTGATACTTCTTAGAACGTAACTCTTTACGTTTCGCATCATTTGAAATAATAATCATTTATTTTCATGGTCGTAAACATCAAAAATATACAATCAATCTAAATCATTATACAATTAATTCACACACACAATGTCATAATAATAACATCTGTCCAATGGGACTTCGTAATTGTAATATAGTATAGTATACCTAGTCTTTAGAGAATTCCATTCTACCTAATCTCAAGGCAGGGGCAATACTTTGTCCTCGACGTAAAAAGCTTTGCCAAAGTCGTAATATTACTACTGCGAAAAGTATTCATAAATCCGTAAAATACCATCTGTACAAAAAATACAAATAACGTACACAATCATGAACAAATATCATATTAAACACTAATTCAAAACGTTCCCCGCAGTTTTATAAATTAAATCATTTCGTGCTCGCGTCTAGATTGAATGAAACGTAATCACAACAAACCGACTGTAACAAGACCCCGCCCGCGCCAACTGTCATCTTAAAAAACAACATCTAAACGTCACAAACATGACATCTGTCACATCTGCGAGATGTGCGCGGTGTCTCCGCTCTCTGATTGGTTCGGATTTAAATGTTATTCGATTTGTTTCGAATGCTGCCCCCCCTGAGCGTGGGTTGCCAGTAATTAAATTATTCAACGCTTGTATGAGGTCTTTACGCGCTAATCGAGTGACAAATTGACTTTTTGCGATGACATGTGTCGTATTTTTTGTATTCGCTAAATATTATTTTGTTTGATGAAATTGTTACATATTTATTTGAGTTAAATTATTTGACTAGTTTTCTTGAAAGTAAATCGTTATATGATAATTAAAAAGAGATAACAAGAAAGTAAAAAATAGCTCACAACCGTTACCGATTAAATTAATACCATAGCCTCATATCTCCAGTTGGGCTGCAGCTTTTTCATTAGATTGGCTATGGAGTCCGACAACTGCTTCACATCGGGTGGGTGGTAAGGCCAACATAAAAAAACAACCTGTTTAGAATAACATAAAATTCCCTAAAATAGTTTGATTCGATTAAAATCAAAACACGACAAACACAACACAGAAATGCTCAATAAATTGTCGGACATGTTATCATAACGGAACTAATTCATCTATTAAGTTAAAGTAGAGTTGAAGTCACAATCCTGAGCGGGTTGCGTGTCGCGGGCCCACTTATAATCACGAAACAGTCATTTGTACTGTTTGTGTGTCGTTTTCATTTCTGTTAATTAGAGAAACTATAATTCTAATGTTGGTGCCACTGGATTAGAACTAGCTTTTAATAAATTTTGACGTTTTCGAACAGTGTTGCCAACTTTGGCAATTATACTGAATTGCATTACCGCCGGACCTACAGTTTTCAAGTCACGCTTATTAATTGTTCATTTCAAAGCAGTTAGATGAAGAGCTAGTCAGAGAACTACACCGATATCTCAATGTAACGTTTTTTGGGGAAGGAAGGACTACGTTTAGATAAATAGGAAAAAATTTGCAAAGAAACCTAATGTTAGATGTCTCATACTTGGTAGTTGACTGCTTTTACGCCGGACATATTTCGGTCCGAATATTTTCATATGTCTCGAGAATGATACAACGGCTCGGGGGGTCTGCGTATGAACAGAACACAATCCGGATCGAGTCTGAAGCCCGCCAAACATGAACAGAAGTCTTTTGAAGTTATACTTCTTTAGGCGCGTTATGAAAAATTTACGATAGTGAAATTTTACGATGCGCGCGCACCGTGACACAAAATTAACAGAATGAAGTTGCCCACTAAATCGCTCATTACAATACGACCGACGTAACTTGGCGAGTCTGAATATAGCCGCAGGTGAACTTTCCGAACCGTACCGAGAATTACCGAATTTATACGATGTCAAGAAAAGGGATATCCAATAAGCGTGTTTGAGGATGTTGTTTAATCGATTTTTTTTTAAATTGATTAAGATTTAAATAAAAACAAAGAAATAAATTTAATAAAAAACAAGTATAACTTCTTACGCGCGTACATAAGTACACGCACCATTGCATCCATTCCAATTGCATTCGTTCATTCGCATTTTTCATAATAATTTTAATGAAAACTGTGTCTCTTTAAAACAAAAGCCTCTTTAAAACAACGAGCAGACAAACAAAGGCATTCTATACACTGTAAGTTAAACTATTAATAACGAGGTGTTCCGACATGATGCATGGTGTCTGACGGTGCCACGGACCTCCACACGAAACGCGATAAAACTAATTCTATATTCACGACTTTCCAGTTGAGCGACGTAGACACAGAGGGGTCGGTCGCGGGCGACTTCTGTCGATCCTGAACGGGAGCCCATCTCCTTTTAATCTCACAGAACTGGTGCTATATATAAAATCAAACGTAAACACGCACACACATATTAAAAATTCAAAGTTCGTGTACCCTTGCATTAGTACTCGCCCTATATTTTTATTGATCTAGCTGATACTGCGCGTTCTGGACCTACCTAGTATTAAGTTGTTACCGAAGTCCAAGCTGCACGTGAGTATGACACGCTCAAACTACTCATCTGGAGTTAGTTCCAACTATATTGTACATATGAGGCCATCAGCGCGAAAGTGGCCTAACCCACAATTTTTTATAATCAAGAAATATAATAAATTTTGGTGCAAAACCAGCCTATCTATAGTTTTACCCATAGATAACAGATAGCTTTGTAAACATAATATTTGCGCGTATTGTTTTTTTTTGCCTACTCAAATTCAAATTCGCGAAAATTCAAACCTAATTACCTCCATACTAACTATTGTAAGCTTAGGCCACTTTTGCACTGACGGCTTCATATAACAACACACTAATCGCAGAGGTGAACTTCTGTTATTTTAATTCTTTTGAAGAGCGTTTTCGACATTACATCACTATGCACTTTCTTCAACATTACCTATTCCCTCCACTTTAGTAATGAAACTTAAAGAACCTATCAACCTGTGAGGAAATAAAAAAAAAAACATTACTTATAATGACTGCGTACTTACTACGTGTCAAATAAAAAATACTATGTTTCGGAATTTTAGCTTCAATATACCTAAATGAAACCAGAGATACAAATTTCAAACTTAAATTAATTGATTTACTCAAGTGAATGTCGTGCATACGCGGACTGCCACAAAATAACACAATATATATAACAATATATATAATATACTAGCTGACCCGGCAGACTTCGTAGTGCCTCAATCGATAAATAAAAGACCTAAACCTTTATATAAAATAAACTTAAAATAAACAAAAGGAATCCGTCCGATTGGGGATACATCAAAGGAAAAACAAAATTGTTATTTTTATTTAATTCTGAGCATTTTTCATATTTATCTACCTTTTAAACCTAAAACTAAAAATTCTAAATTTAAAACTTTGTAACTACGCATTTACGTTGTGGATGTCTATGGACTCCAGTAACCACTTAACACCAGGTGGGATGAGAGCTCGTCCACCCATCTAAGCAATAAAAAAAACCCCTCTCTGGACTTCCACAGATAATTCAAGACCAAAATTAGCCAAATCGGCCCAGCCGCTCTCGTGTTTTAGCGAGACTAACGAACAGCAATTCATTTTTATAGATATAGATAATAAAATATACATACCAAGTATGTCATTTGATATCTTTAGCAACATCAAATCTGAATAAGTTGAGTAATGTAAACAAGGCGTGTGTTGCGATGTCGGGCGCATTCGATCGCGGAACATTTCGACTCGCGTTCTAAGCACGCGATCCTTAAACGATATAGTATATCATTTCACACTATCATATTACACTCCAGTCGTCAAATTATCAATAAAATGGAAAATAAACGTTATTGTTACGCCGATAAAACTTGTATCAGCTCGTCTGCGAGTTAACGTAATAGATCGAGAGGCAGGAATGGCTGTAAGAATGACTCGATAGAGCCGATAGAATTATATAATTTTCGTAGCATTTATGCCTAATAATGTGTTCCCTCTTTCCCATTAAGTTTTAAATTAATCATATTGGTAATTAAATTATACTTATCTTCATTAATTCAATATAGCTAATTACATTTTGGCCTCTCTAAGTTAAATTATAATCTTCAAAGCTATTTTGAGTCTCTTACAGTTGCATTTAACAATTCTAAGTCCGAGGCAGCCAAGCCTAGTCAAACAAAGTTAAAGTTTTGACCATTTGCAGGTATGAACAGCCATTCAATACTTTTTGTTCTAAACAACTAGTACCTACTTTGTTGGTCCTCCACACAGCCCCACTCTTCACCGTCACGAATAATGTGTTTGGGATTGAAGGGTAGACGTTATTCCAGTTTTACTGGTGGTAAGACCTCTGATGAGTCCGCACGGGTAGATACCACCACCCGCCTATTTCTGTCGTGAAGCAGTAATGCGTTTCGGTTTGAAGGGTAAGGCAGCCGGTAACCACTTAACCTCAGGTGGGCGGTGAGCTCGTCCACCACTCTATGCTATAAAAAAAATAAAAAAGCTTCAATATAATTGAGGTTTTAACGTAAAACCTTACGATGCATGCGGTGGCGTAAAGATGTCAATGGAATTTAGTAAAAAATCAGACCAGGGTCACCAGAGCGACTGATACTACTTCCATGTCATCCGTTCGGAGATCGCCTCGTTGGTACAGTGAATTCGATACTATACCATGAAGCCTGGGTTCCATTCTTTAAGAGTCTTGTAATGAGTACTGCTTGTACCTTTGGTATCCAGGGTATGGATGTCCTTATTCTTGTTTTGTATGTTCTGTAATCCTTGAATGTTGAAAAAAACAGACTTTTTTTGTCATATCTTACATTGCGGAGCCGCCTCCGTTATAGAACGTATTGTAGGCCTAGTTGGGTTGTGATAGCGATTGGGGAGAACCTCATTACTACGCGCTCTATATTTCAGACGAAATGCTAATTTGTTTACTTCTCGTGGAGTTAAAATTTGTACTCTATGCCTATGCGTTTTATTTGGCAACAATCAAGTGGACGTCATTCACATTGGATTTCAGCAACCGCTGTTGATCAGACGGGCTGGGATGTCGTTTTCACATCTAAGTTAAAAAGTACCTATGTAAACAAGACCAAACATAAAATAATGTTATCCTTGTCTCTCGGACTACAGTGCAGTAGCGTTTTACGTGATCGAGTTCGTGTCTCGACGTATTCAAAGTTCGGGCCGGCACAGATCGTGTGGGCTTCTGATTTATACGTCCCATATATTATACACCTATTGTCGATGCGACTTGGAATTGTAATCGAAACGATAAATAATAATGCAGTTAGTACATATCGACGCTTGAAAGGCAAGCGTGACTAAGCGACAATAACTGCTTTGTACATAAATGATAGGCAATAGCCTTATTTGATGCGCAAAAAATACATATTTCTAGGTCTATTAAAATCATTTCAATCCTACAGCTAGATTCGTTAAAATAGAATTTTTTTCAGGTATTGCAACTTTAAATTAGTCTACTGTAAAGTTCAGTTCTGTTTAGTCACGTTTGCCTTTCAAGCGCTGATACTTACCTACCTCCCTGCTGTAGTTCGTAGAATAATTAACAGGAAAAATATAGGTATAATTATATGTTACATGACGGGTCTGCCATCATCAGGGGTGCTCGCCGGGTGGTGGAATTACGCCACGTAATAATTAGTTACGTATGTGCGCTCGTGATTTCGACGTAGATTGAACCCACACACGATCGTGTAAAATGAAACAAATATGTATTCAAAGTTTATAAATTAATGTATTTCATTCAATAATCTAGCGCTTACGGATCCCCGTTATCGCATTTCCTTTTTCTGCCACCATTCAATCATTGGTTCTGGGTTTAAAGGTCCCATTATCATATTTCTTATTTCTGCCGCGATTTAATCATTAGTTTTGGTTTAAAGTTCCCATTGCCACATTTCCTATTTCTGCCGCGATTCAATCATTGGTTTTGGTTTAAAGGTTACGATATTTCTAAATTCCATTTTTTTGTTTGTTTTTTTTTTATTTATTTTTTATTGCTCCTTATTTTTATGCTATTCCATGAGAGTATATCCGAGCTAGGTCTAGGTTTGAATAAAGGTGAGCATCTGACTCAGACTAATATAACGCTCTTGCTTCTTTAGGTCTGGTTCCAGAACAGGAGAGCGAAGTGGCGTCGACAGGAGAAGATGGAGGCGGCCCGGCTGGGTCTGTCCGAGTACGGGTGTGGGGGCGGCGGGATGCCGCGGCTCAGCGCGCTAGGTCTGCCGGTCGATCCCTGGCTAGCCCCGCCGCTACTCAGCGCATTGCCAGGTAAGGCTCGCGAGATTGTACCTTGAGTTCTATATGACATCTCTTAGTCGCGCTTGTGAAGGACCGATGTCACGCGATACGATAGGGTACATCTCACTATCTACTTTTGGAACTTAGAATGTAATATTTCGAACATCATGCGGAAGTGTTGTAGTTGGGATAAACAATCGTAATTAAAAGTTCATAGTTGTTAATAACTTAAATTGTGAAAATACTATACTTTTTTTTTATTGCTTAGATAGGTGAACGAGCTAACAGCTCACCTGGTATTAAGTGTTTACTGGAGCCCACAGACATCTACAACGTTAATGCGCCACCCACCTTGAGATATAAGTTCTAAGGTTTCACAGTATAGTTACAACGGCTGCCCCACTCTTCAAACCGAATTTATTAAGCCGGGAGAAGTGGCGATTGCTCGTGAGGCGCATAACATCTGCCCACAGCAATGATACGGAATGACAACCACGATCGCTCTGACAAGAGTGATACGGCTGCGAGAGGTATTGAAAACTACTAAACAAGACACTACTAAATGAAACTAATATTTTACGATTCAGTTCTAGACAAAAAAAGGGCCATAGTTTGGATTATACTCTTAGACATACTTAGATCATCAAATACTCTCACCAAATCATCAGCTCCTCTACTGTCTACAATAACAAAAATAATCTAATTTTAATTAAATTATATTCTAGGTTTCCTCAGTCACCCCCCTTCAGGGTACCCCAGCTACCTGACCGCGGCAGGCCCCGCACCCGCGCCCCCAGCCGCGCCCGACCCCCGCTCATCCTCCATCGCCGCCCTCAGGATGAAAGCCAAGGAGCATGTCGAAAATATCAGTAAAGGACTGCAGATGGTTTAGCCGCAGGAGGAACGTCAACATCCATATTTCTGAACTCTAAGCACCGATCTACAAAATATTACTTTTTTTTCCTACCGAGCTGAGAGCCTTGAGAGGCTATTTCAGCGTAACCTTAACTAGTAGGTCAGCTCACGGGGCTCAAACCTGATGAAGTTGCTTACACGAACCCTAGCAAGAGCCGTGCTTCGCAGAATCTACCGCCGGATCGGAAACGCGACCCACTGAGAAGATCCGGCGAGAAACTCAGTGGGCTGTGTCTGAGGGTCAATTTACTCGTCGAGCCCTTCGTCGCAAGCGACGGGTTTCACGAGAACGGTGACCGGTGCTTGAGGTAGCTAAAAGCACCGTTAGTGGTACGGGAAGATCCGAAATGACGTGTTTTGGGCGACGTCGACTGCTTTCCATTCTGTCCGAAGGATCGGGAATGTAGTTACCGGCGGCCACGATGAGAGGGTTCTCGTGTCGTGCCGCTTTATCGAAGTGACGCATCGATGCCAACTGTAGATACTTACTGATGGAGATAAAATATTGCAATAATCAGTGATCTTTAGAACCTCCACTAACACCATTGTTTTAGATTTGTGATGCTGTGACAGTCACCATTTGTGCGAGACCGTTACGGAATACAGTGGCTTGGCTGGAGGAGAAACGACCACAGATTTATTTTTCCTCCATCTAATCACTGGTAGCTTAAGAGGCTGTATCAGCTACGTTTGGACTCGTAGATGAGCTCACGGGCTCAACTTGAGAGAACTTGCTATCACTATCCCAAACAAGAGCAGTGCTTCGCTAATACTACTACAGGACCGGAATCATGACCCATTGAAAGATCCGGTGAACTCTTGACATGACTAGACATTGTTTTTTGTGCGACGGTGGCTTTGCATTGCCCCGTCGGCTGGGTATTTAGTTAGAGGCGGTAATTATGAGATTGTTATCGTGGTGCACCGCTTTTTCGAAGAAGCGTTCTGATGCTGTCTTCAGATACTTACGTATTGTTTCTGGATGGAGGTTATCGTGAAGTTCTACATTCTTCACTAAACACAGTGCTCTGAAGGCTATCCTACAGAAACTGGAGAGAGCTTATGTGTGTTAGGGGCCGGGACAACAAATACTACACTTGCATAGGTCATGAAGTGCTAGTATAGTACAACTAAGGTCTGAGGTAGTTTTCAGATGTAGTCGACATAGGATTACATCTGCAAGCTATCTCAGAATATAGAATTTTGTACAACTATATAGCAAAATTACTATACAGCAGCAGTACAGTTATACAGGATTTTATGAATTGAAAGAAGATTAGTACTTGTTTCTATAACAGAGGAGCAGTTTATTCAATAACATCAATAGAGGACTCTCAGTCTGGGCTAGGGCCCACGGTCTCTCTGCTAGTTCCCAGAGTTTGAGACTGGGGAGATATAAATTAATAATAAATACAAATGGCGGTCGATGACACCGAACTTAAATTTAATCAGATAAAAATTGTTCCCGTCATCAATGTGCACAATGTGCAAAAGTCAACTATGTTACTTAAAAACTTATTACTGTGAAGCTCAATAACTCTATATGAATATAAACGAACTCTATACACACAAGACGACGAATGGTGGATTGCCACGTGCTGTATTATCATCACGGAAGGCATGCGTCATCACCGTAGATCACCCGGTGACGTCACCGATATCAGAGTCGCAGCCTAGCTACTACTGACCGCACCGAGGTCTTTACCAGGATTCAGCACAGATATCGTGAATGAGCTTACGGTTTCGCGGTAGCGGGGGTAGGTTCCGCTTTAAACTCGAAAAGTCTTAAACGTTTCATGTATTTATATGTTAATCAAGGAAATTGAGTAAAACAAGTCACAAAGTCGTTGTATTTCTAACTCCAACTATTACACCACCGCCTCCACAAGTCACAGTCCCGAGATGAACCGGCGTAACAAGCTACAACAACAAAAGCTAGCTAGCTAGCTAGCTACAACAAAAGTATGTGTATTAGTCCGATCACGACTCAGACATCAGGAATATAAGCGAGTTAGAGCACACAGGAATTTATTACTATTAAATGATCACTGATCGTAACCCAGTAATTTAAATGAACTATAAAAATGGAGACTGAACTAATTAAATGACAATCGTGAATGATAACGGTCACATAGGGCAGTACTATCTGTCACGGACAGACTACTAATCACTACTATCTATACTATCTATCACCCACCGCAATAGGGTCAGTACTAATTGTCAAAGACAACGTTTCACATCCAATACTGTGGAGTACGGACTGTCGAAAGACAGTGGTCCGTACACCAAGATGCATCCGCTCAAATGCATGTAGAGCACTCCACGCAACGGCTTATCTCTTGGGAATCGTGCTGCGGCTCGTTTAGCTACCAAATTAATGACCGTCTCCGACATATTCATATATTTCAAGGTGGGTGGCGCATTTACGTTGTGGATGTCTATGGGCTACAGTAACCACTTAACACCAGGTGGGCTGTGAGCTCGTCCACACATCTAAGCAACAAAAAAAAATATATATATTTTTATCATCATAACATTAAATACACAAAAAGAGATGATAATAACGAAACGAAAAGGTTTGTCGCGGTCGCGGCACCCCGCGCAGCGCCATCTAGTCAAATCTATTGCACATTATAATGCGCCTTGTCGTAAAAACGTTCCTTGACAGTGTTCAAACCTACCTTGGCTGCAGGGTGGTGGCGCTCTAGGAGTATTCCCATTTCCCCACTATGCCATTCTACGCACAAATAAAAAAAAACTTAGTCTGTGCAGCATCTAGGAGCTCTCTCGTCTTCTGCTCTTATGTCCTTCCACATCTAATCTAAGAAATATTAAACGAACGTTGTTACATCAGTTGTCCAGGCACATGCTGATGTGTGGGGTGTGCGTCCTCGAGGGGATTTTTACCGTTACTTAGAGTCGATAATCGTGTACAATAATGTCCTGATATTTTGTGGCGAGCTATGAACAACGAGCGAGTAATTAGAGATTGTTATCACACGCGATATATCAGTTTTCTACTAATTTCCTTTAAATATAATTATCTTTGATATATTATAACGATGAATACAAATATACAGATCTTATCGAAAACATTCGGAATTCAAGCTAAAAACCAGAACTATTAACTATAATAAACTATTAAAATTTTTGCAAGATTCTAACTAAGTATGTAGTATTTTTCAGTGGAACTGCTTATAATTTTGAATCAACATAACTGGTGTCTTTATTCTTATGGTGTAAAATAATAATCATATTATGTAAATAAAATTTCATTAAACCTCTATTAGCATAATTTATTAAGACGTGATTGTTTTTAAATATCAAATTTTAAAAATCAATATCAAAACGTATTTCTTAGATTAGATAATTTATAGTTAAGACGAATAAATTTTTAATTTTGTACAAAATGTTTGTAATGTAGCCAATCCAATATTTGTGTAAGCAAGCAATATAGGTACATACGTGTGTAACATAGTTCAATATAATTATAACACCTAGTTATTAGTAACTAAATAATTAGAAAATGAACATAGAACATATTGATTTAAACAAGTCACTAATTTAAGTTTATTTGGAAATTTTGAAAATGTACTACAAGAAATGATTGAAAATTGAAGAAGATGGTATTTTTGTTTCTTTACTCTGCATCTTCTCTCGCGACTGACTTTGTTAACTGAATCTATTTTTGTAACCGTTGAGATATTAACTATTCTTAAAATTTATCGAAAATTTTAATGACTATTAAATTGTATTGCACAGTAATAATTGATTTTCGAGAAGTTTTTTTTTATAAAAAAATGCAATAATAAGTACAACTCATACTTACATTTACGTAAATAATTATTGTAAAATGATAAATTATAGATTTTTATAATGTAAATATAATTAAGACCTACTTATGTAATTATAAGTCCGTGTGTGAAGCAAATAAAAAAAAATGTATTTTGCTGAGAGGTTCTTCATTTATTAACGTTATCTTCTAGTTTTAAGCGAATGTAAATTCGAATAACCTTATCTTCCAAAAACTAGCACTAAGATAAATATTCTAAATTCACACCTGACATGTTGAGATTGTATTATTTTTCCAAATATGATAGATAATGAATGTAAGTTGAATACAATTGTTTCTATCAGTTAAAAAATATTTGCTCTCTCCACGACTCGTTAGCAAACTCCCGTGTAAATACCTGCGCCGCACCATTCGGTTGTGTAATGTATTCGCGCGGACCGTCACTACACCAGGAAGGTGAATAAATGTGTTCTTATATGTCATGGAGTTTTTACTTGCACAGAGCATACGTCTTTTTGCTTGTACTGTCGCTCTGTCAACCTTCAGTTGGGGAGCAGGCTAACCTTTATCCTAAGAAATGGGCATATTATATGGCATTTACTATCAGACGAGTTTTTTTTTTAATTGCCTTTGTAGGCAGACGAGCATACGGCCCACCTGATGGTAAGTGGTCACAGTCGCTCATGGACGTCACCAATGCCAGGGGCAGAGCCAAGCCGCTGCCTACCGTAAAAAAAAGACGAGTTGCTAGCTCGTCATAAGCAACGTACCCCACCTGGTATCAAAGACTACAGGATTCGAACGTAAGTGTCGCCGATCACCTGCCGAGAACACGATAGTTTCACGGATATAATCATGACTGGGGTGGCCCAGGGTGGCGACACTAACAGAACTGGATACTGCTAGGTACTACCACGGCCGCCCGGGAGTGAGCATGGAGCTGTACACCCGTAGCTACTGATCCGCCCTGGCGTACTTACTATTCATCATTAGGATACTTTCACCTAAACAAGCATTGCTTGGTCAAGCCAAATGCTTCTTTAATTTTAATTGCGTCGATGGATGAACGAGCTCACGTTCTACCTGACGATAAGTGGTTACCAGAGCCAGAGAGTGGTTACCACAACGGGAATTAGTAACGGCCCACATGAGACAAATCTTAATCGATCTGTTAATAATTCAGTTAAGGTATCTTCTTCTTTTTTTTTTTTCTCCACCTTATCCCACTATGTGGGGTCGGCACAGCTAATTTTTCTCTTCCATTCTCTTCTATCAGCCGTCATCTCAACACTCACTCCTCTCTCTCTCATATCGTCATTCACACACTCCATCCATGTCTTCTTCGGTCGACCTCTTCCCCCTATACCTTCCACTACTATTTCCATACATCTCCTAGTCACATGCATCTTCTCTCTACGCATCACATGTCCATACCACGCTAACCGTCCGCTCCTTAATTTGTTGTTTACCGGAGCCACTTTCACACTTCCTCTGATATACTCATTCTTTATCTTATCCATTCTTGTTACTCCACACATCCATCTCAACATTCGCATCTCTGCCGCATGCACTCCTCTTTCATGCTTAACTTTCGTCGCCCAACACTCAGATCCATACAGCACGACAGGTCTAATGATCGTTTTGTAAATTTTGCCCTTGAGCTGAAGGGGCATGGCATTCTACGATCGCGGTGCTGTTGCAGGTAGCCTGTCGCCATTCATCGCAACCCAGGTTATTCTATTTGTGGGTCAGGTTTATGTTTGCCCGTCGTTCTGGAGTATAGCCGAGGTACTTGAAGTCGGAGCAGACTGGCAGGGATACACCATCTAAGGCGATTGGCGTGAAGTCTGAAGAACCACCAAAATCACAAAACATGTGCTTGGTTTTTTTTCGACTGATCTTCAAACCCACGTTTTCCACCCTTTC